>PYUH01000612.1:0-63517 GCA_016808085.1 Suaeda aralocaspica | reverse complement strand
TCCAAATCAAAGGAAGAATAAACTTATGCCTCGTTGTGATGGACCGTTCAGAATCATAAGCAAGGTGGGAGACAATGCTTATAAATTAGAGTTACCAGGAGAATATGGAGTTCATGCTACTTTCAACATTGGTGATTTAGCTCCTTATGTTCCTGATGACCAACTTCGAGGTTTGAGGACAAACTCTTTTGAAGAAGAGGAGGATGATACGCATATCAATGAGCAAAACTTCGAGGGTTTGGGTTTGATTGAAGGTGGAAAACAAGAAGCAACCTTGGGGGAGTTAGTGGCTTATGGAGACACAAGGCTTCTTGGGTTGGCTAGGGTGGNTGGTTGGCTAGGGTGGATTTTTACGTGTGCATGGTAACATGTACAAGCTTTCTCACGTAAAATTCAAAGCAAGTATAGTTAGTAGTTTAAGAGTGTTGAGCTATATGGGTTTTCTTCCCATTTCATTTGATAAGGTTTTACCATATGGTGTCTTGTGATTTTCTTATTTAGTTTATGAGTCATGGTTGATGGAATCAAGCATGGGAAACACAAAAATGAAGGTTTCTTGAAATAAAGATTGAATCTTGAAGAGTTTCTTGAAGTTCTTGAAATCGCAAGTCCAACAAAAATCAACGAGAACTGCGTGTTTCTCCGTTTGGAGTTCTGAACATTATCCTACAAGCGTTAATTGGCATAAATACTCATTGTTGAAACACAAGGGAATCATGTAAGCTTATGAAATAACCTCCCTTCATTAACTACTTAAGAATTGGCGCAAGAACATAGAGGAATGTGAAAGGTATGTTTGAGCCCACCATGAAGGATTTGGAGCTGAAATTTGAATCACCTAAGTCAAGTCCCTCTCGGTGGAAGTAAAGTCGGGATTTCAGATTCTATTTGATGATCGAGCGCAAGCCTCAAGGAGTGGATGTCAATGCACGAAACCAGAAAGCATTACTCATCAGTTCGATAATGAAGACACCCATAAGTGGGTGCGCAAGAAGGCAAGAAGACTGATAGGCTAAGGATGAATAGCATCTTTAAACTGAATATTCCTGAATTCAGCGTGAAGTTTGGATACCTGAAATTTCCTTGAATTGGCCTAGAAGGATATTGAACCGACCTTTTATCAAGTATAACAGGAGTATGATGTCGAATCATCTAGATTGCATAACTAAAGTTTGACTTTGCTAACTATTGATACATGAGCCAGGTTAACACAGCTTCGGAAAGGTTTGATAATGGCTATCGAAAGATGATATACAATATGCGGGACAAATAATGCCTTTTTTCTTTCTGAAGATCAGGCTTTGGGGATCTTTCTAAGAGCAATCATCACTGTGCTATGTATGGGGGACACAACGACAATACTGATCATGTAAGAGCTAAAGGGAAGAATGGTTGGAATTAAGGTTGGAATCATGCATGTGAATTTTTATAAACACAACGCTACTCACCAAAGAAACTTAGACTTCAATTTATAAAGCAACCAGTACACCACAAAATCGAACTTCTTAAGGCTAATAATGATAGAATTTTGATATAAAGCCAAACGCACACCTCCAATTCCTAAGAACTATCCCTCTACGTGAGTAAAAGCCACAAAGTCACCACCTCACCTTCAAAAAATTCGATATTTTACTCCACAGAACACCTCAATAATTTTATTTACTTCGAAGAAAACAACAAAACACCGGACACAACGAAACTTTGTTGTAAATTGACCTCAAATCTGAATTTTATATGATGTTTTACATCCTAGATTTATAGCTAACATATCACATAATATTGTCAGAATCTAAACCATACCTATACGACCTTAAGATCTATAGTGTATATCAAGTCACAAACTAGAGATTATATAGCAAGAAAAATGCTTAACAGACTCCAGGATTACATATCGTTTGGCACCATAAGTTTTGTAACCTAATTTCTAGTATAAAATCTTGCATATTTTGCAAATCTAAATCTAACCACATATATATCCGAATACCAACCCTAGTGTTGACCAAGTCAAACAACACAAAATTCCGTCCGTTGTCACCAAATCGTTGCCACAACTTCCAAAAATCTCTTTCTTAAGAAATCCGCCAACCACTTGCGGAGTTGTTGGTGCGTATGACAGGTTTGTTGTTCGGCACTGTCGAGAATTTCAAGCTGCAAGCTGATTCAGACCACTCCTTAGACAGAATTTCTACTTATTGCAAGAAACCTCCATTTTTGTGTTTCTCATGCTTGATTTCATCAACCTTGACTCATAAACTAATCAAGAAAATAACAAAACACCATCTGGTAAAACCCTATCAAAATGGAACTGGGAAAAAACCCCATATAGCTCACACCTTCTAAACTACTAACTTACTTGCTTTACATTTACGTGAAAGCGTTGTCATGTCACCATGCACACGTAAAAATCCACCCTATGCAACCCTCAAGAAGCCGTGTGTCTCTCATAGACCACTAACTCCCCCATGGTTGCTTCTTGTTTCTTCCACCATCGCAATCAAACCCAAACCCTCGAAGTTTGATCATTGATATGCGTATCATCCTCCTCTTCTTCAAAAGAGTTTGTCCTCAACCTCGAAGTTGGTCATCAGGAACATAGTGAGCTAAATCACCAATATTGAAGTAGCATGGAACTCCATATTCTCCTGGTACAAATTTCCATTTTATAATGCATTATCCCCCACTTTACTTATGATTTTAAATGGTCCATCACAACGAGTCCATATTTTTATTCTTCCTTTGATTTGGAAATCTTTCCTTCCCATGTAACCAAACCAAATCCCCTTCTTTGTAGTACATTGTTGTATTTTGTTTGTTTGCTCGTGCCTTGTAATCAATCTTAACCTTACTTCAATTATCAGCCCTACTTTTGCATGAAGTTTTTCTTAGCAAGTGGCTGATCGTCACCATTAGTCCTTGGCATCTTTGATGTACCACTCTCCCTTAGGAATACTTACAAAATCAATTGGTAACTTAGGATTACTCCTCCATAGACAATCGTACGAAAGGTGGAGTGCTTAGTAACTATAAGTAGGTGACACTATTATAAGCAAATTTCAGCATGAGCAAGCTTCAAATCCCAATTCCTTTTCGCGTCTTACTAACACAAACACCGCAACAAAACCCTAGGTGTTCGATTAGTGACTTTCTGTTTGAGTTTGGCAATTCTGTTTGAGGATTGATAAGTATTGCTAAACAAAAGTTTCGTGCCTATTAACCTCCTAAATGACTTCCAAAAGTAGCTCATGAATTTTGTTGTCTCTACTACTTACATAGTCCTTTTGGAACCACCATGTAACCTATGGATGTCTTTAAGTATAAAGCACACATTCATAGCGTCATCATCTGTCTGTGACATGGTGTCATAATGAGGCCATCTTTGAAAATCTGCACAACCACTACCTTAATATCGCATCTTTTCCCCGTGCGGTCCTTGGTAACCCCACAATGAAACTCCATGAAACATCTTCCCAAGTCCGCCCTGGCACTGGCAACTGGTATTAAAACCTTGATGAAAGGCTGCCTTTGCCTTTGAGACAAGTAGCACATTGAGCAATTATGGCCTCACCATCACATAACATTTTTGGCCTAAAAAATGTTCTTGTAACATGGTTAGTGTCTTTGTAATGCCAAAATGGTCCAGCAATACCCTCCATGAGCCTCCCTCTAATAACTCACGTATAGACCACTTAGGTTGCACAATAGATACCTTTAAACAAAAACCCATCATTAGCACATAGGACTCATAGAACCCTTTGAAAGTTGCCCATTAATTGGTACCAAACCTCACCATCTTGCTCGTAAAATCTGTGTTTCAACTCCAACCCACGCACTTAAGGTCAAACACACCAAGCAAGTATACCTTCTTACAAAGCATCAGCAACAACATTAGACTTCCCCGTTTTGTACTTTAAGAGAATAACAAAGATTGCAAAAATTAACAACCCATTTAGCATTCTTGGATTCAATTTGTGTGTACCATAATGTGCTCTCAATGCTTCATATCAAATGTAATTAGGAAGTGGATTAGGCCGTAAATAAGCCTCACCCATGATCCAAAGCTCTAATAATGGCATAGAACTCCTTGTCATATGTAAAGAAGTTTTAGTTTAGAGCACATTCAACTTCTCCCCTAAAGTAAGCAATTTGCCCTCGTGTCTCCTACTGGAACCCCTCGAAATAGATCATCCACGTGCAAATTCCAACCCCACTGCATCCGTCTCTACGTCACTAATGGTTAAGAGAATCGGAAGGCTATAGTATAGCGTGTTACAGAAGCAAGCTCTTCTTAATTCAATCTCAAAGCTTCTTGTGTGCCCCCCTTTAGTCCTCTCTTAACTTTATGGCTTATCCTTCTTAATGGCATTCGGATTATAGGACAGTCAACAACAATAAGAAAAATCTCTTCTTTTCCCAACCTTGCTAAGACACGATGCTAACCCCATGAAAAAGCACGTAAATTCTTCCAGCGTCTCACGGTAAATCTTTTTAGGTGACTGGGACCACAGACTTTTCGACAATATCGCTTCCTATCTCACTTTGATGGAATCAAAACACGTCAAACCAGCCTATCTTTTGGTGCCACTGATAGCTCAACCACCGAAAAAGCGTTCACACTTTAGGTACCGATGAATACCACTATATTTCAAGTCCTAGCACAGTCAAAAAGCTTTTTGTTCCTTTCGATGAACGTTCAACGTCCTCAACACACACTCCGCTGAGAGTTAAGACTGACAGCATGATCATTCTACCTCTGGGCTAACACCAAAAGATCACCGCCTAATAATACCAAACACGACTCACAAATTTACCAAGGCTACTGGCTTTGAAGCGACACTGCATGATCCAAAATTACATCTGCAAGACAGACCGTACGTAGGGGCCATTAACTAGTTAACCCAAAAGAGCCCAGGACGAACCATTCAGAAGTCCTACTTTGTGGGAAAACCGGGGGTCCCATGCAGCGCCGCCGGCAGTCTAAGCGGAGGACCCGCCACGGGGACACGCGCGCAACTCAAAGTCTTCGAAAATAGTGTGTGAGAACCATGGTAAGGCATGCATGCCGAGGCAAGGAGCAAGTTCCAAGCGTGGGAGACGGACACAAACCGAGACTGGACCGGTATAGGGGGCACTGGCCCGGGTACGCATAGCAAGTGGACAAATTGGCGCGCACGGCCAGTCCGGTTCGCGGGTACTGCGGGACCGAATGTGACACCGTGTAGGGCCAGCAGTCACATCAGGGACAGACCGAGGAACAGGCGCGGGCGCTCCGAGCGCACGATCCCCGCGCCCGTACAGGAGTACCAGCAATATGCCCTGGCCCGCGCCGGGTCGGAGCTCCCCTGCGTCGCACTCAGGAGGACATCGAAGAGTTGTGGGGGCGAGCAGCTGTGTTAGGGAAGCTTGAGTACCCAGCACACTAAGAGCAAAATTGGTGATCGGTGTTCAGCACACCCATCGTAAAATTTCTACTTGGCTGGTGTTTCACACGATCCTGGTGGCAACTCATTTCTCTTGACAAACAACCCACCTGCTGAAAACGCAATTCACATAGAGTGCCAAACGCCCTTAGTTAAGATCGTTGCTGGGGCGTGTCAGCTTGTACCTCTTTGGCGTCAACATATAAGAACATGAACTTGGTGAGTGTCAACGCGCCTGTCTACGCCGGGCCACCCACAACAAACAGCACCCAAGGCACGGAAGTAAACCCTCCAGGCACGACAAATCAGGAGTGTAGCGCGGGATTAAGAAATCATCAAGGGTTTGAAGACAGACGGAGAAATATTCCAATTTAGGGGCGTACCCACAGCCGAAACCAGAAGGGAGCGCCGGCGCCAGCGCGATCAGGAAAACCTGCACAAACGGAGCATAGTAGTGCCTGAAGGAAGCGCCGCCAAATAAGATGGCAAAGAACAAGCCAAGTGAACAAACAGCGCCACACGATAGTAACAACTTTGCGAGTGGGCACAAATCGGTAAGAAACTTTACCGCAATTTTTCAAAAAATAAAACAACCGCTAATCACAAGGCACTGCATGCTTATGTTTGTTGTCCCTTACAAAACATCACTCTGATGTTGCTAAGCCAATGTGCCTTGGTCGTATGGGTCAAAAGGTTGAGGGATCTATTACTTGGTAGGAATTGCGAGCTTGTCGTGCACATCCATACAAACGTAGAGAGCACAGAGTAGTTGTTTTGGAGCAGTGCTTCATCCAGTTAGCCTAGGATTACGCACAAAGCTGGCCCAGTTGAAGTCGATTAACAACCTGGTTATGATAGAGCAACTGATTTTATTTATGCTCTTTTGACTCTCTCCAAGGTTGTGCTACTGGAAGTATGAGATTGATACACCGACGCTAACACCAAGGATTGGCCTTCGAGATATTTACCTACTTCGGTTGGACTAGGTACCATCGTGTCTATCCTCCAAATGAAACTGGGATCTAGAATCAGGCAGTTTCACAGGCCTTATAACATCTCTGTCCCTCGTCTCTCACACAGATCCCCACCATCTCCTCCCGCGGCTTCTACAAAAGGCGGGCCCCCACCAGCTAAACTCAACCCAAGGGGCGATGTGAGTTGGGGACCAGAAACACATCAGTGAGGGAGTAGTGCACATGCGGCGGTGTGAGTGACAACACTGAGCTCGGCTTCTGGCCGCGGGTACACCTAGGAAAACCACACAAGCGATGAATACATTTAATTTTCTACTCCCTTCGCGTAATTCATGCATATCATGGGGGTCCCTCTCCAACTTAAGCTACGGCCCTCTTCCATCCTTTCTTCCGTTTTTTTTAGTACGCTTATCACAGTTCTGTAACAATCTGGTGTTCTTATGAAGGGATAATGGGGGTCTAATAGCTACCCGCCTATTTTTCTTTTTTACATCGAATATCATCGGTTTTTGAAGTTCGCACGATCTTTGCTAGTTTTTGTCGTGTTGTCCACACCACCCTTGTTTCTCAAAACCCTTGCTGCCACTCTAAAACTTCATCAAAGGTCCAATAAGGTTGTAATTCGACCTCTCCCTTATATTTTCATCTAGACAGCCAGCCAAAACGAGCCACTTTGTTGGTCCTCCTCTCTTCTCTAAAATCACAAATCAATGATCAATTTTTCAAACTCCACATATATCATCACCGTTTTTTCCTTCGTTGTTTTATGTATGCATCTTGATGAAATTGTTTGTTTCGAAATCTTGAGGAAAAACAACGTTTTCTCATCCCTTTTTCAATTTCGACCCATGAAGATATTTTTTCATCTACCTTCTTTCCTTCTCTTTCTTTGTAAACCCTCAAGCCATAAACTTGCATAGGAAGTGAGTTTTTAATTCCGCCAATTTATAGGACTTAGATCAGCATCTTCTTTAATACGAAAAAATCCTTCAACCCTACGAATCCACTAGAAATTTTCAGCATCCATACCTCCATTCAATTCAGGAATTTCGAGTTTAAGATTTCGATCATCATCCTCATCTTTCCTTTATGTTTGTGCCTTGATCTTGGTTCCTCATCGTCACGAGCACCTTGATGAGTATCCCTTTTTTGGTTTACGTACACTCCTACACTTTTCTTGCTCTACTTTTCACTTGATGATGAGCCCTCCTCTTGTTTAGATTAGTAGGAGTTTTTTGTTGTAGAAGCCATGAGGTTAGGACTTCATCTAAACAGCCTTTAACTCGTCAATCTCCCTTGCATACGTACTCCTTTGCTTGAGCCAAGCTCAACCCTTCGTGAATCCTTGTGGATTTTCGTACTCCACCTTCTTGAGCCTGATATTGATATTGAATACTTGAGATTGAACGAATTCTCAACGAAAGCACCAAAAGTGATGTAATTTTGTTTAAAACAAACGCCACTCAACACAAAGAAACTTAGACTTCAAATTTTGATAAGCAACGCACCACAAACTCGAACTTCTAATGGCGAATAATTGATAGAATTTGATTAAAGCAAGCCACCCTCAAATCTAAGAACTATCCTCATCGTGAGATAAAGCACAAAGACACCACCACTCATCGAATTCTCACCAAGAAACCCTCAAAATTGTTTTTTACTTCATTCGTGAACAAAGAAGAAAACCGGAAACATGTGTGTTTAATAATCAATCAAATCTGAATTTTATTGATGTATTTTCATCCTATTTAAGGCTAAACATATCACATATATTCAAAATCTACAACACTATCCTACACCTTAGATCATGGTTATAACAAACTAAGATTAGGATAACAAGAAAATCTTAAACAAACCGGATACACATCTTTGCACCATATATTTTTGTAACTGATTTCTAGTCTAAATCTGTAGATATTTGGCAAATCAAATCCAACCACTATAAATCCGAATAACAACCTAGGTTGACCAAGTCAAACAGCACAAAATCAGTTGTCAACGTGCCCACAACTTCAAAAATCTTACAAAAAGCCTCCCGCATATGGGCTGTTTGCGGCTTTGTTTTTCCGTTTCGTTTTGTTGGACTGTCCGATTTCACGAACTTCAAACTCTTCAAGATTCAATCTGTATTCCAAGAAACCCCAGGGGGTGTCCGCATGCTGATCACAACCTTGACTCAAAACAATCAAGAAACATAACAAAACACCATATGGTAAAACCCTATCAAATGACGGGGGAAGAAAACCCATATAGCTAACACTCTAACTCTAACATACACTAACTTGCTTTACATTTACGTGAATAAGCTTGTGCATGGTCACCAACACAGAAAAATCCGACACACGTGGTCAAACCAAAGAAGTCCGATGCTTCCTTCAACGCTGCATTTCCCCTGCAACAAACCAAACACCCTCCAAGTTGCCATGGGGAGGGAGTTTGGTATTAACAAAGAAGTGCTCGTGGCTTATGATGTTTGCAGCACCGCCACTTCACTTGATGGATTTTCGCATTTAGGCATTGAGTCTTTTCAATTATGCAATGAAGTTGTGAAATCATATTTTACACACCTTATACAATGGGAAAATGACTTCTGAAGGTTTCTGATTAAAAGATTGAATCTGAAAGTTTCTGGAAGTTTTGAAGAAAAAACCCCAAATGCGCAAACTGGACGAAGAACAGATAAAGCTCAATTTGGAAGATTTTGTGGGGGTTTGGGTAATATCTTGTTTGTAATTTGTTGATTATCTTGACCTTGAAAGGTAAGAATAAGTTTGTTAAAATATTTTTTTATTAGATAGATTTTTTGTTATGATATAGCATTAGCATTGCTATGATATGTAGTGATGATTGTGGCAGTCTTATCGTTGTGAGTCATCGATGAGTCGTTCTAGATTAGGGCGATTTTCCTAATGTTGTGCGTATTTTTTGCATAGTTTAGTTAGGATTTGTTGATGATTATGACTATAAATAATCTCAACATTGCTTGTAAAAATTCAGGATTGTGAATTCAATAAACTTAGGATTAGTTGTTATTTTGTTTTCTACAAAACAAACACAAAAACCGAAGTGAAGAAATTTTCGAGTGTGGAAAATTCGAACATCTGAAGAGTTGGTGCTCTAGGATTTAGTTGACTCTTTGTGAGGATAATTTTAGGAAGATTTGAGGGTGAGCATAGCTTAATCATTTTCAAAATTATTGCGACTTAGATCGATTTTCTTGGTGCTTGGCTCTTAGAGAAAAACCGAATAAGAATATCACATGTGAGTGACGATTTTTTTTATCAACATTCACCATACAAATTTTGGTGCTCTCGTTAGACGAGGACTTAATCCTCAAGGTTATTAGTATAGTTTCATTGTTAAAAACAAAATTAATCATGTTCAGTCGGATTGAAGTAAGTACTCCTAAAATCACCACTAAGGAATTGCGTAAGGACATAGAGGCTTAAAAGCTATGTTTGAGGCCACCATGAGGATTTTGCCGAAAAACTAAAATCACCATGCAAGTCCCAGGGTGCCAGTAAAAGGGAGACAGATTGATCCGAATATCAATGAGCAAAACTTCGAGGGTTTGGGTTTGATTGAAGGTGGAAAACAAGAAGCAACCTTGCGGAGAGTTATGTGGCTTTGGAGGCACAAGCTTCTTGGGTTGGCAGGGATGGATTTTTACGTGTGCAGGTGACATGTACAAGCTACTCACGTAGATATCAAGCAAAATATAAGCTAGTAGTTTAGAGTGTTGAGCTATATGGGTTTTCTTCCACACGTCATTTGATAGGGTTTTACCATATGGTGTTTTGTGATTTTCTTGATTAGTTTAGGAGTCAAGGTTGATGGAATCAAGCACGGGAAACACAAAAAATGCAAGGTTTCTTGAAAGAATATCGATTAAGCTTCGTGAAGGTTCTTGAAGTTATCGTGAAATCGAGTCCCAACAAAATCAACGAGAACAAAGCACAGTAATAGTGCGGGATTTTGGAGGATTTTGACGAAGTTTTGGGCAAACGTTGTCAACGCTGATTCCGTGTTGTTTGACTTGGCACCTAAGTTTTATTCGGTATATATGGTCCTTAGAATAGATTCTCAAATATCTAAGATTTAGATTGAAATCATTACAAAATAATGGTGCAAGATTGTATCCGGTTTTGATAAGATTTTTGTTATCCTAACTTAGTTTGTTATACCATATATCTAAGGTACGTTAGGTTTGTTAATGATACTCGAAATTTGTGTGATAATGTTTGTAAAAGGATGTAAATACATCAATTAAAATTCAGATTTAGCTATTGAAAACACTTTGTTTTCCGTTTTTTTATTGTTTCATCACGAAAAACAAACTTGAGAGTTTCTTGTGAAAATTCGATTGAGTGAGTGGTGCTTTGTGCTTAATCTCAGTGAGATAGTTCTTAGGATTTGAGGTGCTTTGCTTTAATTAAATTCTACTAATTATTCGCCTTAGAAGTTTCAGATTTGTGGTGCGTGGCTTTCTCAAATTTGAAGTCTAAGTTACTTGTGTGAGGGCGTTTGTCTATAACAAAATTCACATCAAGCTTTTTGTGTCTTATTCAAGAAGAAAAAATTGATCAAATATCGAACACTAAAGCTATCTAATGATTTCATGGCAAGAGGGAACTAGACTTAAAGCTTCGAATTTGATCTGGTATAAAGTACAAGCTTGCAAGCTGTTATTACGACTTGTACAGAGTCTACTACAGGCTCGATACAGGGGAAAGCCTACAATTAAAACATAGGTGGATATATCAGTTCATCGTGAGAAAAGTTGAGTACCAAAAAAGATACCACAAGGTTGGCTTAGGATCCATAGACCAAGAACCAGCGTATACGTAAGCGAAAGCGGGGTGACTAGTTTAACAAGATCTGTTAGATGAAGTTAAACTTATGCCTTCTCCAAGGATTTTAAAGCTCATACTATGATCCTACCAAAAGATGCTCTATCTTTAGTAGATGTGGGATTAGTCAAAAAAAGGGATACTCATCAGTAGTACGTGTGTCAATGCAGGTAAGCTTAGGAGAAGGTGATGACAATTTAGTCGTAACTAAGAACCGAGTAATTGAGTCAGACCAAAGTTTTTAAAATGGTTATAGGGTGAGGAATTTTTCGTACGAAAGAATTACCTGATCATAAATCCTTACTTAATTGGCGGAACCTATACAGACTCTTGGCTATGAAAGGTTACCTAGTATGAGTAAAGAAGATGAAGTAAGAGGAGGGCAAAATCCTCTTATCCATAGGTCGTAAATGTAAAAAGGAGAGATGAGGGAAACGTTTTGATTCCTCCAAGATGTTTTTTCGAGCAAATAATTCATCAAGATGCATACATTAAAACAAGATAGAAAAAACGGTTGATGAATATATGTGGGAATTCGAAAAATTGATCATGATTTGTGATTAGAAGAGAAGGAGGACCACAAAGTGGCTCGTTTGTGGCTGGTCTAGATGAAAATATAAGGGAGAAGTCGAATTACAACCTTATTGGACCTTTGATGAAGTTTTGTAGATGTGGCAGCAAGGGTTGAGAAACAAGTTGCACGTAAGCCAAAGACTACTTCAAAACTATGACCCTAAGAAAAACAGTACTACTTTCCTCAAAAACCAAACTTTGATAAGGTTACTAACCACCCACCTTCATCAAGGAATAAGGAGGTTCAACTTCAAAGCCCCAAAAATAGTGATTCACGCATTTTGTTTCAAGTGTAAAGTGAGGCAGGTCACATCAAAAGAGATTGTCCTCAATGCTAGGGTCACAACAAACTCGGAATTGGGTTAGATGGGGAAAGCTTGAAGAGGGGATGATAGGTTGCATTATGGGGATGAGGGATGAGGGTATGCCAATTATGAAAATTGGAGGAAGAAACGGAGGAAGGCAACCAAAACACAACAGGCCTAATCCTTGGTGTACGTAGGGTATTACAATTCTCAAAGTTGTCACAACAACCTTGGAGAGTCAAAGGGATAAAATTTTTCTCACAAGGTGTAATGTTCAAGGCAAGCTTTCTTTGATGATTGACTATAGATACT
This sequence comes from Suaeda aralocaspica, assembly GCA_016808085.1. NCBI lineage: Eukaryota > Viridiplantae > Streptophyta > Magnoliopsida > Caryophyllales > Amaranthaceae > Suaeda > Suaeda aralocaspica. The sequence continues at coordinate 51,086 of PYUH01000612.1, read as the reverse complement.
GGAAGTGGCAACAAACGTAGTCCTCACTAATGTTGGTGGAAAAGCTCGCAATTCTCATCAAATGGTCCAATACTTCAACCTACAAGCTACATTGGCTTACAGCAACACAAGCGATGTTAAGGTAAACAAACAAGCTTTGATGCGTTAAAATTGGTAAATTGAGGATCAAGTACTTTGTGAGTGTTTGTCCCATGGATGCTTGTCATATACTTTTGGGTAGACCTTGGCAATATGACCGTTTTGTGAAGTTTAATAGCATCAAGAGAACATGTTTCTCTATTTCAAATTGTGCGCAAGACCCTATGAAAAATCATATGCATTGAAACCCTTGATGATTTCTAAACACCTAAAACAAGCATTGGGTAATCTAAAGGGTTTTGTTGTGGGTGGAAGGAGTGTAGAAAGAGTGACATGAAAATCGGCATGTTCTAGTGTCTTACATGTTGCGTCAGCCGAAGAAGGTACTCAGATGAAGCCCCAGAGATCCTAGGGTTGTGCGCTATGTTGAATGAGTTTCAGATGTGTTTCCTAATGAGTGCCACCAGGATACCACCAATAGAGGGATTGAACATCAAATTGATCTTATTCCTGGGTCTCAAATCCTAACAAGCCTGCATATAGATGTAATCCAGAGGAGACACAAGAGATACAAAGGCAAATGGGGAATAATGGAGAGGGGGTATCGTGAGAGAGAGCATGAGTCGCATGTGCTGTTGCCTACATTAATAGTACACAAAAGGATGGGACTTGGAGATATGTGTATTGATTCAGGGCATTAACAATTAACCTCAAGTACTAGGTTATCCTATACCTAGATTTAAGGATTGACTTGCTAGAATGAACTTACATAGGTTCTACAAATTATCTCAAAAATATGATTTAAGAGTGGAATATCATCTCCATCTTCGAATGAAGGAAGTGATGATGAATGGCAACAGTGTCTCTTATTAAAACAAAGCTAAGTTTGAATGGTTAGTCAGCCTTTTGGTTAACTAACTAAAGCACCTAGTCGTTTAATGTGAGGTTGATGAATTGAACGATCTTAAACTAAGCCATACATTGGTAAGATTTGTAGTGGTCGTATTTCAGATGTATAATTTTGGTGATTTATATGCAGAGAGTTAATTGTATCTCAACGCTAAGCAAAATCTACAGGAGTGTGTTATTGGGAACATTACAGTACGGAACAAAAGCCTATGCCTAAGACCATAGAAAGTGTCGTTATTTCCATGGTACCAAGAAGTGTGACGTCGTTTGGGGCGTATTATAGTTGTGAATACCAAAAGCATGGGTTTCCTCTGTTGATTCTCAATCTAAAGGGAAGCATAAAACTCATAGGCAACGCACACAACACCAAAACGTGACGGAACGTACGTCTTTCCATTGGGTATAGCCTCGTTCTATATAGGAGGTTTGTGAGAATGAGTTTTCATCTGTTGTTGTCCTCCCATACATACAGAAGGCATGGGATAGAAGGGATTAACAGAAGGGTTGAAGTGGACTAAGGGGGCCAAGTAAAGCGGGTTTAATTGAAAGAAGGGTTGTTTGGACACACCTAACTAAGCCGTACCAGAGGCGATTCTTAAACCCATTTGAAGTTGATATGGACAGGATGCAAAGTCGGGGTATGCGTAACTGCGCGTGTGTTCTAGTACAATGGGAAAGACCAAATGGCGTTTTAGTGAGAAATTGATGGTGTAATTCTGTATTCTACTTATGAACAAAGAGTTTTCTAGGCCATTATTAGAGCTTTGGCTCATTGGTAGTCATTTATTTACAGGGCCTAATCACTTCATAGTGACATTGATCATGAACGCTTTGAGCACATTAAGGGCAACAAAAATTGGAATCCAAGACATGTCTTGTGCATAAATGGGTTGAATTTTTGCAATCTTTTCACTTCTCTTCAAGTACAAAACGGGAAGGCTAATGTTGTTTGTCTGCATTTGTCAAGAATAATTACTTTGCCTTGGTTGTTTTTGAACTTTAAGTACTTGGTTAGAGTGATGACACTCAATTCTTAACGAGCAAGAATGGAAGACTTTGGACCCAATAATGGGCCAACTTTCAAAGGGTTCTATGAGTTTCCTATGTGCTACATGATGGGCTTTTTGTTTTAAAAGGTAAGTAACTATTGTGCATACCAATAAGATGTTTCTATACGTGAGTGGTAACTAGTATAGGGAGGCTCACTGGAGCTGATCGGTATTGCGGACATTTTGGCATTACACAATCAAGACACTACCATGGTGCAAAGACATTTCTGTAATCTGGCCAAAAAGATTGTTGATGTTGAGGACCATAAGCTCAATGTTGGCGTATACTGTCAAAGTTGCAAAGGCGCGCCGCTCTCGCAGGTTTTTTATACTCCATTGCAGTTTAGCCGAGGTACCATTGGGAGATGTTTCTATATTTCATGTGTAGTGCCTTAACACAGGACAATAAGACAGGGGAACAGATGGCAATTATGGTATGTCGGTTGATTAGATTTTCAAAGAGGCATCATGTTACACAGGTCACAACGACAGATGATTGCTAGAACGGGCGATTTTATTTGTAAGACATCATAAGTTGCATGTGGTTCCAAAGAAACTAGATTGTAAGATAGAGTACACAAAGTTCATGAGCTACTTTTGAAGTCAACTTGGAGGGTATAAAGAGGTTACACGAAACTTTGTGCTTTTAGCACAATCTTATCATCCTCAAACAGAACTGGACAAACAGAGGTCACTAATCGAAACACTAGGGTTTTGTTGCGTGGTATTGGTTAGTAAACACAAAAAAGATTGGGATTTAGCGTTTTGTCTCTTGCGTATAATCGTGCTTACATAGTTCGCCTAACGCTTTTACATTGCACGTGTATGCCGATAACACTCACCTTATCCGTGATTTGTCTATGGGATAACCCTATAAGTTACCAATTTGATATTTGTAAGTATTCCTAACAGGGGAGTTGGGTACTAGCACAAGATGCCAAGATAAGGTTTAAGTTACATGCAAAAACTTCATGCACGAAGTAAGCTGGCTCGAATTGAGAAGGTTTAAATGCGATTTATTACAGTGCAACCGAGCAAACAAACACAACTCAACATGTCTACAAAGAAGGGGATTTGGTTTGGTTACACATTCCTTGAGGAAGGAAGATTTCGTTTTGAGAGTTTCTTGTGAGAAATTCGATTGAGTGAGTGGTGCTTTTGCTTTATCTCACGTGAGGATAGTTCTTAGGATTTGAGGGTGCTTTGCTTTAATCAAATTCTACCAATTATTCGCCTTAGAAGTTCAGATTTGTGGTGCGTGGCTTTATCAAATTTGAAGTCTAAGTTTCTTTGTGTGAGTGGCGTTTGTCTATAACAAAATTCACATCAGTTTCTTGAAGTTCTTGAAAACGGAAGTCCATCAAAAATCAAGGGGAAATATAGCGAGTTATATGGCGGGATTTTTGAAAGATTTTTGAAGATTTGGGCAACGTTGTCAACGGTGATTTCCGTGTTGTTTGACTTGGTCAACTTGAGTTAGTTTTTCGGAAATATGGTCCTTAGATTTGTTTCTCAAAATATCTAAGATTTAGACTAGAAATCAGATTACAAAATATGTGGTGCAAAGATTGTATCCGGTTAAAAAAATCAGCCTAAAACTAGGAAAATTCGGCCCACTTGTGCCACTTGCACAAGTTGTACAACAAACTCAAGATAAGATTGCCACATCATCATGCAAGTTGCACTTGATCTTATCTTTCCTAACAAACTCTAACTAACTAACAAATCAACAAAATATCCTAACAACTTATCTAACTAACTAATTTACAAGATCATCATCATATTTTAGACTAAATTTACGCCACTTTGCTTGGTGCCCAAGAATCAAGATAATCGTCCAAAATCACGCCCCTTTGCTTCGTCACATTTGCGTCTATTTTTCAAGATTTTCAAGAACATCAAGAAATGCTTCAAGATCCAATCTTTTAATCAAGAAACCTTCAAGAATCTGTCTCCCATGCATTTTAGCATAATTATGATGATCAAGACTTACCAAGAAATAAAGACTCAAAGCTTGAAATGAGAAAAACCCTGTGGGAAAAAACTTATAGGCAAAATCCAAGTTGTTCCCCAAATCCACCATTCTTGCCTTGATTTGTGTGTCATATTATTGACATGTGACCAAGCACACGAAAATCCCTACCCTTGATGCACCCATATGGTTGATATTTCCATAAGCAATTATTTCACCTATGGTTGCATCCCTGCCATTGCCATTATTGGTATCACCATTGATATCACCATCTTTGAAGTTGATTGATTGATCATTCTTGTCATTATCACTGGTGCTTGTATCATCAATGAGTCACTAGATTAGGATGATTTTTTTCCTGTGTTATGCATGTGTTTTTAGCTTAGTTTTGTTAGGATTTTGTTGATGATTATACTTATAAATAATCTCAACATTAGTTTGTAAAAATTCAGATTAGTGATTTCAATAAACATTATTGTTTAAGTTTTATTTGTTTTCTACAAAACAAGCCAAAATCGAAGGTGAGGAAATATTTCGAGTGTGAAAATTTCGAACACTTTAAAGAGTTGGTGCTTAGGCTTTAATGATACGAGACAAAGTGATAATTTCGAAGGTTTAATAATGGCATCTCAGAATGATGCAAGTAAGGGGGAAATAATGGCTTATGGAGATTCAAGGCTTTTGGGATCATCAAACACATCATCATGGGAGTGCATGGTGACACATGAAAATACTTGATTATTGATGCAAAGGAGAAGAATGGCGGAATTAGGGGAATAAGATGGTTTTGTCTATGAATTTTTCCTACTTCACTTGATAGGGTTTTCTTATTTTTAGGCATTGAGTCTTTTATTTCTTGAAGTTTCTTAATCTTCATTTACACCCTAATACACATGGAAAATGACTTCATGAAGGTTTCTTGATTAAAAGATTGAATCTTGAAAGGCTTCTTGATGATTTAACGAAAGTTCACAAAATTGTGCAAATTTGGACGATCTCCTATGGCGTCAATTTTGACAATTTTTTGGTTGTTTTGGGTAGTTCATATTTTTTTTGTAATTCTAGTTGTAATTTGTTGATTATCTTGATTAGAAAGGTATGAATAAGCTTGTTCGGATATTTTTTGTTTAGATATAGTTTGTTAAGATATTTTAGCAAGTTGCATGACATGCAGTGGTGATGTGGCATTCTTAGCTTGTGATTCATCAATGAGTCACTAGATTAGGACGATCTTTGCCTATGTTATGCCTGTGTTTTTAGCTTAGTTTTGTTAGGATTTTGTTGATGATTATACCTATAAATAATCCCAACATTAGTTTGTAAAATTCAGATAAGTGAATTAAATAAAAATTATTGTTTACGTTTTATTTGTTTTCTACAAAACAAACAAAAACCGAAGGTGAGGAAATTTTCGAGTGTGAAACTTTCGAACACTTTGAAGAGTTGGTGCTTAGGCTTTAGACTCTTGTGAGGATAATTTGGGGAATTGAGGATGCATAGCTTTAATCAATTCAAAAAATTATTCGACTTAGATCGTTTTTCTTGGTGCTTGGCTTTAGAGAAAACCGAACTAAATTCTATCATTTTGAGTGGCGATTTCTTTAATCAATATTCACATCAACTTTTGGTGTTCTCGTTGAGAGGACATTAATCCTCAAGGTTATTGGCATAAATCTCATTGTTGAAACAAGGGCAATCATGTAAGCTGATGAAATGAACACTCCTTCAATTACTACTTAAGAATTGCGCAAGAACATAGAGGAATTGAAAGGTATGTTTGAGGCCACCATGAAGGATTTTGCTGAAAATTTGAAGTCACCTAGCAAGTCCCAGGGGGAAGTAAAGGGGATTCAGATTCTAGTTCTGATGATGAGCAAGCAAGCTCAAGGAGTGCACGAAAACCAAGAAAGCATTACTCATCAAGTTTGAGTAATGAAGAACCCATAAGTGGGCGCAAAAAGAAGGATAGGCCTAAGGATGATGATAGCAATCTTAAACTAGATATTCCTGAATTCAGCGGAAGTTTGGATCCTGAAAAGTTCCTAGATTGGCTAAGAAGGTTTGAACGACTTTTCAAGTATAAGGAGTATGATGATCGAAAATCATATAAGATTGCATAACTAAAGTTGACTGGCTTAACTAGTGATATGAAGCAAGGTAATAACTTCGAAGGTTTGATAATGGCTTCTAAAGATGATACAAGTATGGGGGAAATAATGGCTTATGAAGATTCAAGGCTTTGGGGATCTTCTAAGACATCATCATGTGTATGTATGGTGACACACGAAAATACTTGATCATTAAAGCAAAGGAAAGAATGGTGGAATTAGGGGAATAATGATGTGAATTTTGTTATAAACAAACGCCACTCACACAAAGAAACTTAGACTTCAAATTTGATAAAGCAACGCACCACAAATTCGAACTTCTAAGGCGAATAATTGATAGAATTTGATTAAAGCCAAGCACCCTCAAATCCTAAGAACTATCCTCACGTGAGATAAAGCACAAAGCACCACTCACTCAATCGAATTTCTCACAAGAAACCCTCAAAATTTGTTTACTTCGTGAAACAAAAGAAAACCGGAAACAACTTGTGTTTAATTACTCAAATCTGAATTTTATTGATGTATTTTACATCCTATTTATAGGCTAAACATATCACATAATATTTCAGAAATCTAAACATATCCTAACTACCTTAGATATATGGTATAACAAACTAAGATTAGGATAACAAGAAAATCTTATCAAAACCGGATACAATATTTGCACCATATATTTTGTAATCTGATTTCTAGTCTAAATCTTAGATATTTTGCAAATTAAATCTAGTGACCATATTTCCGAATAACAACCCAAGGTTGACCAAGTCAAACAACTTGAAAAACCGTGTTGACAACGTTGCCCAATCTTCCAAAAATCTGTCCAAAATCCCGCCATATAACTTGCTTTGATTCTCGTTGATTTTTGTTGGACTTGCGATTTCAAGAACTTCAAGAAACTCTTCAAGATTCAATCTTTATTTCAAGAAACCTCCATTTTTGTGTTTCTCATGCTTGATTCCATCAACCTTGACTCATAAACTAATCAAGAAAATAACAAAACACCATATGGTAAAACCCTATCAAATGACGTGGGAAGAAAACCCATATAGCTCAACACTTCTAAACTACTAACTATACTTGCTTTACATTTACGTGAATAAGCTTGTGCATGTCACCATGCACACGTAGAAATCCACCCTAGCCAACCCAAGAAGCCTTGTGTCTCCATAAGCCACTAACTCCCCCAAGGTTGCTTCTTGTTTTCCACCTTCAATCAAACCCAAACCCTCGAAGTTTTGCTCATTGATATGCGTATCATCCTCCTCTTCTTCAAAAGAGTTTGTCCTCAAACCTCGAAGTTGGTCATCAGGAACATAAGGAGCTAAATCACCAATGTTGAAAGTAGCATGGACTCCATATTCTCCTGGTAATTCCAATTTATAAGCATTATCCCCCACTTTACTTATGATCTTGAACGGTCCATCACAACGAGGCATAAGTTTATTCTTCCTTTGATTTGGAAATCTTTCCTTCCTCAAGTGTAACCAAACCAAATCCCCTTCTTTGTAGACATGTTGTGATTTATGTTTGTTTGCTCGTGCCTTGTAAATATCATTAACCTTCTCAATTCGAGCCCTTACTTCTGCATGAAGTTTTTGCATGTACTCAACCTTAGTCTTGGCATCTTTGTGTACCAACTCCCCTTTAGGAATACTTACAAAATCAATTGGTAACTTAGGATTAACTCCATAGACAATCTCGAAAGGTGAGTGCTTAGTAGCATAAGTAGGTGACCTATTATAAGCAAATTCAGCATGAGCAAGCTTCAAATCCCAATCTTTTTGTGTCTTACTAACCAAACCACGCAACAAAACCCCTAGTGTTCGATTAGTGACTTCTGTTTGCCCATCTGTTTGAGGATGATAAGATGTGCTAAACAAAAGTTTCGTGCCTATTAACCTCCAAAGTGACTTCCAAAAGTAACTCATGAATTTTGTGTCTCTATCACTTACAATAGTCTTTGGAACCCCATGCAACCTTATGATGTCTTTAAAGTATAAATCAGCCACATTCATAGCATCATCTGTCTTGTGACATGGTGTAAAATGAGCCATCTTTGAAAATCTATCAACCACTACCATAATAGCATCTTTTCCCCTTGCTGTCCTTGGTAACCCTACAATGAAATCCATAGAAACATCTTCCCAAGGTCCCTCTGGCACTGGCAATGGAGTATAAAAACCTTGATGAAAGGCTGCCTTTGCCTTTTGACAAGTAGCACATTGAGCAATTATGGCCTCAACATCAACAATCATCTTTGGCCAATAAAAATGTTCTTGCAACATGGTTAGTGTCTTTGTAATGCCAAAATGTCCAGCAATACCTCCTCCATGAGCCTCCCTTACTAGCAACTCACGTATAGAACACTTAGGTATGCACAATAGATTACCTTTAAACAAAAACCCATCATGTAGCACATAGGAACTCATAGACCCCTTTGAAAGTTGCGCCATTATTGGTCCAAAATCACCATCTTGCTCGTAAAATTGTGTTATCAACTCTAACCCAAGCAACTTAAAGTTCAAAACACCAAGCAAAGTATACCTTCTTGACAAAGCATCAGCAACAACATTAGACTTCCCCGTTTTGTACTTTGAAGAGAAGTGAAAAGATTGCAAAAATTCAACCCATTTAGCATGTCTTGGATTCAATTTTTGTTGACCATTAATGTGCTTCAAAGCTTCATGATCAGAATGTAATATGAAGTGATTAGGCCTTAAATAATGACTCCAATGATCCAAAGCTCTAATAATGGCATAGAACTCCTTGTCATATGTAGAATAGTTCAGTTTAGCACCATTCAACTTCTCACTAAAGTAAGCAATTGGCCTCTTCCCTTGGACTAGAACAGCACCAATTCCAACCCCACTTGCATCCGTCTCTACTTCAAATGGTTTAGAGAAATCTGGTAAGGCTAGTATGGGTGTGTTACAAAGCAACTTCTTAATCAATTCAAAAGCTTCTTGTGCCCCCTTAGTCCACTCAAACTTAGGCTTATCCTTCTTAATGCATTCGGTTATAGGAGCAACAACAGATGAAAAATTCTTCACAAACCTCCTATAGAACGAGGCTAACCCATGAAAAGCACGTACTTCAGTCACGTTCTTTGGTGTTGGCCATGATTTTATAGCTTCCACTTTAGATGGATCAACAGAAACCCCATCTTTGGACACAATATACCCCAAAAACGTCACACTTGGTACCATGAAATAACACTTTTCGAGCTTAGCATAGAGCTTTTGTTCTCGTAATGTCCCAAACACACTCCTTAGATGGCTTAGATGATCATTAACACTCTTGCTATACACCAAAATATCATCTAAATATACCACTACAAACTTACCAATGTATGGCTTTAAGACCTCATTCATCAACCTCATAAACGTACTAGGTGCATTAGTTAACCCAAAAGGCATGACTAACCATTCATAAAGCCCTAGCTTTGTTTTAAAACCTGTTTTCCATTCATCACCTTCCTTCATTCTAATCTGATGATATCCACTCCTTAAATCAATCTTTGAAAATAATTGAGAACCATGTAATTCATCTAGCAAATCATCCAATCTAGGTATAGGAAACCTATACTTGACGGTTATATTGTTAACTGCCCTTGAATCAATACACATTCTCCACGTCCCATCCTTCTTAGGTACTATTAATGTAGGCACAGCACATGGACTCATGCTCTCTCTCACGTATCCCCTCTCCATTAATTCCTCAATCTGCCTTTGTATCTCCTTTGTCTCCTCTGGATTACATCTATATGCAGGCTTGTTAGGAATTTGAGACCCAGGAATAAGATCAATTTGATGTTCAATCCCTCTTATTGGTGGTAATCCTGGTGGCAACTCATTAGGAAACACATCTGAAAACTCATTCAACATAGGATGCAAAACCCTAGGAATCTCTGGGGCTTCATCTTGTACCTCTTTGGCTAACAACATATAAGACATAGAACTTGTTTTCAACTCCCTTTCTAACTCCTTTCCACCCACCAACAAAACACCTTTAGAATTACCCATGCTTGTTTTAGGTTTAGAAATCATCAAGGGTTTTAATGCATATGATTTTTCATTAGGGTTCTTACGCACAATATAAACATTTGTCCTCCCATTAAACTTCACAAAACGATCATATTGCCAAGGTCTACCCAATAATATGTGACAAGCATCCATAGGACAAACATCACAAAGTACTTGATCCTCAAATTTACCAATTTTAAACGCAATCAAGGCTTGTTTGTTTACCTTAACATCACTTGTGTTGCTAAGCCAATGTAGCTTGTATGGTTGAGGATGTATCTTTGTAGGAATTGCGAGCTTTTCCACCAACAACGTAGATACTACATTTGTGCAACTTCCAGTATCTATGATTACATCACAAAGCTTGCCTTGAACATTACACCTTGTGAGAAAAATTTTATCCCTTTGACTCTCCAAAGGTTGTGCACTTTGAGATTGTAATACCCTACGTAACACCAAGGATTGGCCTTGTGTTTCTGGTTGGACTTCCTCCGTGTCTTCCTCCATATTTTCATCATTGCCATACTCTTCCTCTCCCTCATCCCCATACATCTCCTCCTCTTCTTCAAGGCCTTCCCCATCTACCCAATTTCGAGTTGTTGTGACCCTAGCATGAGGACAATCTCTTTGAATGTGACCTTGCCCTTTACACTTGAAACACACAATGCGTGAATCACTACTTTGGGGCTTTGAAGATGAACTCTTATCCTTGATGAAGGGGGGTTTAGTAACCTTATCAAAGTTTGGTTTTTGAGGAAAAGTATCACGCTTTTCTTTAGAATCATAGGTTTTGAAGTATGTCTTTGTTTTGCGTGCAACTTGTTTCTCAACCCTTGCTGCCACTCTACAAACTTCATCAAAGGTCCAATAAGGTTGTAATTCGACCTTCTCCCTTATATTTTCATCTAGACCAGCCACAAAACGAGCCACTTTGTGGTCCTCCTTCTCTTCCAAATCACAAATCATGATCAATTTTTCAAACTCCACAATGTATTCATCAACCGTTTTTCTATCTTGTTTTAATGTATGCATCTTGATGAAATTGTTTTGTTCGAAATCTTGAGGAACAAAACGTTTCCTCATCTCCCTTTTCAATTTAGACCATGAAGATATTTTTGATCTACCTTCTTTCCTTCTCTTTCTTTGTAAACCCTCAAGCCATAAACTTGCATAGGAAGTGAGTTTTAATTCCGCCAATTTATAAGACTTATGATCATCATATTCTTTGTAACGAAAAATCCTCTCAACCCTACGAATCCAATCTAGAAATTTTTCAGGATCCATACCTCCATTAAACTCAGGAATTTCGAGTTTAAGATTTCGATCATCATCCCTCATCTTTCCCTTATGTTTGTGCCTTGATCTTGGTTCCTCATCGTCACTAGAACTTGATGAGTATCCCTTTTTTGGTTTACGTACACTCCTCACACTTTCTTGCTCACTTTCACTTGATGATGAGCCCTCCTCTTGTTTAGATTTAGTAGGAGTTTTCTTGGTAGAAGCCATGATGGTTAGGACTTCATCTAAACGAGCCTTTAACTCGTCAATCTCCCCTTGCATACGTAGCTCTTTTGCTTGAGCCAAGCTCAAACCCTTCGTGAATCCTTGTGGATTTTCGTCTCCACCTTCTTGAGCCATGATAATTGATATTGAACACTTGAGATTGAATGAATCTCTCAACGAGAGCACCAAAAGTTGATGTGAATTTTGTTATAGACAAACGCCACTCACACAAAGAAACTTAGACTTCAAATTTGATAAAGCCACGCACCACAAATCTGAACTTCTAAGGCGAATAATTGGTAGAATTTGATTAAAGCAAAGCACCCTCAAATCCTAAGAACTATCCTCACGTGAGATAAAGCAAAAGCACCACTCACTCAATCGAATTTCTCACAAGAAACTCTCAAAAATTGTTTACTTCGTGAAACAAAAGAAAACCGGAAACACTTTGTGTTTAATCTCTCAAATCTGAATTTTATTGATGTATTTTACATCCTATTTATAGGCTAAACATATCACACAATATTTCAGAAATCTAAACATATCCTAACTACCTTAGATATATGGTATAACAAACTAAGATTAGGATAACAAGAAAATCCTAACAAAACCGGATACATATTTTTGCACCATATATTTTGTAATCTGATTTCTAGTCTAAATCTTAGATATTTTGCAAATCAAATCTAACCACCATATATCCGAATAACAACCTTAGGTTGACAAAGTCAAACAACACAAAATCCCGCGTTGACAACGTTGCCCAAAACTTCAAAAATCTTCCAAAAATCCCGCCATATGCATTGCTTGATTTCTCGTTGATTTTTGTTGGACTTGCGATTTCAAGAACTTCAAGAAACTCTTCAAGATTCAATCTTTATTTCAAGAAACCTCCATTTTTGTGTTTCTCATGCTTGATTCCATCAACCTTGACTCATAAACTAATCAAGAAAATAACAAAACACCATATGGTAAAACCCTATCAAATGACGTGGGAAGAAAACCCATATAGCTCAACACTTCTAAACTACTAACTATACTTGCTTTACATTTACGTGAATAAGCTTGTGCATGTCACCATGCACACGTAGAAATCCACCCTAGCCAACCCAAGAAGCCTTGTGTCTCCATAAGCCACTAACTCCCCCAAGGTTGCTTCTTGTTTTCCACCTTCAATCAAACCCAAACCCTCGAAGTTTTGCTCATTGATATGCGTATCATCCTCCTCTTCTTCAAAAGAGTTTGTCCTCAAACCTCGAAGTTGGTCATCAGGAACATAAGGAGCTAAATCACCAATGTTGAAAGTAGCATGGACTCCATATTCTCCTGGTAATTCCAATTTATAAGCATTATCCCCCACTTTACTTATGATCTTGAACGGTCCATCACAACGAGGCATAAGTTTATTCTTCCTTTGATTTGGAAATCTTTCCTTCCTCAAGTGTAACCAAACCAAATCCCCTTCTTTGTAGACATGTTGTGATTTATGTTTGTTTGCTCGTGCCTTGTAAATATCATTAACCTTCTCAATTCGAGCCCTTACTTCTGCATGAAGTTTTTGCATGTACTCAACCTTAGTCTTGGCATCTTTGTGTACCAACTCCCCTTTAGGAATACTTACAAAATCAATTGGTAACTTAGGATTAACTCCATAGACAATCTCGAAAGGTGAGTGCTTAGTAGCATAAGTAGGTGACCTATTATAAGCAAATTCAGCATGAGCAAGCTTCAAATCCCAATCTTTTTGTGTCTTACTAACCAAACCACGCAACAAAACCCCTAGTGTTCGATTAGTGACTTCTGTTTGGCCATCTGTTTGAGGATGATAAGATGTGCTAAACAAAAGTTTCGTGCCTATTAACCTCCAAAGTGACTTCCAAAAGTAGCTCATGAATTTTGTGTCTCTATCACTTACAATAGTCTTTGGAACCCCATGCAACCTTATGATGTCTTTAAAGTATAAATCAGCCACATTCATAGCATCATCTGTCTTGTGACATGGTGTAAAATGAGCCATCTTTGAAAATCTATCAACCACTACCATAATAGCATCTTTTCCCCTTGCTGTCCTTGGTAACCCTACAATGAAATCCATAGAAACATCTTCCCAAGGTCCCTCTGGCACTGGCAATGGAGTATAAAAACCTTGATGAAAGGCTGCCTTTGCCTTTTGACAAGTAGCACATTGAGCAATTATGGCCTCAACATCAACAATCATCTTTGGCCAATAAAAATGTTCTTGCAACATGGTTAGTGTCTTTGTAATGCCAAAATGTCCAGCAATACCTCCTCCATGAGCCTCCCTTACTAGCAACTCACGTATAGAACACTTAGGTATGCACAATAGATTACCTTTAAACAAAAACCCATCATGTAGCACATAGGAACTCATAGACCCCTTTGAAAGTTGCGCCATTATTGGTCCAAAATCACCATCTTGCTCGTAAAATTGAGTTATCAACTCTAACCCAAGCAACTTAAAGTTCAAAACACCAAGCAAAGTATACCTTCTTGACAAAGCATCAGCAACAACATTAGACTTCCCCGTTTTGTACTTTGAAGAGAAGTGAAAAGATTGCAAAAATTCAACCCATTTAGCATGTCTTGGATTCAATTTTTGTTGACCATTAATGTGCTTCAAAGCTTCATGATCAGAATGTAATATGAAGTGATTAGGCCTTAAATAATGACTCCAATGATCCAAAGCTCTAATAATGGCATAGAACTCCTTGTCATATGTAGAATAGTTCAGTTTAGCACCATTCAACTTCTCACTAAAGTAAGCAATTGGCCTCTTCCCTTGGACTAGAACAGCACCAATTCCAACCCCACTTGCATCCGTCTCTACTTCAAATGGTTTAGAGAAATCTGGTAAGGCTAGTATAGGTGTGTTACAAAGCAACTTCTTAATCAATTCAAAAGCTTCTTGTGCCCCCTTAGTCCACTCAAACTTAGGCTTATCCTTCTTAATGCATTCGGTTATAGGAGCAACAACAGATGAAAAATTCTTCACAAACCTCCTATAGAACGAAGCTAACCCATGAAAAGCACGTACTTCAGTCACGTTCTTTGGTGTTGGCCATGATTTTATAGCTTCCACTTTAGATGGATCAACAGAAACCCCATCTTTGGACACAATATACCCCAAAAACGTCACACTTGGTACCATGAAATAACACTTTTCGAGCTTAGCATAGAGCTTTTGTTCTCGTAATGTCCCAAACACACTCCTTAGATGGCTTAGATGATCATTAACACTCTTGCTATACACCAAAATATCATCTAAATATACCACTACAAACTTACCAATGTATGGCTTTAAGACCTCATTCATCAACCTCATAAACGTACTAGGTGCATTAGTTAACCCAAAAGGCATGACTAACCATTCATAAAGCCCTAGCTTTGTTTTAAAACCTGTTTTCCATTCATCACCTTCCTTCATTCGAATCTGATGATATCCACTCCTTAAATCAATCTTTGAAAATAATTGAGAACCATGTAATTCATCTAGCAAATCATCCAATCTAGGTATAGGAAACCTATACTTGACGGTTATATTGTTAACTGCCCTTGAATCAATACACATTCTCCACGTCCCATCCTTCTTAGGTACTATTAATGTAGGCACAGCACATGGACTCATGCTCTCTCTCACGTATCCCCTCTCCATTAATTCCTCAATCTGCCTTTGTATCTCCTTTGTCTCCTCTGGATTACATCTATATGCAGGCTTGTTAGGAATTTGAGACCCAGGAATAAGATCAATTTGATGTTCAATCCCTCTTATTGGTGGTAATCCTGGTGGCAACTCATTAGGAAACACATCTGAAAACTCATTCAACATAGGATGCAAAACCCTAGGAATCTCTGGGGCTTCATCTTGTACCTCTTTGGCTAACAACATATAAGACATAGAACTTGTTTTCAACTCCCTTTCTAACTCCTTTCCACCCACCAACAAAACACCTTTAGAATTACCCATGCTTGTTTTAGGTTTAGAAATCATCAAGGGTTTTAATGCATATGATTTTTCATTAGGGTTCTTACGCACAATATAAACATTTGTCCTCCCATTAAACTTCACAAAACGATCATATTGCCAAGGTCTACCCAATAATATGTGACAAGCATCCATAGGACAAACATCACAAAGTACTTGATCCTCAAATTTACCAATTTTAAACGCAATCAAGGCTTGTTTGTTTACCTTAACATCACTTGTGTTGCTAAGCCAATGTAGCTTGTATGGTTGAGGATGTATCTTTGTAGGAATTGCGAGCTTTTCCACCAACAACGTAGATACTACATTTGTGCAACTTCCAGTATCTATGATCACATCACAAAGCTTGCCTTGAACATTACACCTTGTGAGAAAAATTTTATCCCTTTGACTCTCCAAAGGTTGCGCACCTTGAGTTTGTAATACCCTACGTAACACTAAGGATTGACCTTGTGTTTCTGGTTGGACTTCCTCTGTGTCTTCCTCCATATTTTCATCATTGCCATACTCTTCCTCTCCCTCATCCCCATACATCTCCTCCTCTTCTTCAAGGCCTTCCCCATCTACCCAATTTCGAGTTGTTGTAACCCTAGCATGAGGACAATCTCTTTGAATGTGACCTTGCCCTTTACACTTGAAACACACAATGCGTGAATCACTACTTTGGGGCTTTGAAGATGAACTCTTATCCTTGATGAAAGGGGGTTTAGTAACCTTATCAAAGTTTGGTTTTTGAGGAAAAGTATCACGCTTTTCTTTAGAATCATAGGTTTTGAAGTATGTCTTTGTTTTGCGTGCAACTTGTTTCTCAACCCTTGCTGCCACTCTACAAACTTCATCAAAGGTCCAATAAGGTTGTAATTCGACCTTCTCCCTTATATTTTCATCTAGACCAGCCACAAAACGAGCCACTTTGTGGTCCTCCTTCTCTTCTAAATCACAAATCATAATCAATTTTTCAAACTCCACAATGTACTCATCAACCGTTTTTCTATCTTGTTTTAATGTATGCATCTTGATGAAATTGTTTTGTTCGAAATCTTGAGGAACAAAACGTTTCCTCATCTCCCTTTTCAATTTGGACCATGAAGATATTTTTGATCTACCTTCTTTCCTTCTCTTTCTTTGTAAACCCTCAAGCCATAAACTTGCATAGGAAGTGAGTTTTAATTCCGCCAATTTATAAGACTTATGATCATCATATTCTTTGTAACGAAAAATCCTTTCAACCCTACGAATCCAATCTAGAAATTTTTCAGGATCCATACCTCCATTAAACTCAGGAATTTCGAGTTTAAGATTTCGATCATCATCCCTCATCTTTCCCTTATGTTTGTGCCTTGATCTTGGTTCCTCATCGTCACTAGAACTTGATGAGTATCCCTTTTTTGGTTTACGTACACTCCTCACACTTTCTTGCTCACTTTCACTTGATGATGAGCCCTCCTCTTGTTTAGATTTGGTAGGAGTTTTCTTGGTAGAAGCCATAATGGTTAGGACTTCATCTAAACGAGCCTTTAACTCGTCAATCTCTCCTTGCATACGTAGCTCTTTTGCTTGAGCCAAGCTCAAACCCTTCGTGAATCCTTGTGGATTTTCGTCTCCACCTTCTTGAGCCATGATAATTGATATTGAACACTTGAGATTGAATGAATCTCTCAACGAAAGCACCAAAAGTTGATGTGAATTTTGTTATAGACAAACGCCACTCACACAAAGAAACTTAGACTTCAAATTTGATAAAGCCACGCACCACAAATCTGAACTTCTAAGGCGAATAATTGGTAGAATTTGATTAAAGCAAAGCACCCTCAAATCCTAAGAACTATCCTCACGTGAGATAAAGCAAAGCACCACTCACTCAATTCGAATTTCTCACAAGAAACTCTCAAAAATTGTTTACTTCGTGAAACAAAAGAAAACCGGAAACACTTTGTGTTTAATCTCTCTAATCTGAATTTTATTGATGTATTTTACATCCTATTTATAGGCTAAACATATCACACAATATTTCAGAAATCTAAACATATCCTAACTACCTTAGATATATGGCATAACAAACTAAGATTAGGATAACAAGAAAATCCTAACAAAACCGGATACATATCTTTGCACCATATATTTTGTAATCTGATTTCTAGTCTAAATCTTAGATATTTTGCAAATCAAATCTAGCCACTATATTTCCGAAATAACAAACTAAGTTGACCAAGTCAAACAACTTGAAAAACCGCGTTGACAACGTTGCCCATAACTTCAAAAATCTTCCAAAAATCCCGCCATATGCATTGCTTGATTTCTCGTTGATTTTTGTTGGACTTGCGATTTCAAGAACTTCAAGAAACTCTTCAAGATTCAATCTTTATTTCAAGAAACCTCCATTTTTGTGTTTCTCATGCTTGATTCCATCAACCTTGACTCATAAACTAATCAAGAAAATAACAAAACACCATATGGTAAAACCCATATAGCTCAACACTTCTACACTACTAACTATACTTGCTTTATATTTACGTGAATAAGCTTGTGCATGTCACCATGCACACGTAGAAATCCACCCTAGCCAACCCAAGAAGCCTTGTGTCTCCATAAGCCACTAATTCCCCCATGGTTGCTTCTTGTTTTCCACCTTCAATCAAACCCAAACCCTCGAAGTTTTGCTCATTTATATGCGTATCATAAGCCTCCACACCTGATCAGCGCACATGCTTCAAGTGTAAAGGTCAAGGCCATATCTAGAAGGATTGTCCTCATTCAAGGGTTCAAACTCCTCGAAGTTGGGCAGATGATGAAAACTTTGAAGAAGAGGAGAATGAACAACAGGAGTATGGCGTGATTTATGACACTCAGGAAGAGGAGATTGAGGAAATTACTCTTGAGGTGAATGGCTAGAATTTAGTTCACCGGAGGGTTTTCCAATCAAAAGTTGCGCCACCTACAGAAAATCAGAGGGATTAAATTTTCTTCACCAGGTGCAATGTTCTAGGGAGATTGTGTGACCTGATAATTTATTTAGGTAGTTGCACTAATGTAGTCTCTACAGTATTGATCAACAAGTTAGAGATTCCTACCACTGAACATCCTCAACCATACAAGTTACATTGGCTCTGTAACACAAGTGACGTCAAGGTGAATAAACAAGCTCTGGTTGATTTTAAGATTGGAAATTTTGATGATCAAGTGCTTTGTGATGTATGTCCTATGGATGCGTACCATATATTGCTTGGAAGACCGTGGTAATATGATAGATTCGTACAGTTTGATGGTAGAACAAACATATACATCATTAGAAAACAGGCACAAGGAAAACCAGTTGCGCTAAAACCTTTGGAATGTTCGAAATTTTCAAAAGATGTGAGCAATAAAAAAGGTGTTTTGTTGATTGATGAGAAAGCCATGGTGCAAGAGGTACACAATTGTGAGAAGTTTTATTTGCTAATGGCTAAGGAAGTGCAAGAGAAAGGAACGAGCATTCCTCGTGAGTTACGCCCCTTGTTGCACGAATTTCAAGACATATTTCTAGATGAATTGCCACCAATTAGAGGAATTGAACATCAGATTGATTTGGTTCCTGGAGCTCAGATTCCTCATAAACCAGATTAAAGGTGCAATCCAGAAGAAACTAAAGAAATTCAACGCCAGGTTGAAGAGTTGATGGCAAGAGGGTATGTCCGGGAAAGCATGAGTCCATGTGCAGTACCAACATTCATTGTTCCTAAAAAGGATGGATCATGGAGAATGTGCATTGATTCTAGAGCTGTGAATAACATCACCATCAAATACAGGTTCCCTATTCCTCCATTAGATGATATATTGGATAAATTGTTTGGCTCACAAGTATTTACTAAGATTGATTTGATGAGTGGTTACCATCAAATTCGAATGAAGGAGGGTGATGAGTGGAAAATAGGATTCAAAACTATACTAGGACTCTATGAACAGTAAGTTATGCCTTTTGATCTTACTAATGCTCCTAGTACTTTTATGAGATTGATGAATGAAATTTTGAAGTATTTCATTGGAAAGTTTGTGGTTGTCTATTTGGATGATATACTAGTGTATAGTGCAAGTGTCGAAGATCATCTGCAGCGTCTAAGAGAAGTGTTCGAACCTTTGAGAAAGCAGAAGTTGTATGCTAAGCTCGAAAAGTGCTCGTTCATGATCTCAAGTGTGATGTTCCTAGGATACATTATTTCTAAGGATGGTGTTTCAGTTGATCCTTCGAAAGTGGAGGCTATTAAATCATGGCTAGTTCTGAAATCTGTGACTAAAGTGCGTGGTTTTCATGGTTTAGCTACTTTTTGTAGAAGATTTGTGAAGAATTTCTCCTCTATAGTAGCACCTATGACCGAGTGTATTAAGAAGAACAAAGAGAAGTTTGAATGGACTAAAGATACGCAAAAGGCCTTCGAATTGGTGAAGAAATTGCTTTCTCAAGCTCCTATCTTATCTTTACCAGATTTTTTCGAAACCTTTTGAAGTTGAGACAGATGCTAGTGGCATAGGGATTGGTGCTGTGTTGGTTCAAGGTAAGCGGCCTATAGTTTATTTCAGTGAGAAATTGAATGGTGCAAGGTTGAATTACTCTAACTATGACAAAGAATTCTATGCTATTGTTCGAGCATTGGATCATTGGAGTCATTATCTGCGTCCAAGTCACTTTGTATTGCATTCTGATCATGAGGCTTTGAAGCATATCAATGGCCAACATAAACTCAATCCAAGACATGCTAAGTGGGTTGATTTTTTGCAGTCTTTTCACTTTTCAACAAAGTACAGAGAAGGCAAATCTAATGTGGTTGCTGATGCTTTATCAAGGAGGTTTTCGAAGATGGCTCACTTCATACCTTGTCACAAGACTGATGATGCTATAAATGTTGCAAAATTGTATTTTCGAGACATTGTTAGGTTACATGGAGTTCCGAAAACAATAGTGAGTGACAGAGACACGAAATTCATGAGTTATTTATGGAAATCATTATGGTTTTTGATAGGCACGAAATTGCTCTTTAGTACTTCTTATCATCCACAAACAGATGGTCAAACTGATGTCACCAACAGAACCCTAGGCGTTCTACTTCGTGGTTTGGTCAGCAAGACACAAAAGGATGGGGACTTGAAATTAGCTCATGCAGAGTTTGCTTATAATCGTTCACCTACAGATGGAACTAAGCATTCACCTTTTGAAGTTGTTTATGGAGTCAACCCCAAGCTGCATATTGATTTCGTGGCTATTCCTAAAGGTGAGCTCATTCACAAAGATGCTTTAGCTAAAATTGAATATATGCAGAAGTTACATGCACAGGTTAGAGCAAAAATTGAGCATATGAATGATATCTACAAGACAAGAGCTAACAAATATAAAACCAAACACACATACAAGGAACGAGATTTGCTATGGTTACATCTAAGGAAGGAAAGAATTCCTAATCAAAGGAAAAACAAGCTAATGCCTAGGTGTGATGGACCGTTCAAAATCGTGAGCAAGATCGGGGACAATGCATAAAAACTCGAATTGCCTAGAGAATATGGTGTGCATGCCATGTTCAACATTGGTGATTTGTCTACCTATGTTCTTGATGATCAACTTTGAGGTTTGAGGACAAACTCTTTTGAATAAGAGGAGGATGATATGAAACAAGGTGATAACTTCGAAGGTTCGATAATGGCTTCTTAAGATGATACAAGTATGGGGGAAATAATGCCTTATGGAGATTTAAGGCTTTTGGGATCTTCTAAGACATCATCATGGGTGTGTATGGTGACACACGAAAGTACTTGATCATTGAAGCAAAGGAAAGCATGGTGGAATTAGGGGAATAAGATGGTTTTGCCTATGAGTTTTTCCCAATTCACTTGATAGGGTTTTCTCATTTTAGGCATTGAGTCTTTTAATTCTTGAAGTGCCTAAATCATCATTTACAGCCTTATACACATGGAAAATTTCTTCTTGAAGGTTTCTTGATTAAAAGATTGAATCTTGAAAGGTTTCTTGAAGTTTTAAAGAAAAAACACAAAAATTCGCAAAATTGGACAAAGCATACATTGCGTCAATTTGGACGAGTTTTGGGGGATTTGGGTAGATCTTGTTGTTATGTAAATCTGGTTGTAATTTGTTGATTACCTTCATTAGCGAGGTAAGAATAAGTTTGTTAGGATATTTTTTAGATTAGATAGAGTTTGTTAGGATATTGATCAGGAAGCAGATTCAAGCATTGATGAGAAAGAGTTGATTCTAAGTTGTTATGAGATTCAAGGTGATGTGAATTTGAATATCTGTGATACACCAATAGTTGATGAGCCAATCAACCTATTAAAAAATCCTATTGGGTTTTATAAAGATAAATCACAGGTATGGGTGACAATGATTAAGTTTGACATTGTAAATTCTTGTGATGATGGTGGCTTCCTAGCCAACACTATGGATGATGATCATTAATACTTTGTCACTAGTGGAGTGAGCCATTAGTTAGGTTAAGTGATAGTAACTCTAATTAACGCACTCACAGGATGGATCACAGTGGTGGTAACAGGGAACAAGATGGTTTGGTCCATGAGTTTTTTTTTCCCCATTTCACTTGATATGGTTTTCTCATTTTGGACATTATTATTATTAGTTCTTGTGGAGTATTGTTCATCATAAATATACTAAAAGACATGAAGAATGGTTTCTTGAAGGTTTCTTGATTAACATATTGAATCTTGAAGCATTTCTTAAAGTTTCTTGGAAATCTTGAAAAGTGGCGCAAAATTGACAAAGCAACCTTGGCGGAAATTTTGGCGATTTTCAAAGTTCTTGGGAACCAAGTTAATTCGTGATTTTTAGGATAATTTTTGATGATTATCTTGTTTTTTAATTATTTAGTCAAGTTGTTAGGATAATTTCTTGATTAGTTAGTTAGTTAGAGTTTGTTAGGAAAGATAAGATCAAAGTGCAAGTTGCATGATGATGTGGCAACCTTATCTTGAGTTTGTTGAGCAACTTGTGCAAGTTGCACAAGTGGGGCGTATTTCCTATTGTTTTTCGTGTTTCTTAGTTGTTTTTAGGTAGGATTTTGTTGATGATTATGCCTATAAATAATCTCAACATTAGGTTGTAAATTAATTAAGTTATTATGCATTAAATTTTTCAATACAAATTTCCAAAAATTTGCTCAAATTGTGGATATCAATTTGTTCGAAATTTCCATTATAACAAAATGATTCAGGAGTGATTAACAAATTTAGAACCTAGATAATTAATTACAGGAGTGTGTTAATTAATTAGTCTTCAACTAAATCAATCTAGGAGTGGAGAGTTTGATTGACAAAAAAAACGTGAATTTGAGGTTGTGTTTGCGAATACTACTAAAAATCCACATCAATTTGGTATCAGATTTCAAGGTTTTCTCGATCCAACATGGGAGATTCAAATTTGACACAACTTATTCAAGACATGATGACAAAATTAGAGGATATGGACGTGAGACAAAAACAGGATAATATTCGAATTGATGTTTTGGCTCAACAATTCCAACGAAAACTTAATCCTCAATCTATACACTATTTTCGTGGTGATGATGATGATGATGCAGATTCACACTTGTCTTCTTCTTCTGACTCCCATAAAAGACAGTCAAAAAGCAAGCAAAAATTTGATGATCGTGGCATTAAACTTGATGACTTCACAGGCCAAGGTTCCCCAGATGACTATCTTGAATGGGAACGACAAGTGGAAAAGATTGCCGAATATAAAGGTTTTGATGATAAAATAACCTTTAAAATTGCTTATATCAGATTGACCAAAACTGATGGTTTATGGTATGAGGGCGTCAAAGCCAAAAGGAAACGCCAAAATAAAGCCAAAATAGGTTCTTGGTCTCACCTTAAAAAGAAGTTGCGGGACAAATATGTGCCTTTTGATTTCGATTAGCAAAATTATGTCAAGTTGACTTCTCTATATCAGGGCGCTATGAGTATACATGATTATATTGCAGAGTTTGAAAGGTTATCTTTGCTTTGTGATTTAGTGGAAAGGGAACACATGAAAATGGCGAGATTTTTGAAGGGATTGAACAGAAATATTGATAAGGAACTTGATCTGGCTCAGTATCATACCTTTGATGATCTATGCAAGTTGGCTTTAAAAGTGGAAAAGTGTATAAAGAGAGACGCCACACTAAATTTCGTGCCTACCACTGGTAAAGCACCCTACACTACTTCGAATACTAATACCAAAGCAAATCAACCACCACAACCACCACAAACATCTACAACACCGAGCTCTTCAGGGGACAAACCAAAAAAAGTGGTTTCTAGAGCAGAATATGAAGATCGCAGGAGATGTTTTAAATGTCAAGACTTAGGTCACATTGCTTCTGGTTGTACATCCAAACGCACCTTAACAATGGAACAGGCCAGATTATGGGCCACTGAGGACGAAATTTATCACATTGTGGTCGAAGATGATGAGGAAATCATTCAAAACCAGGGTGGGGAGGATTCTGATGATGACACCCTAGAAACTGTGAATCAACCTCCATTGATTCAAGGTGACGAAACCTTTATGGTTAGGAGGGCATTGCATACAGCTATGCAACCACATGCAACTCAGAGGGAGAGTCTATTTCATAGTGTCTGCAAAGTTGGTCCCTACTTTTGCAATTTGATCATTGACAGTAAATCCTGCACTAATGTGGCTTCAAAAGAGGTAGTAAAAAGGTTGAAATTGACACAGAGAGATCATACCAATCCCTATAAATTGAATTGGCTTGATAATACAAAAGGGATTGAAGTAAGGAAGCAAGAATTGATCAATTTCACCATTGGTCTATACAATGACGAGTTGTGGTGTGATGTTGTACCCATGACTTCATGCCAATTGCTCCTGCGAAGACCTTGGCAATATGATAAAAAGGTGCAACATAATGGAGAATCGAATGTATATACGGTTTTGAAGGATAGGAAACGAATCAATCTCCTACCATTGACCCCATCTGCAGGAAAAGACCAGAAACAAAAGAATCTATTCCTTTCTGCTAAGGAATTTGAGAAGCAAGTGGAGCAAGGGAACCCTGCATTTATTCTTTTTGTAAAGGAAGCAACATCAAATAAAGTATCAACTAATTTGCGCCTCACTCCTTTGCTAAAAGAATCTGCTGATGCGTTTCCTGATGCATTGCCTGATGAACAAGAATCAATGAGGGTTAAAAAGGTGATTGTGATAATCAGTTTGTTCAATGTTTGGATATGGCTTATATTGCGAATCCAAATATGCGCAAGTGGTGATTCACTTATTCCATGTTGGGATGACGTGAATTTGAGGGCAAATTCTTTTCAACCAGGGGAGAAAGATGTGAATTTGAATATCTGTGATACACCAATAGTGGATGAGCCAATCAACCTATTAAAAAATCCTATTGGGTTTGACAAATATAAATCACAGGTATGGGTGACAATGATTAAGTTTGACATTGTAAATTCTTGTGATGGTGGTGACTTCCTAGCCAACACTATGAATGATGATCATTAATACCTTGTCACTGGTGGAGTGAGCCATTAGTTATGTTAAGTGATAGTAACTCTAATTAATACACTCATAGGATGGATCACAGTGGTGGTAACAGGGAACAAGATGGTCTGGTCTATGAGTTTTTTTCCCATTTTACTTGATAGGGTTTTCTCATTTTGGACATTATTATTATTAGTTCTTGTGGAGTCTTGATCATCATAAATATGCTAAAAGACGTCAAGAATGGTTTCCTAAAGGTTTTTGATTAAAAGATTGAATCTTGAAGCATTTCTTAAAGTTTCTTGGAAATCTTGAAAAGTGGCGAAAAATTGACGAAGCAACCTTGGCGGAAATTTTGGCGATTTTCAAAGTTCTTGGTAACCAAGTTAATTCGTGATTTTTAGGCTAATTTTTGACCATTATCTTGTTTTTTAAATTATTTAGTCAAGTTGTTAGGACAATTTCTTGATTAGTTAGTTAGCTAGAGTTTGTTAGGAAAGATAAGATCAAAGTGCAAGTTGCGTGATGATGTGGCAACCTTATCTTGAGTTTGTTGAGCAACTTGTGCAAGTTGTACAAGTGGAGCTTATTTCCTATTGTTTTTCATGTTTCTTAGTTGTTTTTAGGTAGGATTTTGTTGATGATTATACCTATAAATAATCTCAACATTAATTAAGTTTTTATGCATTGAATTTTTCAATACAAATTTCCGAAAATTTGCTCAAATTGTGGATATCAATTTGTTCAAAATTTCCATTATAAATTTGTGAGTCAGGAGTGATTAACAAATTTAGAACCTAGTTAATTAATTACAGGAGTGTATTGATTAATTATTCTTCAATTAAATCAATCCAGGAGTAGAGAGTTTGATTGAAAAAAAAAAAAACGTGAATTTGAGGTTGTATTTGCGAATACTACTAAAAATCCACATCACTAGGAGTTCGTCCATTTTTGTTACATGGCTTTGGATTAGCTCATCGTCATTTTTGCATAACACTCATGCTTGAATAAAGCCACACGCCACTTGGAAAGGAAGGTTGACTATGGGGAAGTAGATGGTTTTTGCCTATGAGTTTCTCCCATTGCATTTGCTAGGGTTTTCTCATTTTGGCATTGAGTCTTTTATTTCTTGTGGAGTCTTGATCATCATAATTATACTAAAATGCATGGAGAACAAATTCTTGATTAAAAGATTGGATCTTGAAACATTTCTTGAAGTTTCTTGAAGAATATTGAAAATTGCACAAAAATAGCGAAGCAAGTTGTGGCGTGTTTTTGGCGATATTTCCAAGTTCTTGGGCAGCAAGTTATTTTGTGATTTTTAGCTTAAAATCTGATGATTATCTTGTCAATTAGTTATTTAGATAAGTTGTTAGGATATTTTCTTGATTTGTTAGTTTGTTAGAGTTTGTTAGGCAAAGATAAGATCAGCATGCAAGGATGAAGTGGCATACTTATCTTGTGAGTGCTTACTTATTTTGTGTAGGCCGAATATCTTAAAGATTTTTGCCTATTTTTGAGTTGCTTAGGAGTTTTTTTAGTTCCTAAAATAAGTAGGAATTTTATCCAAAATTGTTTAGGATTCCTAAGGTATTTGTACTATAAATACCCATGTTCTATTCAATAAAATTCAGACTTTGATTATTATTCATATTTTGTTATTCGAGTGTTTTGAGAGTTTAAAGCTTCAAAATATTCACCATATTTTTAGGATTTGTGATTAAGTGTTCTCACAAAGATTAAAACAACCTTAGCATTAGATTGTTGAGTGTTCCAATCTAACCTAAGTTCGTGAGTTTCATTGATTGTGAGTGTTCCAATTTACGAAGTTCTTTAAAATCAATCTTTCTTAAGTTTAAGCCCTTAGTTTGAACATAAGATATAGATCAGATATTTTAGCAAGTTACATGACATGCAGTGATGATGTGGCATTCTTATCTTGTGAGTCATCGATGAGTCACTAGATTAGGGCGATTTTCCTAATGTTGTGCGTGTATTTTAGCATAGTTTAGTTAGGATTTTGTTGATGATTATGAGTATAAATAATCTCAACATTAGCTTGTAAAAATTCAGATTAGTGAATTAAATAAATATTATTGTTTAAGTTTTATTTGTTTTCTACAAAACAAACACAAAAACCGAAGGTGAAGAAATTTTCGAGTGTGGAAAATTTCGAAAATCTTGAAAGAGTTGGTGCTTAGGCTTTAGACTCTTGTGAGGATAATTTTAGGAATTGAGGGTTTATGTTGCTGGCCTGGATGAAAGAATAAGAGAAAAGGTGGAATTACAACCTTACTGGACTTATGATGAAGTTTGCAAGGTTGCATCTAGGGTTGAGAACCAGTTTTAGAAAAAAACATTTACTTTTTCGAAACCCTTTCTGAAGACGGAAGGTGCCGTTGTTTCAGTTAAACAAAATTTCGATTCCACTTCGAAGCCTCCTCTGTATATCAAGGATAAAGGCTCCGCTAGTAAGCCTCTAAACCCTGATCAACGTACATGCTTGATACGAATATCAATGAGCAAAACTTCGAGGGTTTGGGTTTGATTGAAGGTGGAAAACAAGAAGCAACCTTGGGAGAGTTAGTGGCTTTTGGAGACACAAGGCTTCTTGGGTTGGCTAGGGTGGATTTTTATGTGTGCATGGTGACATGTACAAGCTTATTCACGTAGTTTTCAAGCAAGTATAAGTTAGTAGTTTAGAAATGTTGAGCTATATGGGTTTTCTTCCCACGTCATTTGATAGGGTTTTACCATATGGTGTTTTGTGATTTTCTTGATTAGTTTATGAGTCATGGTTGATGGAATCAAGCATGGGAAACACAAAAATGAAGGTTTCTTGAAATAAAGATTGAATCTTGAAGAGTTTCTTGAAGTTCTTGAAATCGGAAGTCCAACAAAAATCAACGAGAATCAACGCAATGCATATGGCGGGATTTTTGAAAGATTTTTGAAGTTGTGGGCAACGTTGTCAACGCGGGATTTTGTGTTGTTTGACTTGGTCAACCTAGGGTTGTTATTCGGAAATATGGTGGCTAGATTTGATTTGCAAAATATCTAAGATTTAGACTAGAAATCAGATTACAAAATATATGGTGCAAGATTTGTATCCGGTTTTGATAAGATTTTCTTGTTATCCTAATCTTAGTTTGTTATACCATATATCTAAGGTAGTTAGGATATGTTTAGGATTCTGAAATATTATGTGATATGTTTAGCTATAAATAGGATGTAAAATACATCAATAAAATTCAGATTAGATTGATTGAAAAACATAAGTTTTCCGGTTTTTATTGTTTCACGAAGAAAACAAAATTTTGAGAGTTTCTTGTGAGAAATTCGATTGAGTGAGTGGTGCTTTTGCTTTATCTCACGTGAGGATAGTTCTTAGGATTTGAGGGTGCTTTGCTTTAATCAAATTCTACCAATTATTCGCCTTAGAAGTTCAGATTTGTGGTGCGTGGCTTTATCAAATTTGAAGTCTAAGTTTCCTTTGTGTGAGTGGCGTTTGTCTATAACAAAATTCACATCAACTTTTGGTGCTCTCGTTGAGAGATTCATTCAATCTCAAGTGTTCAATATCAATTATCATGGCTCAAGAAGGTGGAGACGAAAATCCACAAGGATTCACGAAAGGTTTGAGCTTGGCTCAAGCAAAAGAGCTACGTATGCAAGGGGAGATTGACGAGTTAAAGGCTCGTTTAGATGAAGTCCTAACCATCATGGCTTCTACCAAGAAAACTCCTACTAAATCTAAACAAGAGGAGGGCTCATCATCAAGTGAAAGTGAGCAAGAAAGTGTGAGGAGTGTACGTAAACCAAAAAAGGGATACTCATCAAGTTCTAGTGACGATGAGGAACCAAGATCAAGGCACAAACATAAGGGAAAGATGAGGGATGATGATCGAAATCTTAAACTCGAAATTCCTGAATTTAATGGAGGTATGGATCCTGAAAAATTTCTAGATTGGATTCGTAGGGTTGAGAGGATTTTTCGTTACAAAGAATATGATGATCATAAGTCCTATAAATTGGCGGAATTAAAACTCACTTCCTATGCAAGTTTATGGCTTGAGGGTTTACAAAGAAAGAGAAGGAAAGAAGGTAGATCAAAAATATCTTCATGGTCTAAATTGAAAAGGGAGATGAGGAAACGTTTTGTTCCTCAAGATTTCGAACAAAACAATTTCATCAAGATGCATACATTAAAACAAGATAGAAAAACGGTTGATGAGTACATTGTGGAGTTTGAAAAATTGATCATGATTTGTGATTTAGAAGAGAAGGAGGACCACAAAGTGGCTCGTTTTGTGGCTGGTCTAGATGAAAATATAAGGGAGAAGGTCGAATTACAACCTTATTGGACCTTTGATGAAGTTTGTAGAGTGGCAGCAAGGGTTGAGAAACAAGTTGCACGCAAAACAAAGACATACTTCAAAACCTATGATTCTAAAGAAAAGCGTGATACTTTTCCTCAAAAACCAAACTTTGATAAGGTTACTAAACCACCCTTCATCAAGGATAAGAGTTCAACTTCAAAGCCCCAAAGTAGTGATTCACGCATTGTTTGTTTCAAGTGTAAAGGGCAAGGTCACATTCAAAGAGATTGTCCTCATGCTAGGGTCACAACAACTCGAAATTGGGTAGATGGGGAAAGCCTTGAAGAAGAGGAGGAGATGTATGGGGATGAGGGAGAGGAAGAGTATGCCAATTATGAAAATATGGAGGAAGAAACGGAGGAAGTCCAACCAGAAACACAAGGCCAATCCTTGGTGTTACGTAGGGTATTACAATCTCAAAGTGCACAACCTTTGGAGAGTCAAAGGGATAAAATTTTTCTCACAAGGTGTAATGTTCAAGGCAAGCTTTGTGATGTAATCATAGATACTGGAAGTTGCACCAACGTAGTCTCTACATTGTTGGTGGAAAAGCTCGCAATTTCTACAAAGGTACATCCTCAACCATACAAGCTACATTGGCTTAGCAACACAAGCGGGTTGTTGTTTTAAAATTGGTTAAATTTGAGGATCAAGTACTTTGTGATGTTTGTCCTATGGATGCTTGTCATATACTATTGGGTAGACCTTGGCAATATGACCGTTTTGTGAAGTTTAATGGGAGAACAAATGTCTATATTGTGCGCAAGAATCCCAATGAAATCTATCGCTTGAAACCGTTGATGATTTCTAAACCTAAGATAAGCATGGGTAATTCTAAAGGTGTTTTGTTGGTGGGTGGAAAGGAGTTAGAAAGGGAATGAAACAATTCTAGGAGTTGAAAACAAGTTCTATGTCTTATATGTTGTTAGCCAAAGAGATACAAGATGAAGCCCCAGAGATTCCTAGGGTTTTGCATCCTATGTTGAATGAGTTTTCAGATGTGTTTCCTAATGAGTTGCCACCAGGATTACCACCCATACGTGGAATTGAACATCAAATTGATCTTATTCCTGGGTCTCAAATTCCTAACAAGCCTGCATATAGATGTAATCCAGAGGAGACAAAGGAGATACAAAGGCAAATTGAGTAACTAATGGATAGGGGGTACGTGAGAGAGAGCATGAGTCCATGTGCTGTGCCTACATTGATAGTACCTAAGAAGGATGGGACTTGGAGAATGTGTATTGATTCAAGGGCAGTTAACAATATAACCGTCAAGTATAGGTTTCCTATACCTAGATTGGATGATTTGCTAGATGAATTACATGGTTCTCAATTATTTTCAAAGATTGATTTAAGAAGTGGATATCATCAGATTCGAATGAAGGAAGGTGATGAATGGAAAACAGGTTTCAAAACAAAGCTAGGGCTTTATGAATGGTTAGTCATGCCTTTTGGGTTAACTAATGCACCTAGTACGTTTATGAGGTTGATGAATGAGGTCTTAAAGCCATACATTGGTAAGTTTGTAGTGGTATATTTAGATGATATTTTGGTGTATAGCAAGAGTGTTAATGATCATCTAAGTCATCTAAGGAGTGTGTTTGGGACATTACGAGAACAAAAGCTCTATGCTAAACTCGAAAAGTGTTATTTCATGGTACCAAGTGTGACGTTTTTGGGGTATATTGTGTCCAAAGATGGGGTTTCTGTTGATCCATCTAAAGTGGAAGCTATAAAATCATGGCGAACACCAAAAAACGTGACTGAAGTACGTGCTTTCCATGGGTTAGCCTCGTTCTATAGGAGGTTTGTGAAGAATTTTTCATCTGTTGTTGCTCCTATAACCGAATGCATTAAGAAGGATAAACCTAAGTTTGAGTGGACTAAGGGGGCACAAGAAGCTTTTGAATTGATTAAGAAGTTGCTTTGTAACACACCTATACTAGCCTTACCAGATTTCTCTAAACCATTTGAAGTAGAGACGGATGCAAGTGGGGTTGGAATTGGTGCTGTTCTAGTCCAAGGGAAGAGGCCAATTGCTTACTTTAGTGAGAAGTTGAATGGTGCTAAACTGAACTATTCTACATATGACAAGGAGTTCTATGCCATTATTAGAGCTTTGGATCATTGGAGTCATTATTTAAGGCCTAATCACTTCATATTACATTCTGATCATGAAGCTTTGAAGCACATTAATGGGCAACAAAAATTGAATCCAAGACATGCTAAATGGGTTGAATTTTTGCAATCTTTTCACTTCTCTTCAAAGTACAAAACGGGGAAGTCTAATGTTGTTGCTGATGCTTTGTCAAGAAGGTATACTTTGCTTGGTGTTTTGAACTTTAAGTTGCTTGGATTAGAGTTGATAACACAATTTTACGAGCAAGATGGTGATTTTGGACCAATAATGGCGCAACTTTCAAAGGGTTCTATGAGTTCCTATGTGCTACATGATGGGTTTTTGTTTAAAGGTAATCTATTGTGCATACCTAAGTGTTCTATACGTGAGTTGCTAGTAAGGGAGGCTCATGGAGGAGGTATTGCTGGACATTTTGGCATTACAAAGACACTAACCATGTTGCAAGAACATTTTTATTGGCCAAAGATGATTGTTGATGTTGAGGCCATAATTGCTCAATGTGCTACTTGTCAAAAGGCAAAAGCAGCCTTTCATCAAGGTTTTTATACTCCATTGCCAGTGCCAGAGGGACCTTGGGAGGATGTTTCTATGGATTTCATTGTAGGGTTACCAAGGACAGCAAGGGGAAAAGATGCTATTATGGTAGTGGTTGATAGATTTTCAAAGATGGCTCATTTTACACCATGTCACAAGACAGATGATGCTATGAATGTGGCTGATTTGTATTTTCGAGACATCATAAGGTTACATGGGGTTCCAAAGACTATTGTAAGTGATAGAGACACAAAGTTTATGAGCTACTTTTGGAAGTCACTTTGGAGACTAATAGGTACGAAACTTTTGTTTAGCACATCTTATCATCCTCAAACAGATGGCCAAACAGAAGTCACTAATCGAACACTAGGGGTTTTGTTGCGTGGTTTGGTTAGTAAGACACAAAAAGATTGGGATTTGAAGCTTGCTCATGCTGAATTTGCTTATAATAGGTCACCTACTTATGCTACTAAGCACTCACCTTTCGAGATTGTCTATGGAGTTAATCCTAAGTTACCAATTGATTTTGTAAGTATTCCTAAAGGGGAGTTGGTACACAAAGATGCCAAGACTAAGGTTGAGTATATGCAAAAACTTCATGCAGAAGTAAGGGCTCGAATTGAGAAGGTTAATGATATTTACAAGGCACGAGCAAACAAACATAAATCACAACATGTCTACAAAGAAGGGGATTTGGTTTGGTTACACTTGAGGAAGGAAAGATTTCCAAATCAAAGGAAGAATAAACTTATGCCTCGTTGTGATGGACCGTTTAAGATCATAAGTAAAGTGGGGGATAATGCTTATAAATTGGAATTACCAGGAGAATATGGAGTCCATGCTACTTTCAACATTGGTGATTTAGCTCCTTATGTTCCTGATGACCAACTTCGAGGTTTGAGGACAAACTCTTTTGAAGAAGAGGAGGGTGATACGCATATCAATGAGCAAAACTTCGAGGGTTTGGGTTTGATTGAAGGTGGAAAACAAGAAGCAACCTTGGGGGAGTTAGTGGCTTATGGAGACACAAGGCTTCTTGGGTTGGCTAGGGTGGATTTCTACGTGTGCATGGTGACATGCACAAGCTTATTCACGTAAATGTAAAGCAAGTATAGTTAGTAGTTTAGAAGTGTTGAGCTATATGGGTTTTCTTCCCACGTCATTTGATAGGGTTTTACCATATGGTGTTTTGTTATTTTCTTGATTAGTTTATGAGTCAAGGTTGATGGAATCAAGCATGAGAAACACAAAAATGGAGGTTTCTTGAAATAAAGATTGAATCTTGAAGAGTTTCTTGAAGTTCTTGAAATCGGAAGTCCAACAAAAATCAACGAGAATCAACGCAATGCATATGGCGGGATTTTTGAAAGATTTTTGAAGTTGTGGGCAACGTTGTCAACGCGGAATTTTGTGTTGTTTGACTTGGTCAACCTAGGGTTGTTATTCGGATATATGGTGGCTAGATTTGATTTGCAAAATATCTAAGATTTAGACTAGAAATCAGATTACAAAATATATGGTGCAAGATGTGTATCCGGTTTTGATAAGATTTTCTTGTTATCCTAATCTTAGTTTGTTATACCATATATCTAAGGTAGTTAGGATATGTTTAGGATTCTGAAATATTGTGTGATATGTTTAGCTATAAATAGGATGTAAAATACATCAATAAAATTCAGATTAGCTTGATTGAAAAACACTAAGTTTTCCGGTTTTTATTGTTTCACGAAGAAAACAAAAACTTGAGAGTTTCTTGTGAGAAATTCGATTGAGTGAGTGGTGCTTTGTGCTTTATCTCACGTGAGGATAGTTCTTAGGATTTGAGGGTGCTTTGCTTTAATCAAATTCTACTAATTATTCGCCTTAGAAGTTCAGATTTGTGGTGCGTGGCTTTATCAAATTTGAAGTCTAAGTTTCCTTTGTGTGAGTGGCGTTTTTCTATAACAAAATTCACATCAATGCTTATAGTGCAAAGGTCAAGGTCATATCCAGAAGGATTATCCTCATTCAAGGGTTCATACTACTCGAAATTGGGCAGATGATGAAAACTTTGAAGAAGAGGAGAATGAAGGTCAACAATAGGAGGAAGGCATGAATTATGATACACGGGAAGAGGAGATTAAAGAGATTACTCCTGAGGTGAATGGCCAGAGTTTAGTTCTCCGAAGGGTTTTCCAATCCAAAGTGGCGCCACCTACAGAGAACTAGAGGGAAAAGATTTTCATCACCAGGTGTAATGTTCTAGGAAGATTCTGTGATCTCATAATTGATTCAGGTAGTTGCACTAATGTGGTAGCTACTGTATTGATCAACAAACTGGAGATTCCTACCACTGAACATCCTTAGCCTTACAAGTTACATTGGCTCACTAACACAAGTGATGTCAAGGTGAATAAACAAGCTCTGGTTAGTTTTAAGATTGGAAATTTCGATGATCACGTGTTTTATGATGTATGTCCTATGGATGCGTGCCATGTATTGCTTGGAAGACCGTGGCAGTATGATAGATTTGTACAGTTTGATGGTACAACAAATATATACATCGTTAGAAAACAGGCACAAGGAAAACCAGTTGCGCTAAAACCTTTGGAATGTTCGAAATTTTCAAAAGATGTGAGCAATAAAAAAGGTGTTTTGTTGATTGATGAGAAAGCCATGGTGCAAGAGGTACACAATTGTGAGAAGTTTTATTTGCTAATGGCTAAGGAAGTGCAAGAGAAAGGAACGAGCATTCCTCGTGAGTTACGCGCCTTGTTGCACGAATTTCAAGACATATTTCTAGATGAATTGCCACCAGGGTTGCCACCCATTAGAGGAATTGAACATCAGATTAATTTGGCTCCTGGAGCTCAGATTCCTAATAAACTAGCTTATAGGTGCAATCCAGAAGAAACTAAAGAGAAATCAACGCCAGATTGAAGAGTTGATGGCATGAGGGTATGTCAAGGAGAGTATGAGTCCATGTGCAGTACGAACATTAATTGTTCCTACGAAGGATCGATCATGGAGAATGTGCATTGATTCAAGAGCTGTGAATAACATCACCATCAAATACATGATACGAATATCAATGAGCAAAACTTCGAGGGTTTGGGTTTGATTGAAGGTGGAAAACAAGAAGCAACCTTGGGAGAGTTAGTGGCTTTTGGAGACACAAGGCTTCTTGGGTTGGCTAGGGTGGATTTTTATGTGTGCATGGTGACATGTACAAGCTTATTCACGTAGTTTTCAAGCAAGTATAAGTTAGTAGTTTAGAAATGTTGAGCTATATGGGTTTTCTTCCCACGTCATTTGATAGGGTTTTACCATATGGTGTTTTGTTATTTTCTTGATTAGTTTATGAGTCAAGGTTGATGGAATCAAGCATGAGAAACACAAAAATGGAGGTTTCTTGAAATAAAGATTGAATCTTGAAGAGTTTCTTGAAGTTCTTGAAATCGCAAGTCCAACAAAAATCAACGAGAAATCAAGCAATGCATATGGCGGGATTTTTGGAAGATTTTTGAAGTTGTGGGCAACGTTGTCAACGTGGTTTTTCAAGTTGTTTGACTTGGTCAACTTAGTTTGTTATTTCGGAAATATAGTGGCTAGATTTGATTTGCAAAATATCTAAGATTTAGACTAGAAATCAGATTACAAAATATATGGTGCAAAGATATGTATCCGGTTTTGTTAGGATTTTCTTGTTATCCTAATCTTAGTTTGTTATACCATATATCTAAGGTAGTTAGGATATGTTTAGATTTCTGAAATATTGTGTGATATGTTTAGCCTATAAATAGGATGTAAAATACATCAATAAAATTCAGATTTGAGAGATTAAACACAAAGTGTTTCCGGTTTTCTTTTGTTTCACGAAGTAAACAATTTTTGAGAGTTTCTTGTGAGAAATTCGATTGAGTGAGTGGTCTTTTTGCTTTATCTCACGTGAGGATAGTTCTTAGGATTTGAGGGTGCTTTGCTTTAATCAAATTCTACTAATTATTCGCCTTAGAAGTTCAGATTTGTGGTGCGTAGCTTTATCAAATTTGAAGTCTAAGTTTCTTTGTGTGAGTGGCGTTTGTCTATAACAAAATTCACATCAACTTTTGGTGCTCTCGTTGAGAGATTCATTCAATCTCAAGTGTTCAATATCAATTATCATGGCTCAAGAAGGTGGAGACGAAAATCCACAAGGATTCACGAAGGGTTTGAGCTTGGCTCAAGCAAAAGAGCTACGTATGCAAGGGGAGATTGACGAGTTAAAGGCTCGTTTAGATGAAGTCCTAACCATCATGGCTTCTACCAAGAAAACTCCTACTAAATCTAAACAAGAGGAGGGCTCATCATCAAGTGAAAGTGAGCAAGAAAGTGTGAGGAGTGTACGTAAACCAAAAAAGGGATACTCATCAAGTTCTAGTGACGATGAGGAACCAAGATCAAGGCACAAACATAAGGGAAAGATGAGGGATGATGATCGAAATCTTAAACTCGAAATTCCTGAGTTTAATGGAGGTATGGATCCTGAAAAATTTCTAGATTGGATTCGTAGGGTTGAGAGGATTTTTCGTTACAAAGAATATGATGATCATAAGTCCTATAAATTGGCGGAATTAAAACTCACTTCCTATGCAAGTTTATGGCTTGAGGGTTTACAAAGAAAGAGAAGGAAAGAAGGTAGATCAAAAATATCTTCATGGTCTAAATTAAAAAAGGAGATGAGGAAACGTTTTGTTCCTCAAGATTTCGAGCAAAACAATTTCATCAAGATGCATACATTAAAACAAGATAGAAAAACGGTTGATGAATACATTGTGGAGTTTGAAAAATTGATCATGATTTGTGATTTAGAAGAGAAGGAGGACCACAAAGTGGCTCGTTTTGTGGCTGGTCTAGATGAAAATATAAGGGAGAAGGTCGAATTACAACCTTATTGGACCTTTGATGAAGTTTGTAGAGTGGCAGCAAGGGTTGAGAAACAAGTTGCACGCAAAACAAAGACATACTTCAAAACCTATGATTCTAAAGAAAAACGTGATACTTTTCCTCAAAAACCAAACTTTGATAAGGTTACTAAACCACCCTTCATCAAGGATAAGAGTTCAACTTCAAAGCCCCAAAGTAGTGATTCACGCATTGTTTGTTTCAAGTGTAAAGGGCAAGGTCACATTCAAAGAGATTGTCCTCATGCTAGGGTCACAACAACTCGAAATTGGGTAGATGGGGAAAGCCTTGAAGAAGAGGAGGAGATGTATGGGGATGAGGGAGAGGAAGAGTATGCCAATTATGAAAATATGGAGGAAGAAACGGAGGAAGTCCAACCAGAAACACAAGGCCAATCCTTGGTGTTACGTAGGGTATTACAATCTCAAAGTGCACAACCTTTGGAGAGTCAAAGGGATAAAATTTTTCTCACAAGGTGTAATGTTCAAGGCAAGCTTTGTGATGTAATCATAGATACTGGAAGTTGCACAAATGTAGTATCTACGTTGTTGGTGGAAAAGCTCGCAATTCCTACAAAGATACATCCTCAACCATACAAGCTACATTGGCTTAGCAACACAAGCGATGTTAAGGTAAACAAACAAGCCTTGATTGCGTTTAAAATTGGTAAATTTGAGGATCAAGTACTTTGTGATGTTTGTCCTATGGATGCTTGTCATATACTATTGGGTAGACCTTGGCAATATGACCGTTTTGTGAAGTTTAATGGGAGAACAAATGTCTATATTGTGCGCAAGAACCCTAATGAGAAATCATATGCATTAAAACCCTTGATGATTTCTAAACCTAAAACAAGCATGGGTAATTCTAAAGGTGTTTTGTTGGTGGGTGGAAAGGAGTTAGAAAGGGAGTTGAAAACAAGTTCTATGTCTTATATGTTGTTAGCCAAAGAGGTACAAGATGAAGCCCCAGAGATTCCTAGGGTTTTGCATCCTATGTTGAATGAGTTTTCAGATGTGTTTCCTAATGAGTTGCCACCAGGATTACCACCCATACGTGGAATTGAACATCAAATTGATCTTATTCCTGGGTCTCAAATTCCTAACAAGCCTGCATATAGATGTAATCCAGAGGAGACAAAGGAGATACAAAGGCAAATTGAGGAATTAATGGAGAGGGGGTACGTGAGAGAGAGCATGAGTCCATGTGCTGTGCCTACATTAATAGTACCTAAGAAGGATGGGACTTGGAGAATGTGTATTGATTCAAGGGCAGTTAACAATATAACCGTCAAGTATAGGTTTCCTATACCTAGATTGGATGATTTGCTAGATGAATTACATGGTTCTCAATTATTTTCAAAAATTGATTTAAGGAGTGGATATCATCAGATTCGAATGAAGGAAGGTGATGAATGGAAAACAGGTTTTAAAACAAAGCTAGGGCTTTATGAATGGTTAGTCATGCCTTTTGGGTTAACTAATGCACCTAGTACGTTTATGAGGTTGATGAATGAGGTCTTAAAGCCATACATTGGTAAGTTTGTAGTGGTGTATTTAGATGATATTTTGGTGTATAGCAAGAGTGTTAATGATCATCTAAGCCATCTAAGGAGTGTGTTTGGGACATTACGAGAACAAAAGCTCTATGCTAAGCTCGAAAAGTGTTATTTCATGGTACCAAGTGTGACGTTTTTGGGGTATATTGTGTCCAAAGATGGGGTTTCTGTTGATCCATCTAAAGTGGAAGCTATAAAATCATGGCCAACACCAAAGAACGTGACTGAAGTACGTGCTTTTCATGGGTTAGCCTCGTTCTATAGGAGGTTTGTGAAGAATTTTTCATCTGTTGTTGCTCCTATAACCGAATGCATTAAGAAGGATAAGCCTAAGTTTGAGTGGACTAAGGGGGCACAAGAAGCTTTTGAATTGATTAAGAAGTTGCTTTGTAACACACCCATACTAGCCTTACCAGATTTCTCTAAACCATTTGAAGTAGAGACGGATGCAAGTGGGGTTGGAATTGGTGCTGTTCTAGTCCAAGGGAAGAGGCCAATTGCTTACTTTAGTGAGAAGTTGAATGGTGCTAAACTGAACTATTCTACATATGACAAGGAGTTCTATGCCATTATTAGAGCTTTGGATCATTGGAGTCACTATTTAAGGCCTAATCACTTCATATTACATTCTGATCATGAAGCTTTGAAGCACATTAATGGTCAACAAAAATTGAATCCAAGACATGCTAAATGGGTTGAATTTTTGCAATCTTTTCACTTCTCTTCAAAGTACAAAACGGGGAAGTCTAATGTTGTTGCTGATGCTTTGTCAAGAAGGTATACTTTGCTTGGTGTTTTGAACTTTAAGTTGCTTGGATTAGAGTTGATAACACAATTTTACGAGCAAGATGGTGATTTTGGACCAATAATGGCGCAACTTTCAAAGGGTTCTATGAGTTCCTATGTGCTACATGATGGGTTTTTGTTTAAAGGTAATCTATTGTGCATACCTAAGTGTTCTATACGTGAGTTGCTAGTAAGGGAGGCTCATGGAGGAGGTATTGCTGGACATTTTGGCATTACAAAGACACTAACCATGTTGCAAGAACATTTTTATTGGCCAAAGATGATTGTTGATGTTGAGGCCATAATTGCTCAATGTGCTACTTGTCAAAAGGCAAAAGCAGCCTTTCATCAAGGTTTTTATACTCCATTGCCAGTGCCAGAGGGACCTTGGGAAGATGTTTCTATGGATTTCATTGTAGGGTTACCAAGGACAGCAAGGGGAAAAGATGCTATTATGGTAGTGGTTGATAGATTTTCAAAGATGGCTCATTTTACACCATGTCACAAGACAGATGATGCTATGAATGTGGCTGATTTATACTTTAAAGACATCATAAGGTTACATGGGGTTCCAAAGACTATTGTAAGTGATAGAGACACAAAATTCATGAGCTACTTTTGGAAGTCACTTTGGAGGTTAATAGGCACGAAACTTTTGTTTAGCACATCTTATCATCCTCAAACAGATGGGCAAACAGAAGTCACTAATCGAACACTAGGGGTTTTGTTGCGTGGTTTGGTTAGTAAGACACAAAAAGATTGGGATTTGAAGCTTGCTCATGCTGAATTTGCTTATAATAGGTCACCTACTTATGCTACTAAGCACTCACCTTTCGAGATTGTCTATGGAGTCAATCCTAAGTTACCAATTGATTTTGTAAGTATTCCTAAAGGGGAGTTGGTACACAAAGATGCCAAGACTAAGGTTGAGTATATGCAAAAACTTCATGCAGAAGTAAGGGCTCGAATTGAGAAGGTTAATGATATTTATAAGGCACGAGCAAACAAACATAAATCACAACATGTCTACAAAGAAGGGGATTTGGTTTGGTTACACTTGAGGAAGGAAAGATTTCCAAATCAAAGGAAGAATAAACTTATGCCTCGTTGTGATGGACCGTTTAAGATCATAAGTAAAGTGGGGGATAATGCTTATAAATTGGAATTACCAGGAGAATATGGAGTCCATGCTACTTTCAACATTGGTGATTTAGCTCCTTATGTTCCTGATGACCAACTTCGAGGTTTGAGGACAAACTCTTTTGAAGAAGAGGAGGATGATACGCATATCAATGAGCAAAACTTCGAGGGTTTGGGTTTGATTGAAGGTGGAAAACAAGAAGCAACCATGGGGGAGTTAGTGGCTTATGGAGACACAAGGCTTCTTGGGTTGGCTAGGGTGGATTTCTACGTGTGCATGGTGACATGCACAAGCTTATTCACGTAAATGTAAAGCAAGTATAGTTAGTAGTTTAGAAGTGTTGAGCTATATGGGTTTTCTTCCCACGTCATTTGATAGGGTTTTACCATATGGTGTTTTGTTATTTTCTTGATTAGTTTATGAGTCAAGGTTGATGGAA
Source organism: Suaeda aralocaspica (assembly GCA_016808085.1). NCBI lineage: Eukaryota > Viridiplantae > Streptophyta > Magnoliopsida > Caryophyllales > Amaranthaceae > Suaeda > Suaeda aralocaspica. The sequence continues at coordinate 10,049 of PYUH01000612.1, read as the reverse complement.
TCAAGCATGAGAAACACAAAAATGGAGGTTTCTTGAAATAAAGATTGAATCTTGAAGAGTTTCTTGAAGTTCTTGAAATCGGAAGTCCAACAAAAATCAACGAGAATCAACGCAATGCATATGGCGGGATTTTTGAAAGATTTTTGAAGTTGTGGGCAACGTTGTCAACGCGGAATTTTGTGTTGTTTGACTTGGTCAACCTAGGGTTGTTATTCGGAAATATGGTGGCTAGATTTGATTTGCAAAATATCTAAGATTTAGACTAGAAATCAGATTACAAAATATATGGTGCAAATATTGTATCCGGTTTTGATAAGATTTTCTTGTTATCCTAATCTTAGTTTGTTATACCATATATCTAAGGTAGTTAGGATATGTTTAGGATTCTGAAATATTGTGTGATATGTTTAGCTATAAATAGGATGTAAAATACATCAATAAAATTCAGATTAGCTTGATTGAAAAACACTTTGTTTTCCGGTTTTTATTGTTTCACGAAGAAAACAAAAACTTGAGAGTTTCTTGTGAGAAATTCGATTGAGTGAGTGGTGCTTTGTGCTTTATCTCACGTGAGGATAGTTCTTAGGATTTGAGGGTGCTTTGCTTTAATCAAGTTCTACTAATTATTCGCCTTAGAAGTTCAGATTTGTGGTGCGTGGCTTTATCAAATTTGAAGTCTATGTTTCCTTTGTGTGAGTGGCGTTTGTCTATAACAAAATTCACATCAATACAGGTTTCCTATTCCTCAATTAGATGATTTATTGGATGTATTGTTTTGCTCACAAGTGTTTACTAAGATTGATTTGAGGAGTGGTTACCATCAAATTCGAATGAAAGAGGATGATGAGTGGAAGACAGGATTCAAAACTAAACTAGGACTCTATGAGTGGTTAGGTATGCCTTTTGGTCTTACTAAAGCCCCTAGTATTTTTTTGAGATTGATGAATGAAGTTTTGAAACCTTTCATTAGGAAGTTTGTGGTTTTCTACTTGGATAATACACTGGGGTATAGTGCAAGTGTGGAAGATTATCTGCAGCACCTAAGAGAAGTGTTCGAAACTTTGACGAAGCAGAAGTTGTATGCTAAGCTCGAAAAGTGCTCGTTTATGGTCTCTAGTGTGACGTTTCTAGGTTACATTGTTTCTAACGATGGTGTTTCAATTGATCCTTCGAAAGTAGAAGCTATTAAATCATGGCCAGTTCCGAAATTTGTGACTGAGGTGCGTGCTTTTCATGGTTTAGCATCTTTCTATAGAAGATTTGTGAAGAATTTCTCTTCTGTAGTAGCACCTATGACTGAGTGTATTAAGAAGAATAAGGAGAAGTTTGAATGGACCAAAGATGCGTAAAAGGCCTTCGATTGGTGAAGGAATTGTTTTGTCAAGCTCCTATCTTATATTTACCAGACTTTTCGAAACCTTTTAAAGTTGAGACAGATGCTAGTGGCGTGGGGATTGGTGTAGTTTTGGTTCAAGGTAAGCGGCCTATAGCTTATTTCAGTGAGAAATTGAATGGAGCAAGGTTGAACTACTCTACCTATGACAAGGAATTCTATGCTATTGTTCGAGCATTGGATCATTGGAGTCATTATCTGCGACCAAGTCACTTTATATTGCATTCTGATCATGAGGCCCTGAAGCATATCAATGTCCTACATAAACTCAATCCAAGACATGCTAAGTGTGTTGAATTTTTGCAGTCTTTTCACTTTTCATCAAAGTACGAAGAAGGCAAATCTAATGTGTTTGCTGATGCTCTATCAAGGAGGTATGCTTTAATTGGTGTTCTTAATTCAAATTTCTTGGCTTGGAGTTGATTACACAGTATTACGAGCAAGATGGACATTTTGGTCCTATCTATTCAAAACATACGAAGGGATCAATGGGGTCTTATGTGCTACATGATGGATTCTTATTCAAAGGGAATCTACTTTGCATCCCTAAGTGCAGTATTCATGAATTGCTCGTTAGAAAAGCGCGTGGGGGAGGAATTGCTGGTCAATTTGGTATTACAAAAATATTGACAATGTTGCAGGAGCATTTCTATTGGCCTAGAATGATTGCTGATGTTGAGGCAGTAATCTCACTGTGTGCTGTTTGTCAAAAGGCCAAGGCATTTTTCCATCAGGGATTCTACACACCATTGCCAATGTCAGAAGCCCCTTGGGATGATATTTCTATGGATTTTATAGTTGATTTGCATAGAACTGCGAGGCGAAAGGATGCTATCATGGTTGTGGTTGACAGGTTTATGAAGATGGCTCACTTCATACCTTGTCACAAGACTAATGATGCTGTCAATGTTGTAGAATTGTATTTTCGAGACATTATTAAGTTACATGGGGTTCCGAAAACAGTTGTAAGTGATAGGGACACGAAATTCATGAGTTATTTCTGGAAATCATTGTGGTGTTTGATAGGCACAAAACTACTCTTCAGTACTTCTTATCATCCACAAAGAGATGGTCAAACTAAAGTCACAAATAGAACCCTAGGCGTTCTACTTCGTGGTTTGGTAAGCAAGACAAAAAAGGATTGGGACTTGAAGTTAGTTCATGCAGAGTTTGCTTATAATCGTTCACCTACATATGCAACTAGGCATTCACCTTTTGAAGTTGTTTATGGAGTCAATCCCAAGCTACCTGTTGATTTCGTGGCTATTAAGGTGAGATCATTCATAAAGATGCTTTAGCTAAAATTGAATATATGCAGAAGTTATATGCACAGGTTAGAGCAAGAATTGAGCATTTGAATGATATCTACAAGACAAGAGCTAAAAAACATAAATTCAAACACACATACAAGGAAGGTGATTTGGTATGGTTACATCTAAGAAAGCAAAGGTTTCCTAATCAAAGGAAGAACAAGCTAATGCCTAGGTGTGATGGACCATTCAAAATCGTGAGCAAGATAGGGGACAATGCATATAAACTCGAATTGTCAGGTGAATATGGTGTGCATGCTACGTTCAACATTGATGATTTGTCTCCTTATGTTCCTAATGATCAACTTCGAGTTTTGAGGACAAACTCTTTTGAAGAAGAGGAGGATGATATGGAACAAAGTGATAACTTTGAAGGTTTGATAATTATGGCTTCTAAGAATGATTCAAATATGGGGGAAATAATGGCTTACGGAGATTCAAGGCTTTTGGGATCTTCAAAGACATCATCATGGGTGTGTATGGTGACACACGGAAATACTTGATCATTGAAGCAAAGGAAAGAATGGCGGAATTAGGGGAATAAGATGGTTGTGCCTCTGAGTTTTTCCCACTTCACTTGATAGGGTTTTCTCAATTTTAGGCATTGAGTCTATTATTTCTTGAAGTGTCTTAATATTCATTTACACCCTTATACACATGGAGAATAACTTCTTGAAGGTTTCTTGATTAAAAGATTGAATCTTGAGAGGTTTCTTGAAGATTTAAAGAAAAGTCACAAAGTTGTGCAAATTTGTATGATCTCCTATGGCGTTAATTTTGACGATTTTTTGGTTGATTTGGGTAAATCATATTTTTGTGTAATTCTGGTTGTAATTTGTTGATTATCTTGATTAGAAAGGTATGAAAAAGTTTGTTAGGATATTTTTTGTTTAGTTATAGTTTGTTAGGATATTTTAGCCAGTTGCATGACATGTAGTGATGATGTGGCATTCTTACCTTGTGAGTCATCAATGAGTCACTAGATTAGGAAGATTTTTGCCTATGTTATGCGTGTGTTTTTAGCTTAGTTTTGTTAGGATTTTGTTGATGATTATACCTATAAATAATCTCAACATTAGTTTGTAAAAATTCAGATTAGTGAATTCAATAAACATTATTGTTTACGTTTTATTTGTTTTCTACAAAACAAACCAAAACCGAAGGTGAGGAAATTTTCGAGAGTGAAAATTTCGAACACTTTGAAGAGTTGGTGCTTAGGCTTTACACTCTTGTGAGGATAATTTTAGGAATTAAGGGTGCATAGCTTTAATCAATTCATAAAATTATTCGACTTAGATCGTTTTTCTTGGCGATTGGCTTTAGAGAAAACCGAACTAAATTCTATCTTTGTGAGTTGCGATTTCTTTTATCAATATTCACATCATATGGGCATTATGAGTTCACTATTATGCCTTTCGGGTTAACGAACGTGCCACCAATTTTCATGGATTTAATGAATAGGACCTTTCAACGGTTCTTGGATAGGTTTATGGTAGTGTTTATTGATAACATTTCGGTGTACTCCAAGAGTAAAGTAGATCGTGTGGAACATTTTACGACAATTTTGATGACACTAAGGGAGAATAAGTTGTATGCTAAGCTCTCGAAATGTGAATTTTTGTTGGATAAAGTTGCATTTTTGGGACATTTTGTGTCAAAAGAGGGAGTTGAAGTAGATCCAGCCAAGATCGAAGCTGTAAAAGAATGGTCTACACCTAAGAATGTGACGGATGTACGGAGCTTCTTGGGTTTAGTGGGGTATTATAGGAGGTTTGTGAAGGACTTTTTGAGGATCGTTAAGCCAATGACGTCGTTAGTGAAGAATGACAATAAGTTTGTTTTGAGTGATAAGTGTGAGGAGACATTTCAGACCTTAAAGGAGCATTTGACTATAGCTCCGGTGCTGACTTTGCCAGATGGAAGTGATTCTTATGATGTGTATAGTGATGCTTAAAAGAATGGTTTGGGATGTGTGTTAACGCAAAATAGTAAGGCGATTGCGTATGCTTCGAGACAGTTGAAGCCATACGAAGTAAACTATCCAACCCACGATCGCGGTAAAGTGTAGAATCTACACTGACCACAGGAGCTTAAATTACTTTTTCACTCAAAAGGATTTGAACATGAGACAAAGGAGATGGCTTGAATTGATAAAGGATTATGATTTCGATATCCAATACCATGAAGAGAAGGCGAATGAGATAGTGGATGCTCTAAGACGTAAAACACAGCAAGGAGTGAATTCTCTAGTTGATACGAATATCAATGTTAATGAACAAAATTTCGAGGGTTTGATTCAAGTTGGAAAACAAGATGCAACCGTGGGAGAGTTAGTGGCTTATGGGGACACAAGGCTTCTTGGGTTGGCTAGGGTGGATTTTTACGTGTGCATGGTAACATGTACAAGCTTATTCACGTAAATATAAAGCAAGTATAAGTTAGTAGTTTAGGAGTGTTGAGCTATATGGGTTTTCTTCCCACTTCATTTGATAGGGTTTTACCATATGGTGTTTTGTAATTTTCTTGATTAGTTTATGAGTCATGGTTGATGGAATCAAGCATGGGAAACACGAAAATGAAGGTTTCTTGAATTAAAGATTGAATCTTGAAAGGTTTCTTGGAGTTCTTGAAATCGGAAGTCCAACAAAAATCAACGAGAAACATAGCAAGTTATATGGCGGGATTTTTGAAGGATTTTTGAAGATTTGGGCAACGTTGTCAACGCTGATTTCCGTGTTGTTTGACTTGGTCAACTTAAGTTTGTTTTTCGGAAATATGGTCCTTAGATTTGATTCTCAAAATATCTAAGATTTAGACTAGAAATCAGATTACAAAATATATGGTGCAAAATTGTATCCGGTTTTGTTAAGATTTTCTTGTTATCCTAATCTTAGTTTGTTATACCATATATCTAAGGTAGTTAGGATTTGTTTAGGGTTCTCAAATATTATGTGATATGTTTAGTTATAAATAGGATGTAAAATACAACAATAAAGTTCAGATTAGAGTGATTAAACACAAGTTGTTTTCGGTTTTTGTTGTTTCACGAAGTAAACAAATTTTTCAGAGAATTTCTTGTGAGGAATTCGTTTAAGTGAGTGGTGCTTTGTGCTTTATCTCACGTGAGGATAGTTCTTAGGATTTGAGGGTGGTCTTGCTTTAATCAAATTCAATCAATTATTCGCCTTAGAAGTTCGAATTTGTGGTGCGTTGCTTTAACAAATTTGAAGTCTAAGTTTATCTTGTGTGATTAGCGTTTGTTTATACAAAATTCACATCAACTTTTGTGGTGCTCTCGTTGAGAGATTTGTTCAATCTCAAGTGTTCAATATCATTATCATGGCTCAAGAAGGTGGGGACGAACATCCACAGGATTCCCGAAGGGTTGAGTTTGGCTCAAGCAAAAGAGCTACGTATGCAAGTGGAATTGACAGTTGAAGGCTCGATTATGATTCCTAACCATCATGGCTTCAATACCAAGAAAACTCCTACAAAATCTAAACAAGAGATTGGCTCATCATCCAAGTTCGTGAGCAGAAAGTGTGAGAGTGTACTAAACCACAAAGGGATACTCTCATCAAGTTTAGTGACGTGAGGAACCAGATCAAGGCATAAACGTAAGGAAAGATAGGGATTATGATCGAAACTCTAAACTCAAATCCTGAGTTTATTGGAGTTATGGATCCTGAAAAGTTTTAGATTGGATTCGTAGAGTTGAAAGGAGTTTCGTTACAAAGAATATGATGATCATAAGTCCTATAAGTTGGCGGAGTTAAAACTTACTTCCTGATGCAAGTCTATGGCTTGAGGGGTTACAAGAAAAAGAAGGAAAGAAGGTTAGGTCAAAATCCTTCATGGTCTATACTAAAGAAGGAGATGAGGAAACGTTTTGTTCCTCAAGATTTCGAACAAAACAACTTCATTAAGATGCTACATAAAACAAGATAGAAAAACGGTTGATGAATATATTGTGGAGTTCGAAAAATTGATCATGATTTGTGATTTAGAAGAGAAGGAGGACCACAAAGTGGCTCGTTTTGTGGCTGGTCTAGATGACAATATAAGGGAGAAGGTCGAATTACAACCTTATTGGACCTTTGATGAAGTTTGTAGAGTGGACACAAGGTTGAAACAGTTGCACGAAGCCAAAGACATACTTACAACAATACGATCCTAAAGAAAAACGTGATACTTTTCTCAAATTAATCTTGATAAGGTTATACCCACCCTCATCAAGGAAAAGAGTTCAACTTTAAAGCCCCAAGGTAGTGATTCACGCATTGTTGTTTCAAGTTAAAGGCAGGTCACATTCAAAGAGATTGTCCTCATAAGATTGGATTCGAAATCCTGAGTTTAATGGAGTATGGATCCTGAAAAAGTTTTAGATGGATTCGAGAGTTAAGGATTTTTCGTTACAAAGATATGATGATCATAAGTCCTATAAGTTGGCGAGTTTAAACTTACTTCCTATGCAAGTCTATGCTTAGGGTTACAAAGAAAAAAGAGGAAAGAAGGTGTCAAAAATCTCTTCATGGTCTATATACTAAAGAAGAATGAGGAACGTTTTGTTCTCAAGATTTCGAACAAAACAACTTCATTAAGATGCATACATTAAAACAAGATAGAAAACGGTTCATGAATATATTGTGGATTTCGAAAAATGATCATGATTTGTGATTTGAAGAGAAGGGGACCACAAAGGGCTCGTTTTGTGGCTGGTCCTAGATGACAATATAGGGAGAGGTCGAATTACAAACCTTATGGGACCTTTGATGAAGTTTGTGAGTGGCAGCAAGTTTGAGAAGCAAGTTGCACAAAGCCAAAGCATACTTCAAAACTTACGATCATAAAGAAAAACGGGATACTTTTCCTCTCAAAAATTAAATCTTGATAAGGTTATTAAACCACCCTTCATCAAGGAAAAAGTTCAACTTTAAAGCCCCAAGGTATGATTCACCATTGTTTGTTTCAAGTGTAAAGGGCAAGGTCACATTCAAAGAGTTGTCCTCATAAGATTGGATTCTAATTCCTGAGTTTAAGGAGTAGGATCCTGAAAAAGTTTAGATGGATTCGTAAGTTGAAAGGATTTTTGTTTACAAAGATATGATGTCATAAGTCCTATAAGTTGGCGGAGTTAAACTTAAAACTTACTTCCTATGCAAGTCTATGGCTTGAGGGTTACAAAGAAAAAAGAAGGAAAGAGGTCGGTCAAAATCCTTCATGGTCTATACATAAGAAGGAGATGAGGAAACGTTTTTGTTCCTCAAGATTTCGAACAAAACAACTTCTTATAGATGCATACCTTAAAACAAGATAGAAACACGGTTTGATGAATATATTGTGGAGTTCGAAAAATGATCATGATTTGTGATTTAAGAAGAGAAGGAGGACCACAAGTGGCCTTCGTTTTGTGGCTGGTCTAGATGACAATATAAGGGAGAAGGTCGAATTACAACCTTATTGGCCTTTGATGAAGTTTTGAGAGTGGCAGCAAGGTTGAGAAGCAAGTTGCACGAAAGCCAAAGACATACTTCAAAACTTACGATCCTAAAGAAAACGTTGATACTTTTCGCAAAATTAAATCTATAAGGTTTATTAAACCACCCCTTCATCAAGGAAAAGTTCAACTTTAAAGCCCCAAGGTAGTGATTCACCATTGTTTGTTTCAAGTGTAAGGGCAAGGCCACATTCAAAGAGATTGTCCTCATAAGATTGGATTCTGAAATTCCTAGTTTTGGAGGTAGGATCCTGAAAAGTTTTAGATTGGTTCGTAGAGTGAAAGGATTTTCGTTACAAAGAATATGATGATCATAAGTCCTATAAGTTGGCGGAGTTAAAACTTACTTCCTATGCAAGTCTATGGCTTGAGGGGTTACAAAAAAAAAGAGGAAAGAAGGTAGGTCAAAATCTCTTCATGGTCTATACTAAGAAGGAGATGAGGAAACGTTTTGTTCCTCAAGATTTCGAACAAACAACTTCATTAAGATGCATACATTAAAACAAGATAAAAAACGGTTGATGAATATATTGTGGAGTTCGAAAAATTGATCATGATTTGTGATTTGAAGAGAAGGAGGACCACAAAGTGGCTCGTTTGTGCTGGTCTAGATGACATATAAGGAAAGTCGAATTACAACCTATTGGACCTGATAAGTTTGTAGAGTGGCAGCAAGGGTTGAGAAGCAAGTTGCAACGAACAAAGACATACTTCAAAACTTCGATCCTAAAGAAAAACGTGATACTTTTCCTCAAAATTAAATCTTGATAAGGTTATTAAACCACCCTTCACAGGAAAAGAGTTCAATTTAAGCCCCAAGGTAGTGATTCACGCATTGTTTGTTTCAAGTGTAAAGGGCAAGTCACATTCAAAGAGATTGTCCTCATAAGATTGGATCTGAAATTCCTGAGTTTAATGGAGGTATGGATCCTGAAAAAGTTTAGATTGGATCGTAGAGTTTGAAAGGATTTTTCGTTACAAAGAATATGATGATCATAAGTCCTATAAGTTGCGGAGTTAAAACTACTTTCCTATGCAAGTCTATGGCTTGAGGGGTTACAAAGAAAAAAGAAGGAAGAGGTAGGTCAAAATCTCTTCATGGTCTATATAAAGAAGGAGATGAGGAAACGTTTTGTTCCTCAGATTTCGAACAAAACAACTTCATTAAGATGCATACATTAAAACAAGATAGAAAAACGGTTGATGAATATATGTGGAGTTTCGAAAAATTGATCAGATTTGTGATTTAGAAGAAAGGAGACCACAAAGTGGCTCGTTTTTGGCTGGTCTAGATGACAATATAAGGAGAAGGTCGAATTACAACTTATTGGACCTTGATGAAGTTGTAGAGTGGCAGCAAGGTTGAGAAGCAAGTTGCACGAAAGCCAAGACATACTTCAAAACTTACGATCCTAAAGAAAAACGTGATACTTTTCCTCAAAAATTAAATCTTGATAAGGTTATTAAACCACCCTTCATCAAGGAAAAGAGTTCAACTTTAAAGCCCCAAGGTAGTGATCACGCATTGTTTGGTTTCAAGTGTAAAGGGCAAGGTCACATTCAAAGAGATTGTCCTCATAAGATTGGATCTCAAATTCCTGGTTTAATGGAGGTATGGATCCTGAAAAAGTTTTAGATTGGATTCGTAGAGTTGAAAGGATTTTTCGTTACAAAGAATATGATGATCATAAGTCCTACTAAGTTGGCGGAGTGTTAAAACTTACTTCCTATGCAAGTCTATTGCTTGAGGGGTTCACAAGAAAAAAGAAGGAAGAAGGTAGGTCAAAAATCTCTTCATGGTCTATACTAAAGAAGGGAGATGAGGAAACGTTTTGTTCCTCAAGATTTC
>PYUH01000607.1:146608-157319 GCA_016808085.1 Suaeda aralocaspica | reverse complement strand
TTTCGAAACATGAACAGACCGAATTTGAAACAACGGAGTTTTGTAATTCAAAACGTGAACGTAATTACAAATATCTGAATTAGAAACATGAAGAGACAAAAGTACAAAAACTAAATTCCGAAATTTGAAACATGAACAGAAAGAATTACAAACAACTGAATTCCAGATTTCAAGACATGAACATAATTTCCAACAACTCAATTCGAAACATGAATTGACCGAATGACAAATAACATAATTCAAGAATTCGAAAATGAAGATAATGACAAACAACTAACATCGAAACATGAAAAGGAAGAATTACAAACAACGGAATTCAAAACATGAACATAATGACAAACAGTTGAAATGGAAAAATGAACCTACAGAATTACCCACAATCGAATTCCAGAATTCGAAACATGAACATAATTACAAATAATTGAATTCGAAACATGAACAGAAAGAATTACAAACAAATGAAATCCAGATTTCGGGACATGAACATAATTTCCAATAACTAAATTCGAAACATGAATTCACCAAATGACAAATAACAGAATTCAAAAATTCGAAAATGAACATAATGACAAACAACTAACATCGAAACATGAAAAGGAAGAATTACAAACAACTGAATTCCGGAATTCAAAACATGAACATAATGACAAACAATTGAAATCGAAAAATGAACCTACAGAATTACTCACAATCGAATTCCAGAATTCGAAACATGAACATAATTACAAATAACTTAACTCGAAACATGAACAGAAAATATTACAAACAACTGAATTCTAGAATTCGAGACATGAACATAATTACCAATAATTGAATTCGAAACATGAATAGACCGAATTACAAACAATTGAATATCAAAATTGGAAACATGAACATAATTACAAAGAACAGTATTCGACAAGTGAACAGATTGAATTACGAACAACCGAATATCAGAAATTCAAACATGATCATAATTACAGACAACTGATTTCGGAAAGTAAACCGGTTGAATTACAAAAACCTAAATTCACAAATTAAAAACCTGAACATAATTAAAAAGAACTCAAATCGAAATATGTAAAGATCGAATTAGAACGAACCAAAGTCCATAATTGGAAACATAAACATAATTACAAACAACTTAATTTGAAAAAAGAACATAATTATAAACAATTGACATCGAAACATCAACAGAAAGAATTACCAACAACAAAATTCCAAAATTCAAGACATGAATACAATTACAAACAATTTCTTTCGCAACATGAATGGACCGAATTTTAAAAAACTGAATTTCGGAATTCGAAACATGAACATAATTACAAACAACTTAATTCGAAACATGAATATACATTATTACATAAAACTGAATTCCAGAATTCGAATCATGAACATAATTACAAATAACTGAATTCCAAACATAAACCGAAAGAATTACAAACAACTGAATTCCAGAATTCAAGAAATGAAAATAACTTCCAACAACTGAATTCGAAACATGAACAGATTGAATTACAACCAACTTAATTTACGAATTCGACAAATGAAAATAATTACAAATAGTTGAATTCGAAACGTGAACAGATAGAATTAAACGCAACTAAATTCCAATATTTGAAACATGAACATAATTACATATAATTTAAATTGAAACATGACACGACCAAAATAGAAACAACTGAATTTCAGAATTCAAAACATGAATAGAAATATAAACAATAGAATTCAAAACATGAACAGACTGAATTACAAACAACAGAGTACCAANTTACAAACAACTGAGTACCAAAATTCGAAAAATGAAAATAATGACAATTAAATTAATTCGAAACATGAACTTACCAAATTACAAACAACTGAATTCCAGAAATCGTAACATAAACATAATTACCTACCGATAAATTCAAAACATGAACATACCAAATTACAAACTGCTGAATTCCAGAATTCTAAATATGAACATAATTATAAATAACTGAATTTGAAACATGAACAGACCGAATTAGAAACAAATGAATTTCATAATACAAAAGAAGAGCAGAAATACAAACAAAACAATTCGAAACCTGAACAGATACAATTACAAACAACCGAATTTTAGATTCCGAAATATGAACATAATTATAAACAACTGAATTCGAAACATTAATTTGCAGAATTACAAATAAATGAACTATAGAATTCCAAAATTAACATAATGACAAACAACTGACTTCGAACATGAAAAGAAAAAATTAGAAACAACTGAATTCGGGAATTTGAAACATGAACATAATGACAAACAATTGAAATCAAAAAATGAACATACAGAATGACAAACAACCAAATTTCGGAATTCGAAACATGAACATAATTACTGAACACAGAAAGAATTCGAGACATGAACATAATTACCAATCACTGAATTCGAAACATGAACAGACAGAATTACAAACGATTGAATTCCAAAATTCGAAACATGAACAAATTGAATTACAAACAACCGAATTTCAGAATTCAAAACAAGAACATAATTACAAGAAATTGACATTGAAACATGAACAAAAAGAATTACAAACTACAGAATTCAAAAATTCAAAAAGATGAACATAATTACAAACAATTGATTTCGAAACATGAACAGACCGAATTTGAAACAACGGAGTTTTGTAATTCAAAACGTGAACGTAATTACAAACATCTGAATTCGAAACATGAAGAGACAAAAGTACAAAAACTGAATTCCGAAATTTGAAACATGAACAGAAAGAATTACAAACAACTGAATTCCAGATTTCAAGACATGAACATAATTTCCAACAACTCAATTCGAAACATGAATTGACCGAATGACAAATAACATAATTCAAGAATTCGAAAATGAACATAATGACAAACAACTAACATCGAAACATGAAAAGGAAGAATTACAAACAACGGAATTCCGGAATTCAAAACATGAACATAATGACAAACAATTGAAATCGAAAAATGAACCTACAGAATTACTCGCAATCGAATTCCAGAATTCGAAACATGAACATAATTACAAATAACATAACTCGAAACATGAACAGAAAATATTACAAACAATTGAATTCTAGAATTCAAGAGATGAACGTAATTACCAATAATTGAATTCGAAACATGAATAGACCAAATTACAAACAATTGAATACCAAAATTGGAAACATGAACATAATTACAAAGAACTGTATTGGACATGTGAACAGATTGAATTATGAACAACCGAATATCAAAAAAATAAAACATGATCATAATTACAGACAACTGATTTCGAAAAGTAAATCGGCTGAATTACAAACACCTGAATTCATAAATTAAAAACCTGAACATAATTAAAAAGAACTTAAAACGAAATATGTAAAGATCGAATTACAACCAACCAAAGTCAATAATTGGAAACATAAACATAATTACAAACAACTTAATTTGAAAAAAGAACATAATTAAAAACAATTGACATCGAAACATCAACAGAAAGAATTACAAACAACAAAATTCCAAAATTCAAGACATGAATACAATTACAAACAATTGCTTTCGCAACATGAATAGACCGAATTTTAAAAAACTGAATTTTGGAATTCGAAACATGAACATAATTACAAACAACATAATTCGAAGCATGAACATACATTATTACATAAAACCGAATTCCAGAATTCGAGACATGAAAATACCTTTCAACAACTGAATTCGNCCAACAACTGAATTCGAAACATGAACAGATTGAATTACAACCAACTTAATTTACGAATTCGACAAATGAAAATAATTACAAATAGTTGAATTTGAAACGTGAACAGATAGAATTAAAAGCAACTGTATTCCAATATTTGAAACATGAACGTAATTACATATAATTTAAATCGAAACATGACACGACCGAAATAGAAACAACTGAATTTCAGAATACAAAACACGAATAGAAATATAAACAATAGAATTCAAAACATGAACAGACCGAATTACAAACAACTGAGTACCCAAATTCGAAAAATGAAAATAATGACAATTAAATTAATTCGAAACATGAACTTACCAAATTACAAACAACTAAATTCCAGAAATCGTAACATAAACATAATTACCTACCAATAAATTCGAAACATGAACATACCAAATTACAAACTGTTGAATTCCAGAATTCTAAATATGAACATAATTATAAATAACTGAATTTGAAACATGAACAGACCGAATTAGAAACAAATGAATTCCATAATACAAAAGAAGAGCAGAAATACGAACAAAACAATTCGAAACCTGAACAGATACAATTACAAACAACTGAATTTTAGATTCCGAAACATGAACATAATTATAAACAGCTGAATTCGAAACATTAATTTGCAGAATTACAAATAAATGAATTCTAGAATTCCAAAATTAACATAATCACAAACAACTGACTTCGAACATGAAAAGAAAAAATTACAAACAACTGAATTCGAGAATTCGAAACATGAACATAATGACAAACAATTGAAATCAAAAAATGAACATACAGAATGACAAACAACCAAATTTCGGAATTCGAAACATGAACATAATTACCAATAACTGAATTCGAAACATGAACAGACTGAATTACAAAGGATTGGATTCCAAAATTCGAAACATGAACAGATTCAACTACAAACAACCGAATGTCAGAATTCAAAACAAGAACATAATTACAAGAAATTAACATTGAAACATGAAGAAAAAGAATTACAAACAACAGAATTCAAAAACATGAACATAATTACAAACAATTGATTTCGAAACATGAACAGACCGAATTTGAAACAACTAAATTCTGTAATTACAAACATCTGAATTCGAAACATGAAANAAACATGAACAGACAGAATTACAAAAACTGAATTCCAAAATTCGAAACATGAACATAATTACAAATAATTGAATTCGAAACATGAACAGAAAGAATTACAAACAAATGAATTCCAGATTTCGAGACATGAACATAATTTCCAACAACTGAATTCGAAACATGAATTGACCGAATGACAAATAACAGAATTCAAGAATTCGAAAATGAACATAATGACAAACAACTAACATCGAAACATGAAAAGGAAGAATTACAAACAACTGAATTCCGGAATTCAAAACATGAACATAATGACAAACAATTGAAATCGAAAAATGAACCTACAGAATTACTCACAATCGAATTCCAGAATTCGAAACATAAACATAATTACAAATAACTTAACTCGAAACATGAACAGAAAATATTACAAACAAATGAATTCTAANAACTTAATTCTAGAATTCGAGACATGAACATAATTACCAATAATTGAATTCGAAACATGAATAGACCGAATTACAAACAACTGAATTCCAAAATTGGAAACATGAACATAATTACAAAGAACTGTATTCGACAAGTGAACAGATTGAATTACGAATAATCGAATATCGGAAATCAAAACATGATCATAATTATAGACAACTGATTTCGAAAAATAAACAGGCTGAATTACAAACACCTGACTGCACAAATTAAAAACCTGAACATAATTAAAAAGAACTTAAATCAAAATATGTACAGATCGATTTACAACCAACCAAAGTCCATAATTGGAAACATATTATAATTACAAACAACATAATTTGAAAAAAGAACATAATTACAAACAATTGACATTGAAACATGAACAGAAAGAATTACAAACAACAAAATTCCAAAATTCAAGACATGAACACAATTACAAACAATTGCATTCGCAACATGAACAGACCGAATTTTAAACTACTGAATTCCGGAATTCGAAACATGAACATAATTACAAACAACTTAATTCGAATCATGAACAGACATTATTACATAAAACTGAATTTCAGAATTCGAATCATGAACATAATTACAAATAACTGAATTCCAAACAAAAACCGAAAGAATTACAAACGATTGAATTCCAGAATTCGAGACATGTAAATGAAAATCCAGCAACTGAATTTAAAACATGAACAGATTGAATTACAACCAACTTAATTTACGAATTCGACAAATGAAAATAATTACAAATAGTTGAATTCAAAACATTTACAGATAGAATTAAAATCAATTGTATTCCAGTATTTGAAACATCAACATAACTACATATAACTTAAATCGAAACATGACACGACCAAAATAGAACCAACTGAATTTTAGAATACAAAACATGAATAGAAATATAAACAATAGAATTCAAACCATGAACAGACAGAATTACAAACAACTGAGTACCAAAATTCGAAAAATAAAAATAATGACAATTAAATTAATTCGAAATATTAACTTACCAAATTACAAACAATTGAATTCCAGAATTTGTAACATAAACATAATTACCTACCTCTAAATTCAAAACATGAACATACCAAATTACAAACTGCTGAATTCCAGAATTCTAAATATGAACATAATTATAGATATAACTAGTACAAAAAACAAGATTTGCTGCGGTTTTTTGCCGGTTATTTGCTGCGGTTTTGAACCGCAGCACTTATAGCAGCAGCAAATAAGAAAAACTTATTTGCTGCGGTTTAACCGCAGCAAAAAATAAGGTTATTTGCTGCGGTTGTTTGGAGAACCGCAGCAAATAACACCTAAAAAAATGGTGGGAAACAGGATTATTTGCTGCGGTTCTCCACACAACCGCAGCAAATAACCCTTTTTCCCTCCATTTTCTGAGGTATTATTTGCTGCGGTTCTCCAAACAACCGCAGCAAATAACCCTGTTTCCCACTAATTTTTGAGGTGTTATTTGCTGCGGTTGTTTGGAGAACCGCAGCAAATAGTTTTTTTTTTTTTATTTTTGAATAATTTTCTAAAATGAAATTACGCTCCTAATTCCTAATATCATCCACGCTCCCTGCAAATAATATTCCGCAGCTAGTACCCAATTTATTGAAACCGAATTCAGTTCAATTAATATAAATTAATGAATTTTTTTTGTATACATACAACCTAGAAAGCCAGCCTTAGCCAAACTCAATCAATCCAGCTAAGGCAGCTCAAAACAAACCAACCTATACATCAAACAAATTACAAACTAAAAATCCAACAACCTAAAACCAAGAACAAACAAAACAAAACACAAAACACTTCTATCCCCACTAATATACCAAACTTGTAAACTGCCATTAAACTCTGCTGCAACCCTGCAGAGCCCCCAAAATTGCAACAAACAACCACAAACCGAGTCTTATCTTTTCGTTCTCAGTCTTCTTCTTATCAGCTTTTTGCTCTCAAACCTAATTACTTCCTCTCAACTCACACTCAAGCACTCACACTCAAACCTAATTACTTTCTTCCTTGCCCTTACCTGTCGCCGTCTCTAACCTTCCTCGTCTCCAAGTTTCCTCGTCCCGTCTCCAATTCGCCGTGTGGAAGTTTGTTCTTCATTTCGGTATTTTTCGCATCTTTTTCTTCATTTTCGCTATTTCACTTCAACATTTGATTTTTATTCGTCTTAATTTAAGGAAAATTGTGTTTGTGTTTAATTAAATTGAGTTTGTGTTATTCGACATTTTAGGTTTTTGGATGTAAATTGTGAAATGCATGACAATTTCTTTGTTTTTGCGGTTGTTATTGTGGTGGTGGTGTTTAGGTGAGAGATGAATGAAGGGTTTTACAAGAGGATGAGAGCTATGCTCGTGAGAGATGAGGATGAATGAAGGGTTTTGCTGTTTTGTGCATTTTGGCTGTTTTTGATTAACTTTTTTTTTTTTTGCTGTATTTTTGCTGTTGAGGATGACTATGAAGAAGGGTTTTTGCTGTTTTTGCTGTTTGATTAATTTTTTTTTTTGCTGTATTTTTGATTTGAGGATGACAATGAATGAAGGGTTTATGCTGGTTTTGCTGTTTTTGTTGTTTTTTTTACTAGCTAGTCATTTATAGATGGTTATTTTTAGGTGTTGGTCACACTAAATTTTCATTGCATAGGTAATGATACATGACATGCTAATGAGCTTATATCATATCAATGGTTTGGCCTTTCATTTCCATAAGCCGCCCCACTTGTTTGTGTAATAAACATACATATATCATCAGCTGCTGTCTCTTTGCTATCCTGTCCCATTCTTTTTCTTAGGATGTCTTTTGTATTTGTGTCAAGCTCTCTAGAGAAAGAAAAAGGTAAAATAAAACACCGTAGGGTCCGTTCATTGTTACCGTCTGTTTAATGTTTTTGAGTCATATGATATAATATATACAATATCCTTAGACAATTAACAATTCAACCTAGTCTTTTGTGTGTGTGTGTGTAAGTAACCTGCCAGCAGAAAACTACCACACCCACTCTCACTCCTTTTTCAGTTATAGCTTATATGACAATAGAGTTGACGAACGAGCCCTTGGCGAATAGATTTCACTTGTATTGTGTAAACTTGTAATTGTGTAATTGCTACGATAAGGCAGTACTAAACTTAAAAAACCACGTGTTTAGTTTAGAAAGAACAGCTAATGAAGCGACTTTATAAGAGCAGGCAGTCACTATATAAGTCTAGCCTATCTAAATTTGTTGCAAACTTCTACAATCTTGCAGTTTTTGTGGAATATTTAAAAACATGCTTTATTTTTGGTTTGTTTTAAACTTGGTACTTGAAACCATAGTCCTGATCATTCTTAGCTATGATATCATTAATTTCTGCTTCAATAAAAACTTACTTTCACCTAAAATATACAATAATGAACGTGATTAACAGTCGTTAATTATTAGAGGAAATATAAATTGTGGATGAGGAGTAACACGTCACCATGCTGCTTCCACTTCAGAAGCAAAACAGATGTCACTTCCAAGTAGAAAAGATAAGAAACCTCTTATATGCTAAATCTAATTAACAATCATAGAACAATACTACCAACTCAAGATTAGGGCCTAATGCAAACATGGAAAATAAGAGGTAATATGAATTGATGAGAATACGGCTTAGACTTCACATAGGGCCCCTTTCTCTACCAACTCATAGCCCCTAACTTGCTGATACTACAGTGACACAGCACCCCTCCCTTCAATTTATATTGAGCTTGGCACAATTGTACACATACCAATACCAATGAGAAAATAAGATCAAAGAGATCCATGAATCAAGCCACAAACAAATAAAAAAAAACCTGGAAAGGTTAAATACTTTTCCAGTATAAACAAAACCACAACAAATAGACCGTCATGGACAAAGACAACTGTTCATCCCCATAACATAGATGAAAACATATTATTTAAACAAAGCCTCCATCATCGATCAATCAACTACAAAACATATATTGAGTTGTAATTATCAACAGAAGAACATGCTACAAATACCTATCTTAACTAGTGTCAGGGAATTCAAATGATTCTATTGACTTCAAAAACAAACTGCCATTCAAAAAAATATCCTAGCAGACATGGAAACTGGGGGCATAGCACACAAGCATATGAAGAAAACCAAAATGAAGAAAATAAAGAACAATTGAAACAAACAAGTAAAGGTGTGCAAGTTTTGATAAGATAAGATTACTGAACATACTTTATTTCAATAACCAATAAAGCTCCAGATTATTTCAATAACCAAGCAATATATTATGGTAGTTTTGGTACACACCCAGCTAGTTACCCAGCCTTAAGCACGAGGCATCAAATACTTTAGTTACAGCTCACTCAGCAGCAGTTTCATTTAAAATCGTTTTTGATGATGGTGATCATTTCTAGTGCCATTACCACTAATAATAAAACTCTGTTGGCCATCAAATTATACCTGAAAGGTGAAAGGATGGTAACAACAAAGCTCAAATCAATAGAGTATCATAAATTGGTCCTGCTATCTTGAAAGATAGTTCTATTACGATAAGCAATTGCTGAACTAAAAAACTAATTAAATGTTTATTAAATCAGAAGCACATTTTTGAAATAATTATACACAACCATGTATTAAATTTACTATGGTTATTGTACTGAATACCTTCAATTGTTGTGTTGTTATTGCACAAGATGTCAAAGGATCGGTCATGGATGTACAATTGCCGTGATAAGGCAAATTTGTAGAAGGGGTTTTGAGTTTTGTGAGCGTGCAGAAGCATATTCACAAACTCAAAAAACCGGGGGGTTTTACTGTCCATGTTTCAAGTGTGCCAATGATCGTAAGTTTGAAAGTATTGCGAGGTCAGCTGCACCTACTTCTTCATGGTTTCGACCTGATTATATGTGTGGAGTTTATCAAGGTGAGAGCAGGAGTCCATGACGGTCCTTCGTCGCGTGGTAATCATCAACATGATGATAGTATTCATCAACATAACAAGGACTATACTCATGCAACCAATGATGATGTCTATAGGATGATGATTACGAACGCGATGAAGCGGATCATAGAGTCGAAGAGATGGTGGAAGGCCTTGACAATGGACGAGGCTTTGAATCCATTTCAGAGGCCTCTCGAAGCCTTTGTACCCCGGTTGTACTAAATTGACCATTCTTGTTGCTGTGATGGAATTGTTTAGTGTCAGTCAGAAAACAATGGACTGATAGAAGTTTCACAATGTTACTAGAAAAGCTGAGTGGCATGTTCCGGATGGAAATGAGCTTCCTAAGTCAACTTACATGCAAGAAGCTGATGTGTCCATTCGGCTTAGAGTATGAGAGAATCATGCTTGTCCAAATGATTGCATATTACCGAAAAGATTATGAGTTGTTGGATGTGTCCAAGTGCAATTGCCACGTTATGACCGACAAGGGCTTACCTCTTTTTA
>PYUH01000607.1:10220-136691 GCA_016808085.1 Suaeda aralocaspica | reverse complement strand
GGTGAGACAAGGTTGCGACATTCTTGTACACACATTGTTTATGAAGAAGCTAGGAATATATTAGTACATTCACTTAGTTATTAATGAACTTTTAGCTATTGGTAATTTCTAAATGGTACAGTGACACTGTAGGTAGTAGTTTTGGTGGTGGGATTAGCAGCATGTGTGGTTTGTGTTGTGGTATGGTTGTTTGGTGGAGTTTAGTTGAACTTGGTGGTAGGTGTGGTGCTGCCTGCAGGGTTGTACTACTATTTTGCAGTGGGTGTGTTGGTTGCTGTGTTGGTTGTTTTTGACTTTATGCTTGTTTGTTTGCTGTGTTGGTGGTGGGTGCTGTGTTTTGTTGCAGTTTTGTTGAGTTATGCAGACTGCTGTTTTTGAGGGTGGCTGTGCAGTTTTGTTGGTTGTGGTGGGTGTTGCAGTGTTGATTTCTGTTTGTGTAGGCTGTTTGTTGCTGCGCTTTGTGAGTTGTTTGGGAGTTTTTGCTGGGCTGCAGATGCAGGTCAGGCTGCGTATATTGTGGCTGACATTTGGTTTTGCTGAATCTCTGTGGTTGTGTTTGTGGTTGCTGTGTTGGCTGTTTATTCTCAGCAGTGTTGGTGTTGGATTGTTTGGTGTGGGACTGCTGAAAAATATAAGAAAAGAAAAAGAAAGTCCCAACGGGAAAAAAAAAAAAAAAAAATCTCCAACTTTTTTGCTGCGGTTATAAACCGCAGCAAATAATCGTACACAGCAGCAAAAAAATATTATTTGCTGCGGTTATTGTGTAACCGCAGCAAATAATACTCTTTACCAATCACAGCTAATTATTTGCTGCGGTTTTTATAAAATCCCAAAAAACCGCAGCAAATAAGGGGCAGCAAAATGTAATTTTTGTACTAGTGATAACTGAATTTGAAACATGAACAGACCGAATTAGAAACCAATGAATTCCATAATACAAAAGAAGAGCAGAAATACAAACAAAACAATTCGAAACCTGAACAGACACAATTACAAACAACTGAATTTCAGAATCCGAAACATGAACATAATTACAAACAACTGAATTCGAAACATTAATTTGCAGAATTACAAATAAATAAATTCTAGAATTCCAAAATTAACATAATGACAAACAACTAACTTCGATCATGAAAAGAGAAAATTACAAACAACTGAATTCGAGAATTCGAAACATGAACATAATGACAAACAATTGAAATCAAAAAATGAACATACAGAATGACAAACAACCAAAATTTGGAATTCGAAACATGAACATAATTACTGACAACAGAAAGAATTCGAGACATGAACATAATTACCAATAACTGAATTCGAAACATGAACAAACTGGATTACAAACGATTGAACTCCAAAATTCGAAACATGAACAGATTCAATTACAAACAACCGAATTCTAGAATTTGAAACAACTAAATTCTGTAATTCGAAACGTGAACGTAATTACAAACATATGAATTCAAAACATGAACAGACAGAATTACAAAAGTTGAATTCCAAANGAATTCCAAAATTCGAAACATGAACATAATTACAAATAATTGAATTCGAAACATGAACAGAAAGAATTACAAACAAATGAATTCCACATTTCGAGACATGAACATAATTTCCAACAACTGAATTCGAAACATGAATTAACCGAATGACAAATAACAGAATTCAAGAATTCGAAAATGAACATAATGACAAGCAACTAACATCGAAACATGAAAAGTAAGAATTACGAACAACTGAATTTCGGAATTCAAAACATGAACATAATGACAAACAATTGAAATCGAAAAATGAACCTACATAATTACTCACAATCAAATTCTAGAATTCGAAACATGAACATAATTACAAATAACTTAACTCGAAACATGAACAGAAAATATTACAAACAACTGAATTCTATAATTCGAGACATGAACATAATTACCAATAATTGAATTCGAAACATGAATAGATCGAATTACAAACAACTGAATTCCAGAATTGGAAACATGAACATAATTACAAAGAACTATATTCGACATGTGAACAGATTGAATTACGAACAACCGAATATCAGAAATCAAAACACGATCATAATTACAGACAACTGATTTCGAAAAATAAACAGGCTGAATTACAAACACCTGAATTCACAAATTAAAATCCTGAACATAATTAAAAAGAACATAAATCAAAATATGTACAGATCGAATTACAACCAACCAAAGTCCTTAATTGGAAACATAAACATAATTACAAACAACTTAATTTGAAAAAAGAACATAATTACAAACAATTGACGTCGAAACATGAACAGAAAGAATTACAAACAACAAAATTCCAAAATTCAAAACATGAACACAATCACAAACAATTGCATTCGCAACATGAACAGACCGAATTTTAAACAACTGAATTCTGGAATTCGAAACATTAACATAATTACAAACAACTTAATTCAAAACATGAACAGACTTTATTGCATTAAACTGAATTCCAGAATTCGAATCATGAACATAATTACAAATAACTGAATTCCAAACATAACCAGAAAGAATTACAAAAAAATGAATTCCAGAATTCGAGACATGAAAATAACTTCCAACAACTGAATTCGAAACATGAACATATTGAATTACAACCACCTTAATTTACGAATTCGACAAATGAAAATAATTACAAATAGTTGAATTCGAAACGTGAAATGATAGAATTAAAAGCAACTGTATTCCAATATTTGAAACATCAACATAATTACATATAATTTAAATCGAAACATGACACGACTAAAATAGAAACAACTGAATTTTAGAATACAAAACATGAATAGAAATATAAACAATAGAATTCAAAACATGAACAGACAGAATTACAAACAACTGAGTACCAGAATTCGAAAAATGAAAATAATGACAATTAAATTAATTCGAAACATGAACTTACGAAATTACAAACAACAGAATTCCAGAAATCGTAACATAAACATAATTACCTACCGCTAAATTCGAAACATGAACATACAAAATTACAAACTGCTGAATTCCAGAATTCTAAATATGAGCATAATTATAAATAACTAAATTCTAAACATGAACAGAGCGAATAAGAAACAAATGAATTCCATAATACAAAAGAAGAGCAGAAATACAAACAAAACAATTCGAAACCTTAACAGACACAATTACAAAACACTGAATTTCAGAATCCAAATCATGACCATAATTACAAACATGACCAGACCGAATTAGAAACAACTTAATTCCGTAATTCGAAACGAGAGCATTATTAAAAAACTTAATTCGAAACATGAACAGACAGAATTACAAACAACTGAATTCAAAACATTAATTAGCAGAATTACAAATAATTGAATTATAGAATTCCAAAATTAACATAATTACAAACTACTGCCTTCGAATATGAAAAGAAAAAATTAAAAACAAATGAATTCCATAATTCGAAACATGAACATAATGACAAACAATTGAAATAAAAAAATGAACATATAGAATTACAAACAACCAAATTCCGGAATTCGAAACATAAACATAATTACTAACAACAATTAGAATTCGAGACATGAACATTATTACTTATAATTGAATTCGAAACATGAACAGATCGATTTAAAAACTACTGAATTCCAAAATTCGAAAGATGTTTGTAATTACTAACAACAGAAAGAATTCGAGACATGAACATAAATACCAATAGCTGAATTTGAAACATGAACACATCGAATGACAAACTACTCAATTCAAAAATTCGAAACATGAACATAATTACAAAGAACTGAATTCGAAACACGACAGATTGAATTACAAATAACCGAATTCAAGAATTCAAAACATGAGCATAACTACAAATAACTGATTTTGAAAAATAAACAGGGTGAATTACAAATAGTTGAATTCTTAAATTAGAAACTTTAAAAAAATTAAAAAGGACTGAATTCAAAATATGTACAGATCGAATTACAACCAAAGAAATTCCAGAATTGGAAACATAAACATAATTACAAACAACTGAATTCGAAACATGAACAGACCAATTGACAAATAACTGAATTCCAGAATTCAAAACAAGAACACAATTACAAACAATTGACTTCGTAAAATGAACAGAAAAAATTACAAACAATTGAATTCGAAACATGACCAGACCGAATTAGAAACAACTGAATTCCGTAATTCGAAACGAGAACATAATTAAAAAACTTAATTCGAAACATGAACAAACAGAATTACAAAAAACTGAATTCCAAAATTCGAAACATGAACATAATTACAAATAATTGAATTCGAAACATGAACAGAAAGAAATACAAACAACTTTACTCCAGAATTCGAGACATGAACATAATTTCCAACAACAGAATTCGATACTTGATTTGGCCGAATGACAAGTTACTGAATTCCAGAATTCGAAAATGAACACAATAACAAATGACAAACAACTGACTTCGAAACATGAAAATGAAGAATTACATACAACTGAATTCCGGAATTCGAAACATGAATATAATCACAAACAATTGAAATCGAAAAATGAACCTACAGAATTACTAACAATCGAATTCCAGAATTCGAAACATGCGCATAATTACAAATAACTTCATTCGAAAAATGAACCTACCGAATTACAAACAACTGACTTCCAGAATTCAAAACATAAACATAATTACCTACCACTAATTTCGAAACATGAACTTACGGATATACAAACCGCTGAATTCCAGAATTCCAAATATGAACATAATTATAAATAATTGAATTTGAAACATGAAAAAACCGAAGTAGAAACAAATGAATTCCATAATACAAAACAAGAGCAGAAATACAAATAAAACAAATTCGAAACATGAACAAACAGAATTACAAACAACTGAATTTCAGAATCCGAAACAAGAACATTATTACAAACAACTGAATTTCAGACTCCTAAACACGAACATAATTACAAACAACTGAATTCAAAACATTAATTAGCAGAATTACAAATAATTGAATTATAGAATTCCAAAATTAACATAATGACAAACAACTGCCTTCGAACATGAAAAGAAAAAATTAAAAACAACTGAATTCCATAATTCGAAACATGAACATAACGACAAACAATTGAAATAAAAAAATGAACATATAGAATTAAAAACAACCAAATTCCGGAATTCAAAACACGAACATAATTACTAACAACAGAAAGAATTCGAGACATGAACATAATTACTTATAATTGAATTCGAAAAATGAACAGATCGATTTTCAAACTACTGAATTCGAAAATTCAAAAAATTAACGTAATTACTAACAACAGAAAGAATTCGAGACATGAACATAATTACAAAAAACTGAATTCAAAACATGAACATACCGAATGAAAAACTACTCAATTCCAAAATTCGAAACAAGAACATAATTACAAAGAACAGAAATCGAAACATGAACAGATTGAATTACAAATGACCGAATTCAATAATTCAAAACATGAACATAACTACAAATAATTGATTTCGAAAAATAAACATGCTGAATTACAAACAGTTGAATTCCCAAATTAGAAACACTTTCAAATAATTAAAAAGGACTGAATTCAAAATATGTACAGATCGAATTACAACCAACAAAATTCCAGAATTGGAAACATAAACATAATTACAAACAACTTAATTCGAAACATGAACAGACCAAATAACAAATAACTGAATTCCAGAATTCAAAACAAGAACATAATTACAAACAATTGGCTTCGTCACATGAACAGAAAAAATTACAAACAACAGAATTCAAAAATTTCAAACAATTGAATTCGAAACATGACCAGACCGAATTAGAAACAACTGAATTCCGTAATTCGAAACGAGAACATAATTAAAAAACTGAATTCGAAACTTGAACAGACAGAATTACAAAAACTGAATTCCAAAATTCGTAACATGAACATAATTACAAATAATTGAATTTGAAACATGAACAGAAAGAAATACAAACAACTTCACTCCAGAATTTGAGACATGAACATAATTTCCAAAAACTGAATTCGATATATGAACTGGCCGAATGACAAGTTATTGAATTCCAGAATTCGAAAATGAACACAAACACAAATGACAAACAACTGACTTCGAAACTTAAAAAGGAAGAGTTACATACAACTGAATTCTTGAATTCGAAACATGAACATAATGACAAACAATTGAAATCGAAAAATGAACCTACAAAATTACTAACAATCGAATTCCAGAATTCGAAATATGAGCATAATCACAAATAACTTCATTCGAAAAATGAACCTACCGAATTACAAACAACTGACTTCTAGAATTCAAAACATAAACATAATTACCTACCACTAATTTCGAAACATGAACTTACCTAATTACAAACCGCTGAATTCCAATATTCCAAATATGAACGTAATTATAAATAATTGAATTTGAAACATGAACAAACCGAAGTAGAAATAAATGAATTCCTTAATACAAAACAACAGCAGGAATACAAATAAAACAATTCGAAACATGAACATTATTACAAACAACTGAATTTCAGACTCCTAAACACGAACATAATTACAAACATTTGAATTCAAAACATTAATTTGCAGAATTACAAATAAGAGAATTATAGAATTCCAAAATTAACATAATGACAAACAACAGCCTTTGAACATGAAAAGAAAAAATTTAAAACAACTGAATTCCATAATTCGAAACATGAACATAACGACAAACAATTGAAATAAAAAAATGAACATATAGAATTACAAACAACCAAATTCCGGAATTCGAAACACGAACATAATTACTAACAACAGAAAGAATTCGAGACATGAACATAATTACTTATAATTGAATTCGAAAAATGAACAGATTGATTTTCAAACTACTGAATTCCAAAATTCGAAAAATTAACGTAATTACTAACAACAGAAAGAATTCGAGACATGAACATAATTACAAAAAACGGAATTCGAAACATGAACAGACCGAATGACAAACTACTCAATTCAAAAATTCGAAACATGAACATAATTACAAAGAACAGAAATGGAAACATGAACAGATTGAATTACAAATAACCGAATTCAATAATTCAAAACATGAACATAACTACAAATAATTGATTTCGAAAAATAAACATGCTGAATTACAAACAGTTGAATTCCCAAATTAGAAACACTTTCAAATAATTAAAAAGGACTGAATTCAAAATATGTACAGATCGAATTACAACCAACAAAATTCCAGAATTGGAAACATAAACATAATTACAAACAACTTAATTCGAAACATGAACAGACCAAATGACAAATAACTGAATTCCAGAATTCAAAACAAGAATATAATTACAAACAATTGACTTCGTCACATGAACAGAAAAAATTACAAACAACAGAATTCAAAAATTTCAAACAATTGAATTCGAAACATGACCAGACCGAATTAGAAACAACTGAATTCCGTAATTCGAAACGAGAACATAATTAAAATACTGAATTCGAAACATGAACAGACAGAATTACAAAAAACTGAATTCCAAAATTCGTAACATGAACATAATTACAAATAATTGAATTTGAAACATGAACAAAAAGAAATACAAACAACTTTACTCCAGAATTTGAGACATGAACATAATTTCCAAAAACTGAATTCGATACATGAACTGGCCGAATGACAAGTTATTGAATTCCAGAATTCGAAAATGAACACAATGACAAATGACAAACAACTGACTTCGAAACTTGAAAAGGAAGAGTTACATACAACTGAATTCTTGAATTCGAAACATGAACATAATGACAAACAATTGAAATCGAAAAATGAACCTACAAAATTACTAACAATCGAATTCCAGAATTCGAAATATGAGCATATTCACAAATAACTTCATTCGAAAAATGAACCTACCGAATTACAAACAACTGACTTCTAGAATTCAAAACATAAACATAATTACCTACCACTAATTTCGAAACATGAACTTACCTAATTACAAACCGCTGAATTCCAAAATTCCAAATATGAACATAATTATAAATAATTGAATTTGGAACATGAACAAACCGAAGTAGAAAAAAATGAATTCCTTAATACAAAACAACAGCAGGAATACAAATAAAACAATTCGAAACATGAACATTATTACAAACAACTGAATTTCAGACTCCTAAACACGAACATAATTACAAACATTTGAATTCAAAACATTAATTTGCAGAATTACAAATAACTGAATTATAGAATTCCAAAATTAACAGAATGACAAACAACTGCCTTTGAACATGAAAAGAAAAAATTTAAAACAACTGAATTCCAAAATTCGAGACATGAACATAATTACTTATAATTGAATTCGAAAAATGAACAGATCGATTTTCAAACTACTGAATTCCAAAATTCGAAAAAATTAACGTAATTACTAACAACAGAAAGAATTCGAGACATGAACATAATTACAAATAACTGAATTCGAAACATGAACAGACCGAATGACAAACTACTCAATTCCAAAATTCGAAACATGAACATAATTACAAAGAACTGAATTCGAAACATGAACAGATTGAATCACAAATAACCGAATTCAATAATTCAAAACATGAACATAACTACAAATAACTGATTTCGAAAAATAAACTAGCTGAATTACAAACAGTTGAGTTCCCAAATTAGAAACTTTAAAATAATCAAAAAGGACTGAATTCAAAATATGTACAGATCGAATTACAACCAACAAAATTCCATAATTGGAAACATAAACATAATTACAAAGAACTGAATTCGAAACATGAAAAAACCAAATGATAAATAGCTGAATTCCATAGTTCAAAACAAGAACATAATTACAACAATTGACATCGTAACATGAACAGAAAGAATTACAAACAACTGAATTCTAGAATTCGAGACATGAACATAATTTCCAACAACTTAATTCGATACATGATTTGACCGAATGACAACTTACTGAATTCCAGAATTCGAAAATGAACATAATGACAAACAACTGGCTTCGAAATATGGAAAGGAAGAATTACAAACAACTGAATTCCGTAATTCAAAACATGAACATAATGACAAACAATTGAAATCGAAAAATAAACCTACAGAATTATTAAAAATCGAATTACAGAATTGGAAACATGAGAATAATTACAAACAACTGAATTCCAGAATTCAAAACATGAACATAACGACAAACAATTGAAATCAAAAAATGAACATACAGAATTACAAACAACCAAATTCCGGAATTCGAAATATGAACATAAAATTACTAACAACAGAAAGAATTCGAGACATGAACATAATTACAAATAACTGAATTCGAAACATGAAAAGACCAATTTACAAACTACTGAATCCCAAAATTCGAAACATGAACATAATTACAAAGAACTGAATTCGAAACATGAACAGATTGAATCACAAA
Organism: Suaeda aralocaspica; assembly: GCA_016808085.1. Classification (NCBI taxonomy): domain Eukaryota; kingdom Viridiplantae; phylum Streptophyta; class Magnoliopsida; order Caryophyllales; family Amaranthaceae; genus Suaeda; species Suaeda aralocaspica. The sequence continues at coordinate 127,272 of PYUH01000607.1, read as the reverse complement.
TAACCTAATTCCAGAATTCAAAGTATGAACATAATTACAAACAACTGATTTCGAAAAATAAACAGGATGAATTACAAACGGCTGAATACCAAAATTTGAAACTTTAAAAATTTTAAAAAGAACTGAATTCAAAATATGTACAGATCGAATTACAACCAACAAAATTCCAGAATTGGAAACATAAACATAATTGCAAACAACTGAATTCGAAACATGAACAGACCAAATGACAAATAACTGACACTACTACAAAAATTACATTTTGCTGCCCCTTATTTGCTGCGGTTTTTTGGGATTTTATAAAAACCGCAGCAAATAATTAGCTGTTTTTGATAAGGAGTATTATTTGCTGCGGTTATTGTGTAACCGCAGCAAATAAGTTGTAGATTTTTTTTTCTTTTTCTTTATTTTTTCCCGTTGGGACTTTCTTTTTCTTTTGTTATATTTTCCTTCTTTTTTTTTCAGTCTATCGCATGACCTTTTTCTTTTCTTTCTCAGTCTTTCTTCATGCTCTCAAACCTAATTACTCCCTCTCAACTCACACTCAAGCACTCACACTCAAACCAAAAATCCCTAATACTTTCTTCCTTCTTCGTCGCCCTTATCTGTCGCCGTCTCTAAGCTTCCTCGTCTCCAAGCTTCCTCGTCGCCGTCTCCAAGCTTCCTCCTTCGCCGTCTCCAAGTTGTTTTTCATTTGCGGTACTTTTTCGGCAATCTCTTTCTTCATTTTCGCTAATTTCACTTCATCATTTGATGTTTATTCGTCTTAATTTGCGAAAAATTGAGTTTGTGTTTAAATTAAATTGATTTTGAAGGTAGTTCTTTAGTATTTAGTTGATGTTTGATATCCTTTTTCGACATTTTAGGTTTTGGATGTAAAATTGTAAAATGCATGACATTATTTCTCTTATTTTTGCTGTTTAATTTACTGTTGTTTCTTTAGTTTATGTTTTTGCGGTTATTTCTCTTAGTTTGTGCTTAACTTACTGTTATTTTTGCTGGAACAAATTTATGTTTTGTCAGAATTCTAGGTTTTTGATGCAGTTGTTTCTTGATTATTGGAAATTTTAGGGCTTTTTTGTTTCAATTTGTTCTATTATATAGAATATGATTGCATACAATTTAGATCAGAAATTGAGGTTAAAATTACAAGTTTGTAATTAATTGATGAATCAGGCCCGCCGCAAAGGTATATGCAATATGCATAGGTTATGTGCAATAGATCATCACTTGAGTTTTAATCTCAAATAAATAATCAAAGTACCAAAAACTAAAAAAGACTGCAAAAAGTAAGGTTAATTAATTGAATTTAACAACATTTAACCAAGCTATTGTCTCTCCGGAAGTGGACCAAAAAGAGGCTTTCCTTATCACTATTACAAGTAATGATTTCAACCACTTCTCATTTATTCAATGGAGTATTATTTAGAACCTCCTTCCTCTAAAGATGAGAACATTTGGACTATCTATCAACCGCTAGTTGTCTTGTATTCAATTCCCTACATCATTTTATAAATTGTTACCATTTTTATACAACATTGTGCGTAAGGCTGTTTTATTCTGCTACTCGCCGTTTCATTAAACCTTTTCGCTTGAATTTCTATGAGGATGAATGTTACGATTCACTGCCCTACTTTGTTACTAACTCAACTCTATTCATTCAGCAGACTAATATGAGATTGCCCATTGAAAGGAGTCCTGTTTATTTTTCGCAGTTCAATACTCTACATTTAGACTTTAGCTCTTAAGATTTAATGAAACTTCAGAAGCATCCCAATAAGCCGTTCCTTTTGTGAAGTTGCAATAGATGATCTTTTCGCAGTACAATCAATTGTTCATGTTTTTGTTCATGATTTTTTATTCTGACTTTTATGTTTAATTGTTGTTGTTTTTGTTCCTCAGCCGTCTCCTACCTTCCTCGTCAGTCTTCGTCTTCTGTTTTTGGTCCTTCGAAAACCCTTAACTGGTATTTTGAAAACCCTAACTTTTATTTTTGATTTTTTTGCAAACAATTGTAATTCAGATAATGCTATTTACTAAGGCTTATTTACTCTATATGCTTATCAGTGTATGTTTGAATTTATTTTGTCTTGAAAATATTTTAGGATTTCAATGTTGTTTGTACCGTTTGCTTGAAGGTCCTTTGTGGATTTGCTTTGTTCACTTACGTTTTAAAAGTTTAAAGAAGCTAGATTTAGGTTTAAGGTTTAAATAGAATTTCGAACTAGGTGGTATCTTATGTTGGTTTTGGTTCAAAAACCAAGGGTACCTATAGTAACCAACAAAATTCAAAACTTGGAAACTCAAAATCCAGCTAAGCTGGAGCTCCATTTCAAATACTAAAGTCAAAAGTCAAATCAGTATTTCAGTTATACAGTTAGAAGAAGTGTACATTTTCATTCATTCAAAATAAAAATTATCCATTACTAATCCATACTAATACCTCACGAGTGGGTGTTTGGTTCAACCCTTTCTAGTAGTATGGAATGGGTGTCGCTATTAATGACGAAAAAGATGAAAAAGTTGGAATCATTTACCAACGGTATAGGATTCCACACCTCCCTTGTTAACATATGAGCGATGAGCCAAACAACTTATAAAAAGAAACGGATTTTCACTCCATACTCTATGGTTTCATATTCTCATTCCATCCCATTCCAAGTTTTTGAACCAACATGCTCTTAGTCGCTACTCACAACTCGAAGGCTATTGGAAAACAAAACCAACCTCCCAAACTAACAAGTGTACATGGAATCTGAAAAATTCCTTATGATCTCTCACTACTACGTAATTTGCTTCTTCAATTATACTAAGCAATTGCTGAACTGATAAACTAATTAAATGTTTATTAAATCAAGAAGCACATTTTTGAAAGAATTATACACAACCATATATTAAATTTACTATGTTATTATACTGAATACCTTCAATTGTGTGTTGTTAGTAGCACAAGATGTCAAAGGATCGGTCATGGATGTACAATTGCCGTGATAAGGCGAAATTTGTAGAAGGGGTGTTTGAGTTTTGTGAGCGTGCAGAAGCATATTCACAAACTCAAAAAACCAGGGGGTTTTACTGTCCATGTTTCAAGTGTGCCAATGATCGTAAGTTTGAAAGTATTGCTGAGGTCAGGCTGCACCTACTTCTTCATGGTTTTCGACCTGATTATTATGTGTGGAGTTATCAAGGTGAGACAGGAGTCCATGACGGTCCTTCTTCGCGTGGTAATCATCAACATGATGATAGTAGTCATCAACATAACAAGGACTATACTCATGCAACCAATGATGATGTCTACAGGAATAATGATTACGAACGCGATGAAGCGGATCATAGAGTCGAAGAGATGGTGGAAGGCCTTGACAATGGACGAGGCTTTGAATCCATTTCAGAGGCCTCTCGAAAGCCTTTGTACCCCGGTTGTACTAAATTGACCATTCTTGTTGCTGTGATGGAATTGTTTAGTGTCAAGTCAGAAAACAATTGGACTGATAGAAGTTTCACAATGTTGCTAGAAAAGCTGAGTGGCCTGTTTCCGGATGGCAATGAGCTTCGTAAGTCAACTTACTATGCTAAGAAGCTGATGTGTCCATTCGGCTTAGAGTATGAGAGAATACATGCTTGTCCAAATGATTGCATATTGTACCGAAAAGATTATGAGTTGTTGGATAAGTGTCCAAAGTGCAATTTGCCACGTTATGACCGACAAGGGGCACGGGGTAAAGCTGGTCCGCCGTCCAAGGTGTTGTGGTATCTTCCAATAATACCAAGATTCAAGCGGTTTTTTTCAATTACGAAGGATGCTAAGAATCTAAGGTGGCATGCGGAGGGTAGAAGGGTGAAGGGTTTGCTACAACATCCAGCTGATGGTCCGGAATGGAAGACTATCAACAGGAAGTATAAGACATTTGGAGATGACAATCGCAATCTCAGGCTTGGGTTGTGCACTGATGGAATGAACCCTTTCGGTACTCTTAGTTCGAAGCATAGTTCATGGCCGGTAATTTTAACGATCTATAATCTTCCACCTTGGTTGTGCATGAAAAGAAAGTACCTTATGCTATCACTTCTTATTTCTGGTCCAAAGCAACCCGGTAATGACATTGATGTGTATTTGGAGCCCTTAGTTGATGACTTAAGAAAATTATGGGATGAGGGTTTTTTGGTGTATGATTCCCATGCAAAGGAGACTTTCACGTTGCGTGCAATGCTTTTGTGCACTGTCAACGACTTTCCAGCTTATGGTAACTTATCTGGGTACAAGAACAAAGGGATGAAGGCTTGCCCTATTTGCATGGACGATGGTGATTCTACATGGGTGGGTAAGTATGTTGACTGGTGTCATCGAAGATTCCTTCCACCTAACCACCCTTTTCGGAAGAAAAAGAAGCCATTCAATGGGATGGTTGAGGATCGTGTTGCTCGTCGTCCATTAACTGGTTATGAGGTGTATTCACAGGTTAAGGGGGTTTAAACCATTTTTGGGAAACCGAATGTCAACTATTCCGAGTTGTGGAAAAAGGAGTCTATATTTTGGCAGCTTCCATATTAGAGAGATTTACAAGTCAGACATTGTCTCGATGTGATGCACATCGAGAAAAATGTTTGCGATGCCATACTTGCCACCCTTTTCAACATTCCGAACAAGACTAAAGACACTAAAGTCAATCGGGAGTTCTTGAAACAAGTTGGAGTTCGACCCGAGCTCTGGCCTCAGCTGAAAGAGAGTAAAAAAAGGAAGAATCAGGAGGAAGATGTACCATCACAAAAAGGAAAGGGGAAGGAAAAGGTGCAACAAAGTTCAAATGAAGAGAAAAAAACCTACTACCTTCCTCCAGCTTGCTACACAATGTCGAAACAGGAGAAGAAACACTTCTGCACATCTTTATACAACTTAATGGTGCCGTGAGGGTATTCTTCTAACATGAGAAGATTTGTGACTTTAGATGGTGAGTTGATATTATCTAGTATGAAATCACATGACTGTCATGTTATGATGCAAGTGTTTTTACCAATTGCAATCCGTGGGATTTTACCTAAACATGTTAGGTACACCATCACCGAACTATGTTCCTTCTTCAATACAATATGTAGCAAAGCACTAGATCCAACTACGTTGGATACCCTCCAAGCACGTGTAGTTGAAACTCTTTGTAAGTTTGAGATGTATTTCCCGCCTGCATTCTTCGATATAATGGTCCACCTAATTGTACATCTCGTTCGTGAGATTAAGCTTCTAGGTCCCGTGTTCTTGAGATGGTGCTATCCTTATGAAAGACATATGGGGGTCTTAGGTAACAAGGTGACGAATCCTGCAAGACCAGAATCTAGTATTATTCAAGGGGTCATCAGTGATGAGGTCGGAAATTTAATAGCAGAATACGTTGCAGGTGCACATCCTATTGGTTTACCTAAAACACGTCATGAATGGAGGCTTGATGGGAAGGGTACTATTGGGTCAAGAACGAGTTTGGCGAATCTGACAGTCCTCAACCAAGCTCATTTGTATGTGTTACATCATATGGCAGAAGTTCATCCTTTTCTTACTAAACATTGGCAGATCTTAAAGAGTCAAAATCCAGGGTTATCTGAAAGGGCATTGTCTAATTTGCATAATAAGACATTTATTGAGTGGTTTCACAACCGAGTTGTTGTGTTGAATCTGCAGGGTGTGACTGTAATGGTGAAGTGGTTAGCTTATGGTCCTCGGGAAACCGTTACAAATTATGAGGGTTATGATATAAATGGGTACTCATTTTGGACCACTTATCAGGATCAAAAGTCCCCATGTGTCCAGAATAGTGGTGTATCCTTGTTGACATCATCAACCTTTTATGCTAGTGCAAAGGATCAAACTCCGGTAGATGCTACGGTAATGTACTATGGCCAAATTGCAGAAATGTGGGAGTTAGAGTATTGTACCTTCAATGTTTGCCTTTTCAAATGCAAATGGGTAGATGATAATCGGCGTTCCGTAAAAAATGATGAACCGTGTGGTTTCACTCTTGTTAACATGACTCGAATGCGTGAGGGTCTTGAGCCTTTCATACTTGCGGGGCAAGCAAAGCAAGTTTTCTACGTAACAGACCCTGCTGACTCAAAATGGTCTATAGTGTTGCCGGGGAAACGTAGTATCCTTGGCATCAGAGATGTTGACGATGAGGAAGAGTATGACGCTTTTGAGGATTCTTCACCTTTTATGTGTCATAAAACAAGTGTTGCCGAATCGGTTGCTAATGATTCCAGTTACATGCGTGAAGACCACGCTGAAGGGATAACTGTTGCTGAAAATTGAATGTACTCAAAATTGTAACACATTTAATTATGATATGCACATTTAAATATGATATACACATGTAATTTTAAGACATTTTATTATGATATATACATTTCATTATCATTTCCAGGGATTTTGCGTCAATGATTTTTGAGTGATTTTGAGTGATGTTGACTCACATTTAATGACTGATTTTGAGCGATTGGCAATTGACTGTGCATGATTTTTAACGAATGATTTGTCAATGATTTTGAGTGATTTTCACTGATCATGAGCCGTTGTGACTGCTTTTTGTTTTGAGATCATCCTGTGACTGTGTAATTGATTTTGTTATGATTTTATTTTTACTTTGTTTAATGGATGTTGGTAAATTGTTATGATATCGGCTAAAGATTTCTTTCATGTCCATTATTTGTATTTACATTGATTTGTGTTTGTAGGTTGCGTTGAAGTCCATGTCCAGTGATGATTCAATACATAGCGGTGATGAGTCAAGTTCGGCGTCGGACCCAAGTTTTGACCATCGCTTAGAGGAAGATCAAGGAGAGCCGGAAGATATAGAGTACGACAAATTCCTTCAGAAGGTAGAGCAGTTCGAGAGAATGGCTGACGAAGCACCACCAATTGATGAAACCGAAATTGCAGCCCCTAAAATTGCCCCCAGTCAGCTGGCTCATTCCGCACCTGATCAGGCTGCTGTTGAGCAACCTGATTCCACACCTGATCAGGCTGCTGATCACCAGGCATCTTCTGCTGACAGGGGTGTGACGAAGTCCTTGTGCAATAGGAGAGGAAGAGGTCCGTTTAGGGGTGTGAAGTCGACTACACCAATGTATCTCGAGTACAATAATGCTGACCAACCATGCGGTGAGTGGCGAAAAATGTATGGCAGACATATCGACATTTGTATGAGAAAGCTATCTATTTTGCTGAAGTGGGAAGACGTGGAGGATGGCTTGAAAGCAGCTATGTGGCAAGATACTGTGGTATGTCCTTGTTATGTGTAGAAGATGTTTATATTCATGGTTTAACTGGCATATTGGCTCAACTTTAATGTAGTATATGCTGAAACATTTTTGTTTTATGTAGAATTTGTTCCATATCGAAGTTGATGAGGCTAAGAGGCAACTTTTTCTCTCGGCCGTTGCGGAAAGATTTAGAGATTTTAAGTCTAAACTTGTGAGTGGGTGGATCACCAAAAAAAGGAAGCGATCAAAGAAGGAAGCTAATAAGATGCCATACGATATTTACCCTCACATACCGAGCAAAGAATGGGAGGCCTTTGTTGCGAAGAAGACAACTCCAGAGCAAGTAGTAAGTATATCACTAACCATCGTACCTGTTGTTACATTAATCCTATGTTTTACTAACCATCATTTGCCTTTTGGTTTGGACAGGAAAAACGCGCTATTGCTTCACAAAGTGCCTTGCAGAAGAAGGCCTATCACCGCATGGGGCAAAAACCTTATGAGCGGTCAAAAGATGATTGGAAAGAAGAAGGTTTTTATGAAAAGGTGGTGTCGTGTGTTGGTGACAAGGAAGCCACCTCTTCTTCATCTGTTACGGTAACCGGCTCAAATCGCGTAGTAGATTGGTACTGTTCTTTACATGCTCGAGATGCAAGTGGGAGGCGAGTGATTGTAGACCCTGAGTTGAAGAAAGTGGCAGATTCTGTGGTAAGAAAATTCGTTTCATTTTTTGCCATTTTTGTTTGATTTTTGGTATTTTCGTTTGTTTTTGGCTATTATCGTTTTTGCTATTCTTCGTTTGATTGTTGTGACTTTTCGTTTAATTTGTAGCTACTACGTATTTCATGCCAACTAATTTTGAGAAATCGTACCCATTCCTATTTACTTTTTCTAATATCAAGATTGAATTAAAGTATAACATAAAACANGTAGAACATAAAACGAAGATTCAATTAAAATAGAACATCAATAGTACTTGATTGAACATAATATGAAGATTCAATTTTGTATCTATAACACAGCTTGGAACGAACAACGAGGGTGAATCTCAAGGTCAGAATCCTACCCCTGCAGCAGGACTTCCCCCGGACCACGCAGGACGTGTGAAAGGTTTGGGAGGTGTACGTTTAGGTAAGCGAAAGGCATTTCCACAAGACAAGTCAGGAAGTAGTTCTTCAAAAACGAAGATGAGTCCAGAAATGGAAAAAATGGTGGAGGAGTTGGTTAAAGAAAAGTTCAAAGCTCTATGTGAGAAGGTGGGAATTGTTGATGTAGATTCACCTAATGAAGATGAAGTTCATGAAAGTCAAGCCGGANGATGAAGTTCATGACAAGTCAAGCCGGAGAAAACAGACTTCCCGAGCTTCAAGTGAGCCTTCCATTCCAGATGTGGAGGTAATGTTTGCTAACTTTTTTCATACATTTACCTTCATTTTTTAATACTTTACACTTCATTTTCTAATACTTTTAACTTTATTATTTGATCATATGGCCGTCAACTGTAATTATTTTGCAGGAGGAAAAACCACGCACAATGCTTCTCCGGGATCCACGAGGTGGAAATGATGGTTTACTGGTCGTTGCATTTGGCCATCTGCAACCACTGTCATGACAAGTCTCGCATCTCAAGCTGTTGGTGTAGGCAATTGTAACGTGTCGGTTGATCAATTGTGACGGATGGGAAGATGTAATACTTCCCCTTCCGCGGCCAGAGTGGGGATTGAATACTTTGGGAGAAGCACGAGGGAGTTTTGTAACGTGGCCTAGGAAATGGGTGCGGTTTTCCAGAAGAGGTGATTAAAACCCTATAATAATGATTAATAATAATTCTCCAATTATCGTTTTAATCCTTTTATTGTCGTTCTCATATATAGTTAATGTGAATAAAGGGAAACCTGAAAGAGAACAAGAACAACAAACCGGAACAGAGATTCCGCAAAAGAACAAAAGGATGGCCCGAACACAAGATTTCCTCGAAAGTTCAAACAAGGAAGATGAAGATGAGGTGTACAAAAAGTGTCACCCGAGTGTAGTGGCTAAATGAATGCACCAAAGATGAGCCGGAAGAGAATCCTTTAAAGGTGTGGTTGAGCAAGGCAATTCCACTACTTGAGGATGTGAGACATGTGTAACGAAAGCTGTGTTTATGATTTCCGTTGGGGAGATGTTGTCTTTGTCATGTGTTGCAAGCGTTCATAGGTTACTGCTTATCCGTACCTTTTAATTTTAAATTTCATGCTTTTTACTTACAAACCTAATTGAAGTCCATTTTTACATAATTCATGCATGTTCTATTTCCATAAGCTGCCTCTAATTTTATTGATTTGTTGAATTATGTTATGAGATGCAGCAACTTGGACACTAATGTTTCCCCTTTTTTTCCACCTTAATTAGTTCAGTATACTTAGATTTGGCCGGAACCAATACCATGAACAAGGTGGGGTGGTTGTGTCCTCAAGAGATTTATGAGGATCGATGTCTAAATAGCAAGGGTGATGTGAAAGCGTACCTTGAAACCGCCATCAAAGAAGCAATTCGAGCTAAAAGGAAGTTCATTATCGCTCCGTCACTTGAGGAGTAAGTCTGTTTCACTTTCCCATTGTTTCTCCCCCCACCCTTGTTGTTCCTTCTCTTGTTTCACTTAACCATTGTTAAGGCAACTTCCCCAATTTTTGGTTGCAATTTGAAAATGATATGCTTTATCTTGTTTGCCGCAGTTCACATTGGGTGCTTTTGTTGATATCACCTTTGACATACAAGGTGTATGAATTTGATTTTTGCCGTCCTCAGTCGCCACGTAGATTGTTGATTATGACGTGGGTGAATAGGTAAATTATAACGTCAACCAAAAATCTTTTATACTAGAAATGTAAGATATAACGGCTCGTTACCTTCGCTTATTTATTTTCGTCCGTATAGTGTCATGAAGAGGATACGCACAAGCACAATGATTTTGAAGTTGATATCAGTTGAGGTACGGACATCGAAATCCTATACATTTGTGGTGGTTTCTTACTTTGTCATGCAAATTTTATATTGTTTTTTTTTTCAATGTCCTATGTACTTCAAAGTGCGCGCAACAGTAAAACGGTACTGATTTTGGGTACTACGTAACGCGTTACATGCATGACATCATCTCAAGGTGTAATGGGTCAGATGATATTGAGGAGGTAAGTACTGCATTAATTTCCGGAAGGCAACATGCTGCTTTGGGTTTGTTTTCTTAGTTTTTAATGCTGGTATGGGTTTGTGTTGTTGGATTTGTCGGTTGATTTAATTTGGCCTGTTTTAGCCACAGCTTAGGTTTCTTTGATGATAACGGTTTATTTCTGCCTTTTAAGTCCAAACTATATTTTGAAGTTCATTTGTGTTTTGTTGGGGTGGGACTGGATAAACAATATCAATATTGTCCTTTCTTTCGAATGCAAATCTTGTTGGGGTGGTAAGTACAGATCGAATTACAACCAACAAAATTACAGAATTGGAAACATAAACATAATTACAAAGAACTGAATTCGAAACATGAATAAACCAAATTATAAATAGCTGAATTCCGGAATTCAAAACAAGAACATAATTACAACAATTGACATCGTAACATGAACAGAAAGAATTACATATAAATGAATTCCAAAATTCGAAACATGAACAGAAAGAATTACAAACAACTGAATTCTAGAATTCGAGACATGAACATAATTTCCAACAACTGAATTCGATACATGAACTGACCGAATGACAACTTACTGAATTCCAGAATTCAAAAATGAACATAATGACAAACAACTGGCTTCGAAATATGGAAAGGAAGAATTACAAACAACTGAATTCCGTAATTCGAAACATGAACATAATGACAAACAATTGAAATCGAAAAATGAAACTACAGAATTATTAAAAATCGAATTACAGAATTCGAAACATGAGCATAATTACAAACAACTGAATTCCAGAATTCGAAACATGAACATAACGACAAACAATTGAAATCAAAAAACGAACATACAGAATTACAAACAACCAAATTCCGGAATTCGAAACATGAACATAAAATTACTAACAATAGGAAGAATTCGAGACATGAACATAATTACCAATAACTGAATTCCAAACATGAAAAGACCGAATTACAAACTATTGAATCCCAAAATTCGAAACATGAACATAATTACAAAGAACTGAATTCGAAAGATGAACAGATTGAATTACAAATAACCTAATTCCAGAATTCAAAACATGAACATAGCTACAAATAACTGATTTCGAAAAATAAACATGCTGAATTACAAACAGTTGAATTCCCAAATTAGAAACTTTAAAATAATTAAAAAGGACTGAATTCAAAAAATGTACAGATCGAATTACAACCAACAAAAATCCAGAATTGGAAACATAAACATTATTACAAACAACTTAATTCGAAACATGAACAGACCAAATGACAAATAACTGAATTCCAGAATTCAAAACAAGAACATAATTACAAACAATTGACTTCGTCACATGAACAGAAAAAATTACAAACAACAGAATTCAAAAATTCAAAACATGAACATAATTTCAAACAATTGAATTCGAATCATGACCAGACCGAATTAGAAACAACTGAATTCCGTAATTCGAAACGAGAACATAATTAAAAAACTGAATTCGAAACATGAACAGACAGAAAAACAAAAAACTGAATTCCAAAATTCGAAACATGAACATAATTACAAATAATTGAATTTTAAACATGAACAGAAAGAAATACAAACAACTTTACTCCAGAATTCGAGACATGAACATAATTTCCAACAACTGAATTCGATACATGAACTGGCCGAATGACAAGTTACTGAATTCCAGAATTCGAAAATGAACACAATGACAAATGACAAACAACTGACTTCGAAACATGAAAAGGAAGAATTACATACAACTGAATTCCGGAATTCGAAACAAGAACAAATGACAAACAATTGAAATCGAAAAATGAACCTACAGAATTACTAACAATCGAATTCCAGAATTCGAAAATGAGCATAATCAAAAATAACTTCATTCGAAAAATGAACCTACCGAATTACAAACGACTGACTTCCAGAATTCAAAACATAAACATAATTACCTACCACTAATTTCGAAACATGAACTTACCGAATTACAAATCGTTGAATTCCAGAATTCCAAATATGAACATAATTATAAATAATTGAATTTGAAACATGAACAAACCGAAGTACAAAACAAATGAATTCCATAATACAAAATAAGAGCAGAAATACAAATAAAACAATTCGAAACATGAACAAACAGAATTACAAACAACTGAATTTCAGAATCCGAAACATGAACATTATTACAAACAACTGAATTTCAGACTCCTAAACACGAACATAATTACAAACAACTGAATTCAAAACATTAATTAGCAGAATTACAAATAACTGAATTATAGAATTCCAAAATTAACATAATGACAAACAACTGCCTTCGAACATGAAAAGAAAAAATTAAAAACAACTGAATTCCATAATTCGAAACATGAACATAACGACAAACAATTGAAATAAAAAAATGAACATATAAAATTACAAACAACCAAATTCCGGAATTCGAAACACGAACATAATTACTAACAACAGAAAGAATTCGAGACATGAACATAATTACTAATAACTGAATTCGAAACATGAACAGACCGAATGACAAACTACTCAATTCCAAAATTCGAAACATGAACATAATTACAAAGAACTGAATTCGAAACATGAACAGATTGAATTACAAATAACCGAATTTAATAATTCAAAACATGAACATAGCTACAAATAACTGATTTCGAAAAAAAAACAGGCTGAATTACAAACAGTTGAATTCCCAAATTAGAAACTTTAAAATAATTAAAAAGGACTGAATTCAAAATATGTACAGATCGAATTACAACCAACAAAATTCCAGAATTGGAAACATAAACATAATTACAAACAACTGAATTCGAAACATGAAAAAACCAAATGATAAATAGCTGAATTCCGGAATTCAAAACAAGAACATAATTACAACAATTGACATCGTAACATGAACAGAAAGAATTACAAATAAATGAATTCCAAAATTCGAAACATGAACAGAAAGAATTACAAACAACTGAATTCTAGAATTCGAGACATGAACATAATTTCCAACAACTGAATTCGATACATGAACTGACCGAATGACAATTTACTGAATTCCAGAATTCGAAAATGAACATAATGACAAACAACTTGCTTCGAAATATGGAAAGGAAGAATTACAAACAACTGAATTCCGTAATTCGAAACATGAACATAATGACAAACAATTGAAATCGAAAAATGAACCTACAGAATTATTAAAAATCGAATTACAGAATTCGAAACATGAGCATAATTACAAACAACTGAATTCCAGAATTCGAAACATGAACATAACGACAAACAATTGAAATCAAAAAATGAACATACAGAATTACAAACAACCAAATTCCGGAATTCGAAACATGAACATAAAATTACTAACAATAGAAAGAATTCGAGACATGAACATAATTACCAATAACTGAATTCGAAACATGAAAAGACCGAATTACAATCTACTGAATCCCAAAATTCGAAACATGAACATAATTACAAAGAACTGAATTCGAAAGATGAACAGATTGAATTACAAATAACCTAATTCCAGAATTCAAAACATGAACATAGCTACAAATAACTGATTTCGAAAAATAAACACGCTGAATTACAAACAGTTGAATTCCCAAATTAGAAACTTTAAAATAATTAAAAAGGACTGAATTCAAAAAATGTACAGATCGAATTACAACCAACAAAAATCCAGAATTGGAAACATAAACATTATTACAAACAACTTAATTCGAAACATGAACAGACCAAATGACAAATAACTGAATTCCAGAATTCAAAACAAGAACATAATTACAAACAATTGACTTCGTCACATGAACAGAAAAAATTACAAACAACAGAATTCAAAAATTCAAAACATGAACATAATTTCAAACAATTGAATTCGAATCATGACCAGACCGAATTAGAAACAACTGAATTCCGTAATTCGAAACGAGAACATAATTAAAAAACTGAATTCGAAACATGAACAGACAGAAAAACAAAAAACTGAATTCCAAAATTCGAAACATGAACATAATTACAAATAATTGAATTTTAAACATGAACAGAAAGAAATACAAACAACTTTACTCCAGAATTCGAGACATGAACATAATTTCCAACAACTGAATTCGATACATGAACTGGCCGAATGACAAGTTACTGAATTCCAGAATTTGAAATGAACACAATGACAAATGACAAACAACTGACTTCGAAACATGAAAAGGAAGAATTACATACAACTGAATTCCGGAATTCGAAACAAGAACAAATGACAAACAATTGAAATCGAAAAATGAACCTACAGAATTACTAACAATCGAATTCCAGAATTCGAAAATGAGCATAATCAAAAATAACTTCATTCGAAAAATGAACCTACCGAATTACAAACGACTGACTTCCAGAATTCAAAACATAAACATAATTACCTACCACTAATTTCGAAACATGAACTTACCGAATTACAAATCGTTGAATTCCAGAATTCCAAATATGAACATAATTATAAATAATTGAATTTGAAACATGAACAAACCGAAGTACAAAACAAATGAATTCCATAATACAAAATAAGAGCAGAAATACAAATAAAACAATTCGAAACATGAACAAACAGAATTACAAACAACTGAATTTCAGAATCCGAAACATGAACATTATTACAAACAACTGAATTTCAGACTCCTAAACACGAACATAATTACAAACAACTGAATTCAAAACATTAATTAGCAGAATTACAAATAACTGAATTATAGAATTCCAAAATTAACATAATGACAAACAACTGCCTTCGAACATGAAAAGAAAAAATTAAAAACAACTGAATTCCATAATTCGAAACATGAACATAACGACAAACAATTGAAATAAAAAAATGAACATATAAAATTACAAACAACCAAATTCCGGAATTCGAAACACGAACATAATTACTAACAACAGAAAGAATTCGAGACATGAACATAATTACTTATAATTGAATTCGAAAAATGAACAGATCGATTTTCAAACTACTGAATTCCAAAATTCGAAAAATTAACGTAATTACTAACAACAGAAAGAATTCGAGACATGAACATAATTACAAATAACTGAATTCGAAACATGAACAGACCGAATGACAAACTACTCAATTCCAAAATTCGAAACATGAACATAATTACAAAGAACTGAATTCGAAACATGAACAGATTGAATTACAAATAACCGAATTTAATAATTCAAAACATGAACATAGCTACAAATAACTGATTTCGAAAAAAAAAAAGGCTGAATTACAAACAGTTGAATTCCCAAATTAGAAACTTTAAAATAATTAAAAAGGACTGAATTCAAAATATGTACAGATCGAATTACAACCAACAAAATTCCAGAATTGGAAACATAAACATAATTACAAAGAACTGAATTCGAAACATGAAAAAACCAAATGATAAATAGCTGAATTCCGGAATTCAAAACAAGAACATAATTACAACAATTGACATCGTAACATGAACAGAAAGAATTACAAATAAATGGATTCCAAAATTCGAAACATGAACAGAAAGAATTACAAACCACTGAATTCTAGAATTCGAGACATGAACATAATTTCCAACAACTGAATTCGATACATGAACTGACCGAATGACAATTTACTGAATTCCAGAATTCGAAAATGAACATAATGACAAACAACTTGCTTCGAAATATGGAAAGGAAGAATTACAAACAACTGAATTCCGTAATTCGAAACATGAACATAATGACAAACAATTGAAATCGAAAAATGAACCTACAGAATTATTAAAAATCGAATTACAGAATTCGAAACATGAGCATAATTACAAACAACTGAATTCCAGAATTCGAAACATGAACATAACGACAAACAATTGAAATCAAAAAATGAACATACAGAATTACAAACAACCAAATTCCGGAATTCGAAACATGAACATAAAATTACTAACAATAGAAAGAATTCGAGACATGAACATAATTACCAATAACTGAATTCGAAACATGAAAAGACCGAATTACAATCTACTGAATCCCAAAATTCGAAACATGAACATAATTACAAAGAACTGAATTCGAAAGATGAACAGATTGAATTACAAATAACCTAATTCCAGAATTCAAAACATGAACATAGCTACAAATAACTGATTTCGAAAAATAAACACGCTGAATTACAAACAGTTGAATTCCCAAATTAGAAACTTTAAAATAATTAAAAAGGACTGAATTCAAAAAATGTACAGATCGAATTACAACCAACAAAAATCCAGAATTGGAAACATAAACATTATTACAAACAACTTAATTCGAAACATGAACAGACCAAATGACAAATAACTGAATTCCAGAATTCAAAACAAGAACATAATTACAAACAATTGACTTCGTCACATGAACAGAAAAAATTACAAACAACAGAATTCAAAAATTCAAAACATGAACTTAATTTCAAACAATTGAATTCGAATCATGACCAGACCGAATTAGAAACAACTGAATTCCGTAATTCGAAACGAGAACATAATTAAAAAACTGAATTCGAAACATGAACAGACAGAAAAACAAAAAACTGAATTCCAAAATTCGAAACATGAACATAATTACAAATAATTGAATTTTAAACATGAACAGAAAGAAATACAAACAACTTTACTCCAGAATTCGAGACATGAACATAATTTCCAACAACTGAATTCGATACATGAACTGGCCGAATGACAAGTTACTGAATTCCAGAATTCGAAAATGAACACAATGACAAATGACAAACAACTGACTTCGAAACATGAAAAGGAAGAATTACATACAACTGAATTCCGGAATTCGAAACAAGAACAAATGACAAACAATTGAAATCGAAAAATGAACCTACAGAATTACTAACAATCGAATTCCAGAATTCGAAACATGAGCATAATAAAAAATAACTTCATTCGAAAAATGAACCTACCGAATTACAAACGACTGACTTCCAGAATTCAAAACATAAACATAATTACCTACCACTAATTTCGAAACATGAACTTACCGAATTACAAATCGTTGAATTCCAGAATTCCAAATATGAACATAATTATAAATAATTGAATTTGAAACATGAACAAACCGAAGTACAAAACAAATGAATTCCATAATACAAAATAAGAGCAGAAATACAAATAAAACAATTCGAAACATGAACAAACAGAATTACAAACAACTGAATTTCAGAATCCGAAACATGAACATTATTACAAACAACTGAATTTCAGACTCCTAAACACGAACATAATTACAAACAACTGAATTCAAAACATTAATTAGCAGAATTACAAATAACTGAATTATAGAATTCCAAAATTAACATAATGACAAACAACTGCCTTCGAACATGAAAAGAAAAAATTAAAAACAACTGAATTCCATAATTCGAAACATGAACATAACGACAAACAATTGAAATAAAAAAATGAACATATAAAATTACAAACAACCAAATTCCGGAATTCGAAACACGAACATAATTACTAACAACAGAAAGAATTCGAGACATGAACATAATTACTTATAATTGAATTCGAAAAATGAACAGATCGATTTTCAAACTACTGAATTCCAAAATTCGAAAAATTAACGTAATTACTAACAACAGAAAGAATTCGAGACATGAACATAATTACAAATAACTGAATTCGAAACATGAACAGACCGAATGACAAACTACTCAATTCCAAAATTCGAAACATGAACATAATTACAAAGAACTGAATTCGAAACATGAACAGATTGAATTACAAATAACCGAATTTAATAATTCAAAACATGAACATAGCTACAAATAACTGATTTCGAAAAAAAAAAAGGCTGAATTACAAACAGTTGAATTCCCAAATTAGAAACTTTAAAATAATTAAAAAGGACTGAATTCAAAATATGTACAGATCGAATTACAACCAACAAAATTCCAGAATTGGAAACATAAACATAATTACAAAGAACTGAATTCGAAACATGAACAGATTGAATTACAAATAACCGAATTTAATAATTCAAAACATGAACATAGCTACAAATAACTGATTTCGAAAAAAAAAAAGGCTGAATTACAAACAGTTGAATTCCCAAATTAGAAACTTTAAAATAATTAAAAAGGACTGAATTCAAAATATGTACAGATCGAATTACAACCAACAAAATTCCAGAATTGGAAACATAAACATAATTACAAAGAACTGAATTCGAAACATGAACAGATTGAATTACAAATAACCGAATTTAATAATTCAAAACATGAACATAGCTACAAATAACTGATTTCGAAAAAAAAAAAGCCTGAATTACAAACAGTTGAATTCCCAAATTAGAAACTTTAAAATAATTAAAAAGGACTGAATTCAAAATATGTACAGATCGAATTACAACCAACAAAATTCCAGAATTGGAAACATAAACATAATTACAAACAACTGAATTCGAAACATGAACAGACCAAATGACAAATAACTGAATTCCAGAATTCAAAACAAGAACATAATTACAAACAATTGACTTCGTCACATGAACAGAAAAAATTACAAACAACAGAATTCAAAAATTCAAAACATGAACATAATTTCAAACAATTGAATTCGAATCATGACCAGACCGAATTAGAAACAACTGAATTCCGTAATTCGAAACGAGAACATAATTAAAAAACTGAATTCGAAACATGAACAGACAGAAAAACAAAAAACTGAATTCCAAAATTCGAAACATGAACATAATTACAAATAATTGAATTTGAAACATGAACAGAAAGAAATACAAACAACTTTACTCCAGAATTCGAGACATGAACATAATTTCCAACAACTGAATTCGATACATGAACTGGCCGAATGACAAGTTACTGAATTCCAGAATTCGAAAATGAACACAATGACAAATGACAAACAACTGACTTCGAAACATGAAAAGGAAGAATTACATACAACTGAATTCCGGAATTCGAAACAAGAACAAATGACAAACAATTGAAATCGAAAAATGAACCTACAGAATTACTAACAATCGAATTCCAGAATTCGAAAATGAGCATAATCAAAAATAACTTCATTCGAAAAATGAACCTACCGAATTACAAACGACTGACTTCCAGAATTCAAAACATAAACATAATTACCTACCACTAATTTCGAAACATGAACTTACCGAATTACAAATCGTTGAATTCCAGAATTCCAAATATGAACATAATTATAAATAATTGAATTTGAAACATGAACAAACCGAAGTACAAAACAAATGAATTCCATAATACAAAATAAGAGCAGAAATACA
Organism: Suaeda aralocaspica; assembly: GCA_016808085.1. Classification (NCBI taxonomy): domain Eukaryota; kingdom Viridiplantae; phylum Streptophyta; class Magnoliopsida; order Caryophyllales; family Amaranthaceae; genus Suaeda; species Suaeda aralocaspica. Next base: position 107,572 of record PYUH01000607.1, on the reverse strand, counting down.
AATAAAACAATTCGAAACATGAACAAACAGAATTACAAACAACTGAATTTCAGAATCCGAAACATGAACATTATTACAAACAACTGAATTTCAGACTCCTAAACACGAACATAATTACAAACAACTGAATTCAAAACATTAATTAGCAGAATTACAAATAACTGAATTATAGAATTCCAAAATTAACATAATGACAAACAACTGCCTTCGAACATGAAAAGAAAAAATTAAAAACAACTGAATTCCATAATTCGAAACATGAACATAACGACAAACAATTGAAATAAAAAAATGAACATATAAAATTACAAACAACCAAATTCCGGAATTCGAAACACGAACATAATTACTAACAACAGAAAGAATTCGAGACATGAACATAATTACTTATAATTGAATTCGAAAAATGAACAGATCGATTTTCAAACTACTGAATTCCAAAATTCGAAAAATTAACGTAATTACTAACAACAGAAAGAATTCGAGACATGAACATAATTACAAATAACTGAATTCGAAACATGAACAGACCGAATGACAAACTACTCAATTCCAAAATTCGAAACATGAACATAATTACAAAGAACTGAATTCGAAACATGAACAGATTGAATTACAAATAACCTAATTCAATAATTCAAAACATGAACATAGCTACAAATAACTGATTTCGAAAAAAAAACAGGCTGAATTACAAACAGTTGAATTCCCAAATTAGAAACTTTAAAATAATTAAAAAGGACTGAATTCAAAATATGTACAGATCGAATTACAACCAACAAAATTCCAGAATTGGAAACATAAACATAATTACAAAGAACTGAATTCGAAACATGAACAGATTGAATTACAAATAACCGAATTTAATAATTCAAAACATGAACATAGCTACAAATAACTGATTTCGAAAAAAAAAAAGGCTGAATTACAAACAGTTGAATTCCCAAATTAGAAACTTTAAAATAATTAAAAAGGACTGAATTCAAAATATGTACAGATCGAATTACAACCAACAAAATTCCAGAATTGGAAACATAAACATAATTACAAAGAACTGAATTCGAAACATGAAAAGATTGAATTACAAATAACCGAATTTAATAATTCAAAACATGAACATAGCTACAAATAACTGATTTCGAAAAAAAAAAAGGCTGAATTACAAACAGTTGAATTCCCAAATTAGAAACTTTAAAATAATTAAAAAGGACTGAATTCAAAATATGTACAGATCGAATTACAACCAACAAAATTCCAGAATTGGAAACATAAACATAATTACAAAGAACTGAATTCGAAACATGAACAGATTGAATTACAAATAACCTAATTCAATAATTCAAAACATGAACATAGCTACAAATAACTGATTTCGAAAAAAAAAAAGCCTGAATTACAAACAGTTGAATTCCCAAATTAGAAACTTTAAAATAATTAAAAAGGACTGAATTCAAAATATGTACAGATCGAATTACAACCAACAAAATTCCAGAATTGGAAACATAAACATAATTACAAACAACTGAATTCGAAACATGAAAAAACCAAATGATAAATAGCTGAATTCCGGAATTCAAAACAAGAACATAATTACAACAATTGACATCGTAACATGAACAGAAAAAATTACAAATAAATGAATTCCAAAATTCGAAACATGAACAGAAAGAATTACAAACCACTGAATTCTAGAATTCGAGACATGAACATAATTTCCAACAACTGAATTCGATACATGAACTGACCGAATGACAATTTACTGAATTCCAGAATTCGAAAATGAACATAATGACAAACAACTTGCTTCGAAATATGGAAAGGAAGAATTACAAACAACTGAATTCCGTAATTCGAAACATGAACATAATGACAAACAATTGAAATCGAAAAATGAACCTACAGAATTATTAAAAATCGAATTACAGAATTCGAAACATGAGCATAATTACAAACAACTGAATTCCAGAATTCGAAACATGAACATAACGACAAACAATTGAAATCAAAAAATGAACATACAGAATTACAAACAACCAAATTCCGGAATTCGAAACATGAACATAATTACCAATAACTGAATTCGAAACATGAAAAGACCGAATTACAATCTACTGAATCCCAAAATTCGAAACATGAACATAATTACAAAGAACTGAATTCGAAAGATGAACAGATTGAATTACAAATAACCTAATTCCAGAATTCAAAACATGAACATAGCTACAAATAACTGATTTCGAAAAATAAACACGCTGAATTACAAACAGTTGAATTCCCAAATTAGAAACTTTAAAATAATTAAAAAGGACTGAATTCAAAAAATGTACAGATCGAATTACAACCAACAAAATTCCAGAATTGGAAACATAAACATAATTACAAAGAANTATTATTACAAACAACTTAATTCGAAACATGAACAGACCAAATGACAAATAACTGAATTCCAGAATTCAAGACAAGAACATAATTACAAACAATTGACTGCGTCACAAGAACAGAAAAAATTACAAACAACAGAATTCAAAAATTCAAAACATGAACATAATTTCAAACAATTGAATTCGAATCATGACCAGACCGAATTAGAAACAACTGAATTCCGTAATTCAAAACGAGAACATAATTAAAAAACTGAATTCGAAACATGTACAGACAGAATTACAAAAAACTGAATTCCAAAATTCGAAACATGAACATAATTACAAATAATTGAATTTTAAACATGAACAGAAAGAAATACAAACAACTTTACTCCAGAATTCACGACATGAACATAATTTCCAGCAACTGAATTCGATACATGAACTGGCCGAATGACAAGTTACTGAATTCCAGAATTCGAAAATGAACACAATGACAAATGACAAACAACTGACTTCGAAACATGAAAAGGAAGAATTACATACAACTGAATTCCGGAATTCGAAACAAGAACAAATGACAAACAATTGAAATCGAAAAATGAACCTACAGAATTACTAACAATCGAATTCCAGAATTCGAAACATGAGCATAATAAAAAATAACTTCATTTGAAAAATGAACCTACCGAATTACAAACGACTGACTTCCAGAATTCAAAACATAAACATAATTACCTACCACTAATTTCGAAACATGAACTTACCGAATTACAAATCGTTGAATTCCAGAATTCCAAATATGAACATAATTATAAATAATTGAATTTCAAACATGAACAAACCGAAGTACAAAACAAATGAATTCCATAATGCAAAATAAGAGCAGAAATACAAATAAAACAATTCGAAACATGAACAAACAGAATTACAAACAACTGAATTTCAGAATCCGAAACATGAACATTATTACAAACAACTGAATTTCAGACTCCTAAACACGAACATAATTACAAACAACTGAATTCAAAACATAAATTAACAGAATTACAAATAACTGAATTATAGAATTCCAAAATTAACATAATGACAAACAACTGCCTTCGAACATGAAAAGAAAAAATTAAAAACAACTGAATTCCATAATTCGAAACATGAACATAACGACAAACAATTGAAATAAAAAAATGAACATATAAAATTACAAACAACCAAATTCCGGAACTCGAAACACGAACATAATTACTAACAACAGAAAGAATTCGAGACATGAACATAAATACTTATAATTGAATTCGAAAAATGAACAGATCGATTTTCAAACTACTGAATTCCAAAATTCGAAAAATTAATGTAATTACTAACAACAGAAAGAATTCGAGACATGAACATAATTACAAATAACTGAATTCGAAACATGAACAGACCGAATGACAAACTACTCAATAACAAAATTCGAAACATGAACATAATTACAAAGAACTGAATTCGAAACATGAACAGATTGAATTACAAATAACCGAATTTAATAATTCAAAACATGAACATAGCTACAAATAACTGATTTCGAAAAAAAACAGGCTGAATTACAAACAGTTGAATTCCCAAATTAGAAACTTTAAAATAATTAAAAAGGACTGAATTCAAAATATGTACAGCTCGAATTACATCCAACAAAATTCCAGAATTGGAAACATAAACATAATAACAAAGAACTTAATTCGAAACATGAACAGACAAAACGACAAATAACTGAATTCCAGAATTCAAAACAAGAACATAATTACAAACAATTGACTTCGTCACATGACCACAAAAAATTACAAACAACAGAATTCAAAACATGAACATAATTTCAAACAATTGAATTCGAAACATGACCAGACGAATTAGAAACAACTGAATTCCGTAATTCGAAACGAGAACATAATTAAAAAACTGAATTCGAAACATGAACAGACAGAATTACAAAAAACTGAATTCCAAAATTCGAAACATGAACATAATTACAAATAATTGAATTTGAAACATGAACAGAAAGAAATACAAACAACTTTACTCCAGAATTCGAGACATGAACATAATTTCCAACAACTGAATTCGATACATGAACTGGCCGAATGACAAGTTACTGAATTCTAGAATTCGAAAATGAACACAATGACAAATGACAAACAACTGACTTCGAAACATGAAAAGGAAGAATTTCATACAACTGAATTCCGGAATTCGAAACAAGATCAAATGACAAACAATTGAAATCGAAAAATGAACCTACAGAATTACTAACAATCGAATTCCAGAATTCGAAACATGAGCATAATCACAAATAACTTCATTCGAAAAATGAACCTACCGAATTACAAACAACTGACTTCCAGAATTCAAAACATAAACATAATTACCTACCACTAATTTCGAAACATGAACTTACCGAATTACAAACCGCTGAATTCCAGAATTCCAAATAAAAACATAATTATAAATAATTGAATTTGAAACATGAACAAACCGAAGTAGAAACAAATGAATTCCATAATACAAAACAAGAGCAGAAATACAACTAAAACAATTCGAAACATGAACAAACAGAATTACAAACAACTGAATTTCAGAATCCGACACATGAACATTATTACAAACAACTGAATTTCAGTCTCCTAAACACAGACATAATTATAAACAACTGAATTCAAAACATTAATTAGCAGAATTACAAATAACTGAATTATAGAATTCCAAAATTAACATAATGACAAAGAACTGCCTTCGAACATGAAAAGACAAAATTAAAAACAACTGAATTCCATAATTCGAAACATGAACATAACGACAAACAATTGAAATAAAAAAATGAACATATAGAATTACAAACAACGAAATTCTGGAATTCGAAACACGAACATAATTACTAACAACAGAAAGAATTCGAGACATGAACATAATTACTTATAATTGAATTCGAAAAATGAACAGATCGATTTTCAAACTACAGAATTCCAAAAATTAACGTAATTACTAACAACAGAAAGAATTCGAGACATAAACACAATTACAAATAACTGAATTCGAAACATGAACAGGCCGAATGACAAACTACTCAATTCGAGAATTCGAAACATGAACATAATTATAAAGAATTGAATTCGAAACATGAACAGATTGAATTACGAATAACCGAATTCAATAATTCAAAACATGAACATAACTACAAATAAATGATTTCGAAAAATAAACTGGTTGAATTACAAACAGTTGAATTCCCAAATTAGAAACTTTAAAATGATTAAAAAGGACTGAATTCAAAATATTTACAGATCGAATTACAACCAACAAATTTCCAGAATTGGAAACATAAACATAATTACAAACAATTGAATTCGTAACATGAAAAAACCCAATGGTAAATAGCTGAATTCCAGAATTCAAAACAAAAACATAATTACAAACAATTGATATCGTAACATGAACAGAAAGAACTATAAGTAAATTAATTCCAAAATTCGAAACATGAACATAATTACAAATAATTGAATTCGAAACATGAACAAAAAGAATTACAAACAACCGAATTTTAGAATTTGAGACATGAACATAATTTCCAACAACTAAATTCGTACATGAACTGACCGAATGACAAGTTACTGAATTCCAGAATTCGAAAATGAACATAATGACAAACAACAGGCATCGAAATTTGGAAAGGAAGAATTACAAACAACTGAATTCCGTAATTCGAAACATGAACATAATGACAAACAATTGAAATTGAAAAATGAACCTACAGAATTATTAAAAATCGAATTACAGAATTCGAAACATGAGCATAATTACAAACAACTGAATTCCAGAATTCGAAACATGAACATAACGACAAACAATTGAAATCAAAAAATGAACATACAGAACTACAAACAACCAAATTACAGAATTCGAAACATGAACATAAAATTACTAATAACAGAAAGAATTCGAGACATGAACATAATTACCAATAACTGAATTCGAAACATGAACAGACCGAATGACAAACTAATGAATTCCAAAATTCGAAACATGAACATAATTACAAAGAACTGAATTCGAAACATGAACATAACGACAAACAATTGAAATCAAAAAATGAACATACAGAACTACAAACAACCAAATTACGGAATTCGAAACATGAACATAAAATTACTAATAACAGAAAGAATTCGAGACATGAACATAATTACCAATAACTGAATTCGAAACATGAACAGACCGAATGACAAACTAATGAATTCCAAAATTCGAAACATGAACATAATTACAAAGAACTGAATTCGAAACATGAACAGATTGGATTACAAATAACGTAATTCCAAAATTCAAAACATGAACATAATTACAAACAACAGATTTCGAACAATAAACAGGCTGAATTACAAACGGATGAATTCCAAAATTAGAAACTTTAAAAAAAAAAAAAAAAGAACTGAATTCAAAATATGTACAGATCGAATTACAACCAAAAAAATTCCATAATTGGAAACATAAACATAATTACAAACAGCTGAATTCGAAACATGAACAGACCAAATGACAAATAACTGAATTCCAGAATTCAAAACAAGAACATAATTACAAACAATTGACTTCGTCACATGAACAGAAAAAATTACAAACAACAAAATTCAAAAATTCAAANCAAAAATTCAAAACATGAACTTAATTTTAAACAATTGAATTTGAAACATGACCAGACCGAATTAGAAACAACTGAATTCCGTACTTCGAAACCAGAACATAATTAAAAAACTTAATCCGAAACATGAATAGACAGAATTACAAAAAACTGAATTCCAAAATTCGAAACACGAACATAATTACAAATAATTGAATTCGAAACATGAACAGAAAGAAATACAAACAACTTTACTCCAGAATTCGAGACATGAACATAATTTTCAACAATTGAATTCGATACATGAACTGGCCGAATGACAAGTTACTGAATTCCAGAATTCGAAAATGAACACACTGACAAATGACAAACAACTGACTTCGAAATATGGAAAGGAAAAATTACAAACAACTGAATTCCGTAATTCGAAACATGAACATAATGACAAACAATTGAAATCGAAAAATGAACCTACAGAATTACTAACAATCGAATTACAAAATTCGAAACATGAGCATAATTACAAACAACTGAATTCCAGAATTCGAAACATGAACATAACGACAAACAATTGAAATCAAAATATGAACATACAGAATTACAAACAACCAAATTACGGAATTCGAAACTTGAACATAACGACAAACAATTGAAATCAAAAAATGAACATACAGAACTACAAACAACCAAATTACGGAATTCGAAACATGAACATGAAATTACTAATAACAGAAAGAATTCGAGACATGAACATAATTACCAATAACTGAATTCGAATCATGAAAATACCGATTTACAAACTACTGAATTCCAAAATTCGAAACATGAACAGATTGAATTACAAATAACGTAATTCCAGAATTCAAAACATGAACATAATTACAAACAACAGATTTCGAACAATAAACAGGCTGAATTACAAACGGCTAAATTCCAAAATTATAAACATTAAAAAAAATAAAAAGAACTGAATTCAAAATATGTACAGATCGAATTACAACCAACAAAATTCCAGAATTGGAAACATAAACATAATTACAAACAGCTGAATTCGAAACATGAACAGACCAAATGACAAATAACTGAATTCCAGAATTCAAAACAAGAACATAATTACAAACAATTGACTTCGTCACATGAACAGAAAAAATTACAAACAACAAAATTCAAAACATGAACATAATTTCACACAATTGAATTCAAAACATGACCAGTCCGAATTAGAAAAAACTGAATTCCGTAATTCAAAACGAGAACATAATTAAAAAACTGAATTCGAAACATGAACAGACAGAATTACAAAAAACTGAATTCCAACATTCGAAACATGAACATAATTACAAATAATTGAATTTGAAACATGAACAGAAAGAAATACAAACAACTTTACTCCAGAATTCGAGACATGAACATAATTTCCAACAACTGAATTCGATACATGAACTGGCCGAATGGTAAGTTACTGAATTCCAGAATTCGAAAATGAACACAATGACAAATGAAAAACAACTTACTTCGAAACATGAAAAGGAAGAATTACATAGAACTGAATTCCGGAATTCGAAACATGAACATAATGACAAATAATTGAAATCGAAAAATGAACCTACAGAATTACTAACAATCGAATTACAGAATTCGAAACATGAGCATAATTACAAACAACTGAATTACAGAATTCGAAACATGAACATAACGACAAACAATTGAAATCAAAATATGAACATACAGAATTACAAGCAACCAAATTACGGAATTCGAAACTTGAACATAACGACAAACAATTGAAATCAAAAAATGAACATACAGAATTACAAACAACCAAATTACGGAATTCGAAACATGAACATAAAATTACTAACAAGAGAAAGAATTCGAGGCATGAACATAATTACCAATAACTGAATTCGAAACATGAAAATACCGATTTACAAATTAATGAATTCCAAAATTCGAAACATGAACATAATTACAAAGAACTGAATTCGAAACATGAACAGATTGAATTACAAATAACGTAATTCTAGAATTCAAAACATGAACATTATTACAAACAACTGATTTCGAACAATAAACAGGCTGAATTACAAACGGATGAATTCCAAAATTAGAAACTTTAAAAAAAATAAAAATAACTGAATTCAAAATATGTACAGATCGAATTACAACCAACAAAATTCCAGAATTGGAAACATAAACATAATTACAAACAGCTGAATTCGAAACATGAACAGACCAAATGACAAATAACTGAATTCCAGAATTCAAAACAAGAACATAATTACAAACAATTGACTTCGTCACATGAACAGAAAAAATTACAAACAACAAAATTCAAAAATTCAAAACATGAACATAATTTCAAACAATTGAATTCAAAACATGACCAGTCCGAATTAGAAAAAACTGAATTCCGTAATTCAAAACGAGAACATAATTAAAAAACTGAATTCGAAACATGAACAGACAGAATTACAAAAAACTGAATTCCAACATTCGAAACATGAACATAATTACAAATAATTGAATTTGAAACATGAACAGAAAGAAATACAAACAACTTTACTCCAGAATTCGAGACATGAACATAATTTCCAACAACTGAATTTGATACATGAACTGGCCGAATGGTAAGTTACTGAATTCCAGAATTCGAAAATGAACACAATGACAAATGACAAACAACTTACTTCGAAACATGAAAAGGAAGAATTACATAGAACTGAATTCCGGAATTCGAAACATGAACATAATGATAAATAATTGAAATCGTAAAATGAACCTACAGAATTACTAACAATCGAATTACAGAATTCGAAACATGAGCATAATTACAAACAACTGAATTCCAGAATTCGAAACATGAACATAACGACAAACAATTGAAATCAAAATATGAACATACAGAATTACAAGCAACCAAATTACGGAATTCGAAACTTGAACATAACGACAAACAATTGAAATCAAAAAATGAACATACAGAATTACAAACAACCAAATTACGGAATTCGAAACATGAACATAAAATTACTAACAAGAGAAAGAATTCGAGGCATGAACATAATTACCAATAACTGAATTCGAAACATGAAAATACCGATTTACAAACTACTGAATTCCAAAATTCGAAACATGAACATAATTACAAAGAACTGAATTCGAAACATGAACAGATTGAATTACAAATAACGTAATTCCAGAATTCAAAACATGAACATAATTACAAACAACTGATTTCGAACAATAAACAGGCTGAATTACAAACGGATGAATTCCAAAATTAGAAACTTTAAAAAAAATAAAAAGAACTGAATTCAAAATATGTACAGATCGAATTACAACCAACAAAATTCAGAAATTGGAAACATAAACATAATTACAAACAGCTGAATTCGAAACATGAACAGACCAAATGACAAAAAACTGAATTCCAGAATTCAAAACAAGAACATAATTACAAACAATTGACTTTGTCACATGAACAGAAAAAATTACAAACAACAAAATTCAAAAATTCAAAACATGAACATAATTTCAAACAATTGAATTCAAAACATGACCAGTCCGAATTAGAAAAAACTGAATTCCGTAATTCAAAACGAGAACATAATTAAAAAACTGAATTCGAAACATGAACAGACAGAATTACAAAAAACTGAATTCCAACATTCGAAACATGAACATAATTACAAATAATTGAATTTGAAACATGAACAGAAAGAAATACAAACAACTTTACTCCAGAATTCGAGACATGAACATAATTTCCAACAACTGAATTCGATACATGAACTGGCCGAATGGTAAGTTACTGAATTCCAGAATTCGAAAATGAACACAATGACAAATGACAAACAACTTACTTCGAAACATGAAAAGGAAGAATTACATAGAACTGAATTCCGGAATTCGAAACATGAACATAATGATAAATAATTGAAATCGTAAAATGAACCTACAGAATTACTAACAATCGAATTACAGAATTCGAAACATGAGCATAATTACAAACAACTGAATTCCAGAATTCGAAACATGAACATAACGACAAACAATTGAAATCAAAATATGAACATACAGAATTACAAGCAACCAAATTACGGAATTCGAAACTTGAACATAACGACAAACAATTGAAATCAAAAAATGAACATACAGAATTACAAACAACCAAATTACGGAATTCGAAACATGAACATAAAATTACTAACAAGAGAAAGAATTCGAAGCATGAACATAATTACCAATAACTGAATTCGAAACATGAAAATACCGATTTACAAACTACTGAATTCCAAAATTCGAAACATGAACATAATTACAAAGAACTGAATTCGAAACATGAACAGATTGAATTACAAATAACGTAATTCCAGAATTCAAAACATGAATATAATTACAAACAACTGATTTCGAACAATAAACAGGCTGAATTACAAACGGATGAATTCCAAAATTAGAAACTTTAAAAAAAATAAAAAGAACTGAATTCAAAATATGTACAGATCGAATTACAACCAACAAAATTCCAGAATTGGAAACATAAACATAATTACAAACAGCTGAATTCGAAACATGAACAGACCAAATGACAAATAACTGAATTCCAGAATTCAAAACAAGAACATAATTACAAACAATTGACTTCGTCACATGAACAGAAAAAATTACAAACAACANTTACAAACAACATAATTAAAAAATTCAAAACATGAACTTAATTTCAAACAATTGAATTCGAAACATGACCAGACCGAATTAGAAACAACTGAATTCCGTACTTCGAAACCAGAACAAAATTAAAAAACATAATTCGAAACATGAATAGACAGAATTACAAAAAACTGAACTCCAAAATTCGAAACACGAACATAATTACAAATAATTGAATTCGAAACATGAACAGAAAGAAATACAAACAACTTTACTCCAGAATTCGAGACATGAACATAATTTTCAACAATTGAATTCGATACATGAACTGGCCGAATGACAAGTTACTGAATTCCAGAATTCGAAAATGAACACACTGACAAATGACAAACAACTGACTTCGAAATATGGAAAGGAAAATTTACAAACAATTGAATTCCGTAATTCGAAACATGAACATAATGACAAACAATTGAAATCGAAAAATGAACTTACAGAATTATTAAAAATCGAATTACAGAATTCGAAACATGAGCATAATTACAAACAACTGAATTCCAGAATTCGAAACATGAACATAACGACAAACAATTGAAATCAAAATATGAACATACAGAATTACAAGCAACCAAATTACGGAATTCGAAACTTGAACATAACGACAAACAATTGAAATCAAAAAATGAACATACAGAATTACAAACAACCAAATTACGGAATTCGAAACATGAACATAAAATTACTAACAACAGAAAGAATTCGAGACATGAACATAATTACCAATAACTGAATTCCAAACTTGAAAAGACCGATTTACAAACTACTGAATTCCAAAATTCAAAACATGAACATAATTACAAAGAACTGAATTCGAAACATGAACTTATTGAATTACAAATAACGTAATTCCAGAATTCAAAACATGAACATAATTACAAACAACTGATTTCGAAAAATAAACAGGCTGAATTACAAACGACTGAATTCTTAAATTAGAAACTTAACAAAAAATAAAAAGAACTGAATTCAAAATATGTACAGATCGAATTACAACCAACAAAATTCCAGAATTGGAAACATAAACATAATTACAAACAGCTGAATTCGAAACATGAACAGACCAAATGACAAATAACTGAATTCCAGAATTCAAAACAAGAACATAATTACAAACAATTTACTTCGTCACATGAACAGAAAAAACTACAAACAACAGAATTCAAAAATTCAAAACATGATCATAATTTCAAACAATAGAATTCGAAACATGACCAGACCGAATTAGAAACAACTGAATTCCGTAATTCGAAACGAGAACATAATTAAAAAACTTAATTCGAAACATGAACAAACAGAATTACAAAAAACTGAATTTACCAAAATTCGAAACATGAACATAATTACAAATAATTGAATTCGAAACATGAACAGAAAGAAATACAAACAACTTTACTCCAGAATTCGAGACATGAACATAATTTCCAACAACTCAATTCGATACATGAACTGGCCGAATGACAAGTTACTGAATTCAGAAATTCGAAAATGAACACAATGACAAATTACAAACAACTGACTTCGAAACATGAAAAGGAAGAATTACGTAGAACTGAATTCCGGAATTCGAAACATGAACATAGTGACAAACAACTGAAATCGAAAAATGAACCTACAGAATTATTAACAATCGAATTCCAGAATTCGAAACATGAGCATAATCACAAATAACATCATTCGAAAAATGAACCTACCGAATTACAAACAACTGACTTCCAGAATTCAAAACATAAACATAATTACCTACCACTAATTTCGAAACATGAACTTACCGAATTACAAACCGCTGAATTCCAGAATTCCAAATATGAACATAATTATAAATAATTGAATTTAAAACATGAACAAACCGAAGTAGAAACAAATGAATTCCATAATACAAAACATGAGCAGAAATACAAATAAAACAATTCGAAACATGAACAAACAGAATTACAAACAACTGAATTTCAGATTCCGAAACTTGAAAATAATTATAAACAACAAAATTTCAGACACCTAAACACGAACATAATTACAACCAACTGAATTCAAAACATTAATTAGCAGAATTACAAATAACTGAATTATAGAATTCCAAAATTAACATAATGACAAACAACTGCCTTCGAACATGAAAAGAAAAAATTAAAAACAACTGAATTCCATAATTCGAAACATGAACATAATGACAAACAATTGAAATAAAAAAATGAACATATAGAATTACAAACAACCAAATTCCGGAATTGGAAACACGAACATAATTACTAACAACAGAAAGAATTCGGGACATGAACATAATTACTTATAATTGAATTCGAAACATGAACAGATCGATTTACAAACTACTGAATTCCATAATTCGAAAAATGAACGTAATTACTAACAACAGAAAGAATTCGAGACATGAACATAATTACAAATAACATAATTCGAAACATGAACAGACCGAATGACAAACTACTCAATTCCAAAATTCGAAACATGAACATAATTACAAAGAACTGAATTCGAAACATGAATAGATTGAATTACAAATAACGTAATTCCAGAATTCAAAACATGAACATAATTACAAACAACTGATTTCGAACAATAAACAGGCTGAATTACAAACGGATGAATTCCAAAATTAGAAACTTTAAAAAAAATAAAAAGAACTGAATTCAAAATATGTACAGATCGAATTACAACCAACAAAATTCCAGAATTGGAAACATAAACATAATTACAAACAGCTGAATTCGAAACATGAACAGACCAAATGNCGAAACATGAACAGACCCAATGGTAAATAGCTGAATTCCAGAATTCAAAACAAGAACATAATTACAAACAATTGACTTCGTCACAAGAACAGAAAGAACTACAAATAAATGTATTCCAAAATTCGAAACATGAACATAATTACAAACAATTGACATCGTAACATGAACAGAAAGAACTACAAATAAATGTATTCCAAAATTCGAAACATGAACATAATTACAAATAATTGAATTCGAAACATGAACAAAAAGAATTACAAATTACTGAATTCTAGAATTCGAGACATGAACATAATTTCCAACAACTAAATTCGAAACATGAACTGACCGAATGACAAGTTACTGAATTCCAGAATTCGAAAATGAACATAATGACAAACAACTGGCTTCGAAATATGGAAAGGAAGAATTACAAACAACTGAATTCCGTAATTCGAAACATGAACATAATGACAAACAATTGAAATCGAAAAATGAACCTACAGAATTATTAAAAATCGAATTACAGAATTCGAAACATGAGCATAATTACAAACAACTGAATTCCAGAATTCGAAACATGAACATAACGACAAACAATTGAAATCAAAAAATGAACATACAGAATTACAAACGACCAAATTACGGAATTCGAAACATGAACATAAAATTACTAACAACAGAAAGAATTCGAGACATGAACATAATTACCAATAACTGAATTCGAAACATGAAAAGACCGATTTACAAACTACTGAATTCCAAAATTCGAAACATGAACATAATTACAAAGAACTGAATTCGAAACATGAACAAATGTAATTACAAATAACGTAATTCCAGAATTCAAAACATGAACATAATTACAAACAACTGATTTCGAAAAATAAACAGGCTGAATTACAAACGGCTGAATTCCAAAATTAGAAACTTTAAAAAAAATGAAAAGAACTGAATTCAAAATATGTACAGATCGTATTACAACCAACAAAATTCCAGAATAGGAAACATAAACATAATTACAAACAGCTGAATTCAAAACTTGAACAGACCAAATGACAAATAACTGAATTCAAGAATTGAAAACAAGAACATAATTATAAACAATTGACTTCGTCACATGAACAGAAAAAATTACAAACAACAGAATTTAAAAATTCAAAACATGAACATTATTTCAAACAATTGAATTCGAAACAGGACCAGACCGAATTACAAACAACTGAATTCCGTAATTCTAAATGAGAACATAATTAAAAAACTTAATTCGAAACATGAACAGACAGAATTACAAAAATCTGAATTCCAAAATCCGAAACATGAAAATAATTACAAATAATTGAATTCAAAACATAAACAGAAAGAAATACAAACAACTTTACTCAAGAATTCGAGACATGTACATAATTTCCATCAACTAAATTCGATGCATGAACTGGTCGAATGTCAAGTTATTGAATTCCAGAATGCGAAAATGAACACAATGACAAATTACAAACAACTGACTTCGAAACATGAAAAGGAAGAATTACATAAAACTGAATTCCGGAATTCGAAACATGAACATAATGACAAACATCTGAAATCGAAAAATGAACCTACAGAATTACTAACAATCGAATTACAGAATTCGAAACATGAGCATAATCACAAATAACTTCATTCTAAAAATGAACCTACCGAATTACAAACAACTGACTTCCAGAATTCAAAACATAAACATAATTACCTACCCCTAATTTCGAAACATGAACTTACCGAATTACAAACCGCTGAATTCTAGAATTCCAAATATGAACATAATTAGAAATAATTGAATTTGAAACATGAACAAACCGAAGTAGAAACAAATGAATTCCATAATACATAACATGAGCAGAAATACAAATAAAACAATTCAAAACATGAACAAACAGAAATACAAACAACTGAATTTCAGAATCCGAAACATGAACATAGTTACAAACAACTGAATTTCAGACTCCTAAACGCGAACATAATTACAAACAACTGAATTCAAAACATTAATTAGTAGAATTACAAATAACTGAATTATAGAATTCCAAAATTAACATAATGACAAACAACTTCCTTCGAACATGAAAAGAAAAAATGAAAAACTACTGAATTCCATAATTCGAAACATGAACATAATGACAAACAATTGAAATAAAAAAATGAACATATAGAATTAGAAACAACCAAATTCCGGAATTCGAAACACGGACATAATTACTAACAACAGAAAGAATTCGATACATGAACATAATTACTTATAATTGAATTCGAAACATGAACAGATCGATTTACAAACTACTGAATTCCATAATTCGAAAAATGAACGTAATTACTAACAACAGAAAGAATTCGAGACATGAACATAATTACAAAGAACTGAATTCGAAACATGAACAGATTGAATTACAAATAACGTAATTCCAGAATTCAAAACATGAACATAATTACAAACAACTGATTTCGAACAATAAACAGGCTGAATTACAAACAGTTGAATTCCCAAATTAGAAACTCTAAAATTATTAAAAAGGACTGAATTCAAAATATGTACGGATCGAATTACAACCAACAAAATTCCAGAATTGGAAAATAAACATAATGATAAACAACTGAATTCGTAACATGAAAAAACCCAATGGTAAATAGCTGAATTCCGGAATTCAAAACAAGAACATAATTACAAACAATTGACATCGTAACATGAACAGAAAGAACTACAAATAAATGGATTCCAAAACTCGAAACATGAACATAATTACAAATAATTGAATTCGAAACATGAACAAAAAGAATTACAAACAACTGAATTCTAGAATTCGTGACATGAACATAATTTCCAACCACTAAATTCGAAACATTAAATGGCCGAATGAAAAGTTACTGAATTCCAGAATTCGAAAATGAACACAGTGACAAATGACAAACAACTGACTTCGAAACATGAAAAGGAAGAATTACATAGAACTGAATTCCGGAATTCGAAACATGAACATAATGACAAACAATTGAAATCGAAAAATGAACCTACAGAATTACTAACAATCGAATTACAGAATTCGAAACATGAGCATAATTACAAACAACTGAATTCCAGAATTCGAAACATGAACATAACGACAAACAATTGAAAACAAAAAATGAACATACAGAATTACAAACAACCAAATTACGGAATTCGAAACATGAACATAACGACAAACAATTGAAATCAAAAAATGAACATACAGAATTACAAACAACCAAATTACGGAATTCGAAACATGAACATAAAATTACTAACAACAGAAAGAATTCGTGACATGAACATAATTACCAATAACTGAATTCTAAACATGAAAAGACCGATTTACAAACTACTGAATTACAAAATTCGAAACATGAACATAATTACAAAGAACTGAATTCGAAACATGAACATATTGAATTACAAATAACGTAATTCCAGAATTCAAAACATGAACATAATTACAAACAACTAATTTCAAAAAATAAACAGGCTGAATTACAAACGGCTGAATTCCAAAATTAGCAACTTTAAAAAAAACAAAAAGAACTGAATTCAAAATATGTACAGATCGAATTACAACCAACAAAATTCCAGAATTGGAAACATAAACATTATTACAAACAGCTGAATTCGAAACATGAACAGACCAAATGACAAATAACTGAATTCCAGAATTCAAAACAAGAACATAATTACAAACAATTGAATTCGTCACATGAACAGAAAAAATTACAAACAACAGAATTCAAAAATTCAAAACATGAACATAATTTCAAACAATTGAATTTGAAATATGACCAGAAGGAATTAGAAACAACTGAATTCCGTAATTCGAAAAGAGAACATAATTAAAAAACTTAATTCGAAACATGAACAGACAGAATTACAAAAAACTGAATTCCAAAATTCGAAACATGAACATAATTACAAATAATTGAATTCGAAACATGAACAGAAAGAAATACAAACAACTTTTATCCAGAATTCGAGACATGAACATAATTTCCAACAACTAAATTCGATACATGAACTGACCGAATGACAAGTTACTGAGTTCGAGAATTCGAAAATAAACATATGACAAACAACTGGCTTCGTAATATGGAAAGGAAGAATTACAAACAACTGAATTCCGTAATTCGAAACATGAACATAATGACAAACAATTGAAATCGAAAAATGAACCTATAGAATTATTAAAAATCCGATTGCAGAATTCGAAACTTGAGCATAATTACAAACAACTGAATTCCAAAATTCGAAACATGAACATAACGACAAAAAATTGAAATCAAAAAATGAACATACAGAATTACGAACAACCAAATTACGGAATTCGAAACATGAACATAACGACAAACAATTCAAATCTAAAAATGAACATACAGAATTCCAAACAACCATATTACGGAATTAAAAACATGAACATAAAATTACTAACAACAGAAAGAATTCGAGACATGAACATAATTACCAATAACTGAATTCGAAACATGAACATACCGAATAACAAACTACTGAATTCCAAAATTCGAAACATGAACATAATTACAAAGAACTGAATTCGAAATATGAACAGATTGAATTACAAATAACGAAATTCCAGAATTCAAAACATGAACATAATTACAAACAACTGATTTCGAAAAATAAACAGGCTGAATTACAAACGGCTGAATTCCAAAATTAGAAACTTTAAAAAAAAATAAAAAGAACTGAATTCAAAATATGTACAGATCGAATTACAACCAAAAAAATTCCAGAATTGGAAACATAAACATAATTACAAACAGCTGAATTCGAAACATGAACAGACCAAATGACAAATAACTGAATTCCAGAATTCAAAACAAGAACATAATTACAAACAATTGACTTCGTCACATGAACAGAAAAAATTACAAACAACAGAATTAAAAAATTCAAAACATGAACATAATTTCAAACAATTCAATTCGAAACATGACCAGACCGAATTACAAACAACTGAATTCCGTAATTCGAAACGAGAACATAATTAAAAAAACTTAATTCGAAACATGAATAGACAGAATTACAAAAAACTGAATTCCAAAATCCGAAACATGAACATAATTACAAATAATTGAATTTGAAACATGAACAGAAAGAAATACAAACAACTTTACTCCAGAATTCGAGACATGACCATAATTTCAACCAACTGAATTCGATATATGAATTGGTCGAATAACAAGTTACTGAATTCCAGAATTCGAAAATGAACACAATGACAAATTACAAACAACTGACTTCTAAACATGAAAAGGAAGAATTACATAGAACTGAATTCCGGAATTTGAAACATGAACATAATGACAAACAACTGAAATCGAAAAATGAACCAACAGAATTACTAACAATCGAATTCCAGAATTCGAAACATGAGCATAATCACAAATAACTTCATTCGAAAAATGAACCTACCGAATTACAAACAACTGACTTCCAGAATTCAAAACATAAACATAATTACCTACCACTAATTTTGAAAGATGAACTAACCGAATTACAAACCATTGAATTCCAGAATTCCAAATATGAACATAATTATAAATAATTGAATTTGAAGCATGAACAAACCGAAGTAGAAACAAATGAATTCCATAATACAAAACATGAGCAGAAATACAAATAAAACAATTCGAAACATGAACAAACAACTGATTTTCAGAATCCGAAACAGGAACATAATTACAAACAACTGAATTTCAGACTCCTAAACACGAACATAATTACAAACAACTGAATTCAAAACATTAATTAGCAGAATTACAAATAACTGAATTATAGAATTCCAAAATTAACATAATGACAAACAACTGCCTTCGAACATGAAAAGAAAAAATTAAAAACAACTGAATTCCATAATTCGAAACATGAACATAATGACAAACAATTGAAATAAAAAAATGAACATATAGAATTACAAACAACCAAATTCCGGAATTCGAAACACGAACATAATTACCAACAACAGAAAGCATTTGAGACATGAACATAATTACTTATAATTGAATTCGAAACATGAACAGATCGATTTACAAACTACTGAATTGCATAATTCGAAAAATGAACGTAATTACTAACAACAGAAAGAATTCGAGACATGAACATAATTACAAATAACTGAATTCGAAACATGAACGTAATTACAAAGAACTGAATTCGAAACATGAACAGATTCAATTAGAAATAACAGAATTCAATAATTAAAAACATGAACATAACTACAAATAACTGATTTCGAAAAATAAACAGGCTGAATTACAAACAGTTGAATTCCCAAATTAGAAACTTTAAAATTATTAAAAAGGACTGAATTCAAAATATGTACAGATCGAATTACAACCAACAAAATTCCAGAATTGGAAACATAAACATAATGACAAACAACTGAATTCGTAACATGAAAAAACCCAATGGTAAATTGCTGAATTCCGGAATTCAAAACAAGAACATAATTACAAACAATTGACATCGTAACATGAAAAGAAAGAACTACAAATAAATGAATTCCAAAATTCGAAATAGAAACATAATTACAAATAATTGAATTCGAAACAAGAACAAAAAGAATTACAAACAACTGAATTCTAGAATTCGAGACATGAACATAATTTCCAACAACTAAATTCGATACATGAACTGACCGAATGACAAGTTACTGAATTCGAGAATTCGAAAATGAACATAATGACAAACAACTGGCTTCGAAATATGGAAAGGAAGAATTACAAACAACTGAATTCCGTAATTCAAAACATGAACATAATGACAAACAATTGAAATCGAAAAACGAACCTACAGGATTATTAAAAATCGAATTACAGAATTCGAAACATGAGCATAATTAAAAACAACTGAATTCCAAAATTTGAAACATGAACATAACGACAAACAATTGAAATCAAAAAATGAACATACAGATTACAAACAACCAAATTCCGGAATTCGAAACATGAACATAAAATTATTAACAACAGAAAGAATTCGAGATATGAACATAATTACCAATAATTGAATTCGAAACATAAAAAGACCGATTTACCAACTACTGAATTCCAAAATTCGAAACAGAAACATAATTACAAATAATTGAATTCGAAACAAGAACAAAAAGAATTACAAACAACTGAATTCTAGAATTCGAGACATGAACATAATTTCCAACAACAAAATTAGATACATGAACTGACCGAATGACAAGCTACTGAATTCCAGAATTCGAAAATGAACATAATGACAAACAACTGGCTTCGAAATATGGAAAGGAAGAATTACAAACAACTGAATTCCGTAATTCGAAAACATGAACATAATGACAAACAATTGAAATCGAAAAACGAACCTACAGGATTATTAAAAATCGAATTACAGAATTCGAAACATGAGCATAATTAAAAACAACTGAATTCCAAAATTTGAAACATGAACATAACGACAAACAATTGAAATCAAAAAATGAACATACAGATTACAAACAACCAAATTCCGGAATTCGAAACATGAACATAAAATTATTAACAACAGAAAGAATTCGAGATATGAACATAATTACCAATAATTGAATTCGAAACATAAAAAGACCGATTTACCAACTACTGAATTCCAAAATTCGAAACAGAAACATAATTACAAATAATTGAATTCGAAACATGAACAAAAAGAATTACAAACAACTGAATTCTAGAATTCGAGACATGAACATAATTTCCAACAACTAAATTCGATACATGAACTGACCGAATGACAAGTTACTGAATTCGAGAATTCGAAAATGAACATAATGACAAACAACTGGCTTCGAAATATGGAAAGGAAGAATTACAAACAACTGAATTCCGTAATTCGAAACATGAATATAATGACAAACAATTGAAATCGAGAAATGAACCTACAGAATTATTGAAAATCGAATTACAGAATTCGAAACATGAGCATAATTACAAACAACTGAATTCCATAATTGGAAACATGTACATAACGACAAACAATTGAAATCAAAAAATGAACATACAGAATTACAAACAACCAAATTACGGGATTCGAAACATGAACATAACGACAAACAATTGAAATCAAAAAATGAACATACAAAATTACAAACAACCAAATTACGGAATTCGAAACATGAACATAAAATTACTAACAACAGAAAGAATTCGAGACATGAACATAATTACCAATAATTGAATTCAAAACATGAAAAGACCGATTTACAAACTAATGAATTCCAAAATTCGAAACATGAACATAATTAAAAAGAACTGAATTCGAAACATGAACAGATTGAATTACAAATAACGTAATTCAAGAATTCAAAACATCAACATAATTACAAACAACTGATTTCGAAAAATAAACAGGCTGAATTACAAACAGCTGAATTCAAAAATTAGAAACTTTGAAAAAAATAAAAAGAACTGAATTGAAAATATGTACAGATCGAATTACAACCAACAAAATTCCAGAATTGGAAACATAAACATAATTACAAACAGCTGAATTCGAAACATGAACAGACCAAATGACAAATAACTGAATTCCAGAATTCAAAACAAGAACATAATTACAAACAATTGACTTCGTCACATGAGCAGAAAAGATTACAAACAACAGAATTCAAAACATGAATATAATTTCAAACAATTGAATTCGAAACATGACCAAACCGAATTAGAAACAACTAAATTCCGTAATTCGAAACGAGAACATAATTAAAAAACTTAATTCGAAACATGAACATAATTACAAATAATTGAATTCGAAACATAAACAGAAAGAAATACAAACAACTTTACTCCAGAATTCGAGACATGTACATAATTTCCAACAACTGAATTCGATACATGAACTGGCCCAATGACAAGTTATTGAATTCCAGAATTCGAAAATGAACACAATGACAAATTACAAACAACTGACTTCGAAACATGAAAAGGAAGAATTACATAGAACTTAATTCCGGAATTCGAAACAAGAACATAATGACAAACAATTGAAATCGAAAGATGAACGTACAGAATTACTAACAATCAAATTCCAGAATTCGAAACATGAGCATAATCACAAATAACTTCATTCGAAAAATGAACCTACCGAATTACAAACAACTGACTTCCAGAATTCAAAACAGAAACATAATTACCTACCACTAATTTCGAAACATGAACTTACCGAATTACAAACCGCTGAATTCCAGAATTCCAAATATGAACATAATTACAAATAATTGAATTTGTAACATGAACAAACCGAAGTAGAAACAAATGAATTCCATAACACAAAACAAGAGCAAAAATACAGATAAAACAGTTCGAAACATGAACAAATAGAATTACAAACAACTGAATTTCAGAATCCGAAACTTGAACATTATTACAAACAACTGAATTTCAGACTCCTAAACACGAACATAATTATAAACAACTGAATTCGAAACATTAATTAGCAGAATTACAAATAACTGAATTATCGAATTCCAAAATTAACATAATGACAATTAACTGCCTTCGAACATGAAAAGAAAAAATTAAAAACAACTGAATTCCATAATTCGAAACATGAACATAATGACAAACAATTGAAATAAAAAAATGAACATATAGAATCACAAACAACCAAATTCCGGAATTCGAAACACGAACATAACTACTAACAACAGAAAGAATTCGACACATGAACATAATTACTTATAATTGAATTCGAAACATGAACAGATCGATTTACAAACTACTGAATTCCATAATTCGAAAAATGAACGTAATTACTAACAACAGAAAGAATTCGAGACATGAACATAATTACAAATAACTGAATTTGAAACATGAACATACCGAATGACAAACTACTCAATTCCGAAATTCGAAACATGAACATAATTACAAAGAACTTAATTCGAAACATGAACAGATTCAATTACAGATAACCGAATTCAATAGTTCAAAACATGAACATAACTACAAATAACTGATTTCGAAAAATAAACTGGTTGAATTACAAACAGTTGAATTCCCAAATTAGAAACTTTAAAATTATTAAAAAGGAATGAATTCAAAATATGTACAGATCGAATTACAACCAACAAAATTCCAGAATTGGAAACATAAACATAATTACAAACAACTGAATTCGTAACATGAAAAAACCCAATGGTAAATAGCTGAATTCCGGAATTCAAAACACGAACATAATTACAAACAATTGACATCGTAACATGAACAGAAAGAACTACAAATAAAAGAATTCCAAAATTCGAAACAGAAACATAATTACAAATAATTGAATTCGAAACATGAACAAAAAGAATTACAAACAACTGAATTCTAGAATTCGAGACATGAACATAATTTCCAACAACTAAATTCGATACATGAACTGACCGAATGACAAGTTACTGAATTCGAGAATTCGAAAATGAACATAATGACAAACAACTGGCTTCGAAATATGGAAAGGAAGAATTACAAACAACTGAATTCCGTAATTCGAAACATGAATATAATGACAAACAATTGAAATCGAAAAACGAACCTACAGAATTATTAAAAATCGAATTACAGAATTCGAAACATGAGCATAATTAAAAACAACTGAATTCCAAAATTCGAAACATGAACATAACGACAAACAATTGAAATCAAAAAATGAACATACAGAGTTACAAACAACCAAATTCCGGAATTCGAAACATGAACATAAAATTATTAACAACAGAAAGAATTCGAGATATGAACATATTGACAAACAACTGGCTTCGAAATATGGAAAGGAAGAATTACAAACAACTGAATTCCGTAATTCGAAACATGAATATAATGACAAACAATTGAAATCGAAAAACGAACCTACAGGATTATTAAAAATCGAATTACAGAATTCGAAACATGAGCATAATTAAAAACAACTGAATTCCAAAATTCGAAACATGAACATAACGACAAACAATTGAAATCAAAAAATGAACATACAGAGTTACAAACAACCAAATTCCGGAATTCGAAACATGAACATAAAATTATTAACAACAGAAAGAATTCGAGATATGAACATAATTACCAATAATTGAATTCGAAACATAAAAAGACCGATTTACCAAATACTGAATTCCAAAATTCGAAACAGAAACATAATTACAAATAATTGAATTCGAAACATGAACAAAAAGAATTACAAACAACTGAATTCTAGAATTCGAGACATGAACATAATTTCCAACAACTAAATTCGATACATGAACTAACCGAATGACAAGTTACTGAATTCAAGAATTCGAAAATGAACATAATGACAAACAACTGGCTTCGAAATATGGAAAGGAAGAATTACAAACAACTGAATTCCGTAATTCGAAACATGAACATAATGACAAACAATTGAAATCGAAAAACGAACCTACAGGATTATTAAAAATCGAATTACAGAATTCGAAACATGAGCATAATTAAAAACAACTGAATTCCAAAATTCGAAACATGAACATAACGACAAACAATTGAAATCAAAAAATGAACATACAGAGTTACAAACAACCAAATTCCGGAATTCGAAACATGAACATAAAATTATTAACAACAGAAAGAATTCGAGATATGAACATAATTACCAATAATTGAATTCGAAACATAAAAAGACCGATTTACCAAATACTGAATTCCAAAATTCGAAACAGAAACATAATTACAAATAATTGAATTCGAAACATGAACAAAAAGAATTACAAACAACTGAATTCTAGAATTCGAGACATGAACATAATTTCCAACAACTAAATTCGATACATGAACTAACCGAATGACAAGTTACTGAATTCAAGAATTCGAAAATGAACATAATGACAAACAACTGGCTTCGAAATATGGAAAGGAAGAATTACAAACAACTGAATTCCGTAATTCGAAACATGAATATAATGAAAAACAATTGAAATCGAGAAATGAATCTACAGAATTATTGAAAATCGAATTACAGAATTCGAAACATAAGCATAATTACAAACAACTGAATTCCATAATTCGAAACATGAACATAACGACAAACAATAAAAATCAAAAAATGAACATACAGAATTACAAACAACCAAATTACGGGATTCGAAACATGAACATAACGACAAACAATTGAAATCAAAAAATGAACATACAAAATTACAAACAACCAAATGACGGAATTCGAAACATGAACATAAAATTACTAACAACAGAAAGAATTCGAGACATGAACATAATTACCAATAATTGAATTGGAAACATGAAAAGACCGATTTACAAACTAATGAATTCCAAAATTCGAAACATGAACATAATTAAAAAGAACTGAATTCGAAACATGAACAAATTGAATTACAAATAACGTAATTCCAGAATTCAAAACATGAACATAATTACAAACAACTGATTTCGAAAAATAAACCGGCTGAATTACAAACGGTTGAATTCCAAAATTAGAAACTTTAAAAAAAATAAAAAGAACTTAATTCAAAATATGTACAGATCGAATTACAACCAACAAAATTACAGAATTGGAAACATAAACATAATTACAAACAGCTGAATTCGAAACATGAACAAACCAAATGACAAATAACTGAATTGCAGAATTCAAAACAAGAACATAATTACAAACAATTGACTTCGTCACATGAATAGAAAAAATTACAAACAACAGAAT
This sequence comes from Suaeda aralocaspica, assembly GCA_016808085.1. Taxonomy (NCBI): domain Eukaryota; kingdom Viridiplantae; phylum Streptophyta; class Magnoliopsida; order Caryophyllales; family Amaranthaceae; genus Suaeda; species Suaeda aralocaspica. Next base: position 80,401 of record PYUH01000607.1, on the reverse strand, counting down.
TCAAAAATTCAAAACATGAACATAATTTCAAACAATTGAATTCGAAACATGACCAGACCGAATTAGAAACAACTAAATTCCGTAATTCGAAACGAGAACATAATTAAAAAACTTAATTCGAAACATGAACAAACAGAATTACAAAAAACTGAATTTACCAAAATTCGAAACATGAACATAATTACAAATAATTGAATTCGAAACATGAACAGAAAGAAATACAAACAACTTTACTCCAGAATTCGAGACATGAACAGAATTTCCAACACCTGAATTCGATACATGAACTGGCCGAATGACAAGTTACTGAATTCCAGAATTCGAAAATGAACAAAATGACAAATGGCAAACAACTGACTTCGAAACTTGAAAAGGAAGAATTACATACAACCAAATTACGGGATTCGAAACTTGAACATAACGACAAACAATTGAAATCAAAAAATGAACATACAAAATTACAAACAACCAAATTACGGAATTCGAAACATGAACATAAAATTACTAACAACAGAAAGAATTCGAGACATGAACATAATTACCAATAATTGAATTGGAAACATGAAAAGACTGATTTACAAACTAATGAATTCCAAAATTCGAAACATGAACATAATTAAAAAGAACTGAATTCGAAACATGAACAAATTGAATTACAAATAACGTAATTCCAAAATTCAAAACATGAACATAATTACAAACAACTGATTTCGAAAAATAAACAGTTTGAATTACAAACGGCTGAATTCCAAAATTAGAAACTTTAAAAAAAATAAAAAGAACTTAATTCAAAATATGTACAGATCGAATTACAACCAACAAAATTCCAGAATTGGAAACATAAACATAATTACAAACAGCTGAATTCGAAACATGAACAGACCAAATGACAAATAACTGAATTGCAGAATTCAAAACAAGAACATAATTACAAACAATTGACTTCGTCACATGAACAGAAAAAATTACAAACAACAGAATTCAAAAATTCAAAACATGAACATAATTTCAAACAATTGAATTCGAAACATGAGCAGACCGAATTAGAAACAACTAAATTCCGTAATTCGAAACGAGAACATAATTAAAAAACTTAATTCGAAACATGAACAGACAGAATTACAAAAAACTGAATTTACCAAAATTCGAAAAATGAACATAATTACAAATAATTGAATTCGAAACATGAACAGAAAGAAATACAAACAACTTTACTCCAGAATTCGAGACATGAACAGAATTTCCAACACCTGAATTCGATACATGAACTGGCCGAATGACAAGTTACTGAATTCCAGAATTCGAAAATGAACAAAATGACAAATGGCAAACAACTGACTTCGAAACTTGAAAAGGAAGAATTACATACAACTTAATTTCGGAATTCGAAACGTGAACATAATGACCACAATTGAAAGCGAAAAATGAATCGACAGAATGATTAACAATCGAATTCCAGAATTCGAAACTTGAGCATAATTACGAAACATGAGCATACCGAATAACAAACAACTGACTTCCAGAATTCAAAACATCGACAAAATTACCTACAACTAATTACGAAACATGAACTTACCGAATTACAAACCGTTGTATTGTAGAATTCCAAATATGAACATAATTATAAATAATTGAATTTGAAACATGAACAAACCGAAGTAGATACAAATGAATTCCATAATAAAAAACAAGAGCAGAAATACAAACAAAATAATTCAAATCATGAACAAACAAAATTACAAACAACTGAATTTCAGAATCCGAAACATGAACATAATTACAAACAACTGAATTTCAGAATCCGAAACACGAACATAATTACAAACAACTGAATTCAAAATATTAATTAGCAGAATTACAAATAACTGAATTATAGAATTCCAAATTTAACATAATGGCAAACAACTTCCTTCGAACATGAAAAGAAAAAATTAAAAACAACTGAATTCCATAATTCGAAACATGAACATAATGACAAACAATTGAAATAAATAAAATGAATATATAGAATTACAAACAACCGAATTCCGGAATTCGAAACATAAACATAATTACTAACGACAGAAAGAATTCGTGATATGAACATAATTACTTATAATTGAATTCGAAACATGAACAGATCGATTTACAAACTCCTGAATTCCAAAATTCGAAAGATGAACGTAATTACTAACAACAGAAAGAATTCGAGACATAAATATAATTACCAATAACTGAATTCGAAACATGAACAGATCGAATGACATACTACTCAATTCAAAAATTCGAAACATGAACATAATTATAAAGAACTAAATTCGAAACACGACAGATTGAATTACAAATAACCGAATTCAAAAATTCAAAACATGAGCATAACTACCAATAACTGATTTCGAAAAATAATTAAAAAGGACAGAATTCAAAATATGTACAGATCGAATTACAACCAAAGACATTCCAGAATTGTAAACATAAACATAATTACAAACAACTGAATTCGAAACATGAACAGACCAATTGACAAATAACTAAATTCCAGACTTCAAAACAAGAATATAATTACAAACAATCGACTTTGTAATATGAATAGACAAAATTACAAACAACAGAATTCCAAAATTCAAAACATGAACATAATTTAAAACAATTGAATTCGAAACATGACCAGAACGAATTAGAAACAACTGAATTCTGTAATTCGAAACGACAGCATAATTAAAAATCTAAATTCGAAACATGAACAGACAGAATTACAAACAACTGAATTCCAAAATTCGAAACATGAACATAATTACAAATAATTGAATTCGAAAAAGGAACATAAAGATATACAAACAACTTTACTCCAGAATTCGAGACATGAACATAATTTCCAACAACTGAATTCGATACATGAACGAGCCGAATGACAAGTTACTGAATTCCAGAATTCGAAAATTAACATAATGACAAACGATAAACAACTGACTTCGAGACATGAAAAGGAAGAATTACATACAACTGAATTCCGGAATTTGAAACATGAACATAATGACAAACAATTGAAATCGAAAAATGGACCTACAAAATGACTAACAATCGAATTCCAGAATTCGAAACATGAGCATAATTACAAATAACTTCATTCGACAAATGAACCTACCGAGTAACAAACAACTGACTTCCAGAACTCAAAACATAAACATAATTACCTACCACTAATTTCGAAACATGAACATACTGAATTACAAACAGCTTAATTCCAGAATTTGAAACATGAACAGACCGAAGTAGAAACAAATGAATTCCATTATGCAAAGCAAGAGCAGAAATACAAACAAAACAATTTGAAACAAGAACAGACAGAATTACAAACAACTGAATTTCATAATCCGAAACATGAACATAATAACAAACAGCTGAATTCGAAAAATTAATTAGCTGAATTAGAAATAACGGAATTATAGAATTCGAAATTAACATAATGATAAACAACTGACTTCGAACATGAAAAGAAAAAATTTAAAACAACTGAATTCATAGCTAGAAACATGAACATAATGACAAACAATTGAAATGAAAAAATGAACATACAGAATTACAAACAACCAAATTCCGGAATTCGAAACATGAACATAATAACTAACAACATAAAGAATTCGAGACATGAACATAATTACCAATAATTGAATTCGAAACATGAACAGAACGATTTACAACCTAATAAATTCCAAAATTCGAAACATGAACATACTTACTAACAACAGAAAGAATTAGAGACAAGAACATAATTACCAATAACTGAATTCGAAACATGAACAGACCGAATAACAAACTACTGAATTCCAAAATTCGAAACATGAACATAGTTATAAAGAACTGAATTCGAAACATGAACAGATTGAATTTCAAATAACCGAATTCCTGAATTCATAACATAAACATAACCACAAACAACTGATTTCGAAAAAGAGACAGGCTGAATTACAAACAACTGAAATCCCAAATTAGAAACTTTAAAATAATTAAAAAGAACTGAATTCAAATATGCACAGATCGAATTACAACAAAAAAATTCCAGAATTAGAAACATAAAATAATTACAAACAACTGAATTCGAAACATGAACAGACCAAATGACAAATAACTGAATTCAAGAATTCAAAACAAGAACATAATTATAGACAATTGACATCGTAACATGAACACAACGAATTACAAACGACTGAATTACAGAATTAAAAACATGAACGTAATTACAAACAATTGAATTCGAAACATGAACAGACAGAATTTGAAACAACTGAATTCCGTTATTAAAAACGTGAACATAATTATAAACACCTGAATTCCAAACATGAGCAGATAGAATTACAAAAACCTGAATTCCAAAATTCGAAACAAGAACATAATTACAAATAACTGAATTCGAAACATGAACAGAAAGAATTACATACAACTAAATTCCAGAATTCGAGACATTAACATAATTTCCAACAACTGAATTCGAAATATGAACTGACCGAATGATATGTAACTGAATTCCAGAATTCAAAAATGAACATCATGACAAAAAACTGACTACGAAACATGAAAAGTAAGAATTACAAACATATGAATTCGGGAATTCGAAACATGAAAATAATGACAAATAATTGAAATCGAAAAATAAACCTACAGAATTACTAACAATCAAATTCCATAATTCGAAACGTGAACATAATTACAAATAACTTAATTCGAAACATGAAAAGAAAATATTACAAACAACTGAATTCTAGAATTCCGGACATGGACATAATTACTAATAATTGAATTCGAAACATGAATAGACCGAATTACAAACAACTAAATTCCAAAATTGGAAACATGAACATAATTACAAATAAATAAATTCAAAATTTATACAGATTGAATTACAAACAATCGAATATCAGAAATCAAAACATGATCATAATTACAGACAACTTATTTAAAAAAATAAACAAGCTGAATTACAAATACCTGAATTCACAAATTAAGAACTTTAACATAATTAAAAAGAACATAAACAGACCGAATTTGAAACAACTGAATTCCGGAATTCGAAACACGAACATAATTACAAATAACATACTTCGAAACATGAAGAGACAAAATTACAAAAAACTGAGTTCCAAAATTCGAATCATGAACATAATTACAAATAACTGAATTTGAAACATTAATTAGCCGATTTTCAAATAACTGAATTCTAGAATTCAAAAATTAACATGATGACAAACAACCGACTTCGAACATGGAAAGAAAAAATTACAAACAACTAAATTCCAAAATTCGAAACATGAACATAATGACAAACAATTGAAATCAAAAAATGAACATACAGAATAACAAACAACCAAATTACGGATTTCGAAACATGAACATAATTACTAAAAACAGAAAGGATTCGAGACATGCACATAATTACCAATAACTGAATTCGAAACATGAACATACCGAATTTCAAACTACTGAATTTCAAAATTCGAAACATGAACATAATTACGAAGAACTGAATTCGAAACATGAACAGATTGAATAAAAAATAAACGAATTCCGGAATTTAAAACATGAACATAATTGCAAACAACTGATTTCCAAAAATAAACCGGCTGAATTACAAACAGCTGAATTCACAAATTAGAAACTTTAAAAAAAATAAAAAGAACTGAATTCAAAATATGTAAAGAACGAATTACAACCAACAAAATTCCAGAGTTGGAAACAAAGACATAATTACAAACAACTTAATTCGAAACATGAACAGACCAAATGACAAATACCTGAATTCCAGAATTCAAAACAAGAACATAATTAAAAACAATTGACATCGTAACATGAACATAAAGAATTACAAACAACAAAATTCTAGAATTCAAAACATGAACATAATTACAAACAATTGAATTCGAAACATAAACAGACCGTATTTGATACAACTGAATTCCTTAATTCGAAACGTGAACGTAATTACAAACAACTGAATTCAAAACTTGATCAGACAGAATTATAAAAAACTAAACTCCAAAATTTGAAACTTGAACTTAATTACAAATAATTGAATTCGAAACAGCTGAATTCCATAATTCAAAACGTGAACATAATTACAGACAACTGAGTTCGAAACATGAGCATAATTACATATAATTGAATTCGAAACATGAACAGAAAGAATTACAGACAACTGAATTCCAGAATTCGAGACATGAACATAATTTCCAACAACTGAATTCGAAACATGAACTCACGATGATAAGTAACTCAATTCCAGAATTCAAAAATGAACATAATGACAAACAACTAACTACGAAACATGAAAAGGAAGAATTACAAACAACTGAATTCCTGAATTCGGAACATGAAAATAATGACAAATAATTGAAATCGAAAAATAAACCTACAGAATGACTAACAATCAAATTCCAAAATCAGAAACATGAACATAATTACAAATAACTTAATTCAAAACATGAACGGAAAATATTACAAACAACTGAATTCTAGAATTCAGGACATGGACATGAATTTCAAACATCTAAATTCCAAAATTGGAAACATGAACATTATTACCAAGAACTACATTCGAAATTTGAACAGATAGAATTACAAACAATCGAATATCAGAAATCAAAACATAATCATAATTACAGACAACTGATTTAAAAAAATAAATAGGCTGAATTACAAACACCTGAATTCACAAATTAAGAAATTGAACATAATTAAAAAGAACTTAATTCGAAATATAAACAGATCGAATTACGACCAACAAAATTCCAGAATTGGAAACATAAACATAATTACAAACTATTGAATTCGAAACAACAACATAATTACAAAGAATTTACATCGAAACATGAACAGAAAGAATTACAAACAACAGAATTCCAAAGTTCAAAACACGAACACAATTGCAAACAATTGCATTCGCAACATGAACAGACCGAATTTGAAACAACTGAATTCCATAATTCGATACATGAACATAGTTACAAATAACATTCTTCGAAACATGAACAGACAGAATTACAAAAAACTGAGTTCCAAAATTCGAATCATAAACATAATTACAAATAAATGAATTCTAGAATTCAAAAATTAACAAAATGACAAACAACCGACTTCGAACATGGAAAGAAAAAATTACAAACAACTAAATTCCAAAATTCGAAACATGAACATAATGACAAACAATTGAAATCAAAAAATGAACATACAGAATTACAAACAACCAAATTCCGGATTTCGAAACATGAACATAATTACTAAAAACAAAAAGGATTCGAGACATGCACATAATTACCAATAACTGAATTCGAAACATGAACATACCGAATTTCAAACTATTGAATTTCAAAATTCGAAACATGAACATAATTACAAAGAATTGAATTGAAACATGAACAGATTGAATTACAAATAACCGAATTAAAAATTCAAAACATGAACATAATTACAAACAACTGATTTCCAAAAGTAAACCGGCTGAATTACAAACAGCTGAATTCACAAATTAGAAACTTTAAAAAAATTAAAAAGAACTGAATTCAAAATATGTAAAGAGTGAATTACAACCAACAAAATTCCAGAGTTGGAAACATAGACATAATTACAAACAACTTAAGTCGAGACATGAAAAGACCAAATGACAAATAACTGAATTCCAGAATTCAAAACAAGAACATTATTAAAAACAATTGACATCGTAACATGAACAGAAAGAATTACCAACAACAGAATTCCAGAATTCAAAGCATGAACATAATTACAAACAATTGAATTCGAAACCTAAAAGACCGTATTTGATACAACTGAATTCCTTAATTCGAAACGTGAACGTAATTACAAACAACTAAATTCAAAACTTGAACAGACAGAATTACAAAAAATTAAATTCAAAATTCGAAACATGAACATAATTACAAATAATTGAATTCGAAACAGCTGAATTCCATAATTAAAAACGTGAACATAATTACAAACAACTGAGTTCGAAACATGAGCAGATAGAATTACAAAAAACTGAATTCGAAAAATTCGAAACATGAACGTAATTACATATAATTGAATTCGAATCATGAACAGAAAGAATTACAGACAACTGAATTCCAGAATTCGAGACATGAACATAATTTCAAACAACTGAATTCGAAACATGAACTTACCGGATGATAAGTAAATAAATTCCAGAATTCAAAAATGAACATAATGACATACAACTGGCTACGAAACATGAAAAGGAAGAATTACAAACAACTGAATTCCTGAATTCGGAACATGAAAATAATGCCAAGTAATTGAAATCGAAAATAAATCTACAGAATGACTAACAATCAAATTCCAAATTTAGAAACATGAACATAATTACAAATAACTTAATTCGAAACATGAACAGAAAATATTACAAACAACAAAATTTTAAAATTCAAGACATGGACATAATTACGAATAATTAAATTCGAAACATGAATAGACCGAATTTCAAACATCTAAATTCCAAAATTGGAAACATGAACATAATTACAAAGAACTACATTCGAAATTTGAACAGATTGAATTACAAACAATCGAATATCATAAATCAAAACATGATCATAATTACAGAAAATTGATTTCGAAAAATAAACAGGCTGAATTACAAACACCTGAATTCACAAATTAAGAACTTGAACATATTTAAAAAGAACTTAATTCGAAATATAAACAGATCGAATTACAACCAACAAAATTCCAGATTTGGAAACATAAACACAATTACAAACTATTGAATTCGAAATAACAACATAATTATAAACAATTGACATTGAAACATGAACAGAAAGAATTACAAACAACAGAATTCCAAAATTCAAAACATGAACACAATTACAAACAATTGCATTCGCAACATGAATAGACCGAATTTGAAACAACTGAATTCCAGAATTCGAAACGCGAACATAATTACAAAAAACTGAATTCGAAACATGAACAGATAGAATTACAACCAACTTAATTTAAGAATTCGAAAAATAAAAAGAATTACAAACAGCAAAATTCATAACATGAGTATATAGAATTTAATGCAAGCGATTTCCAGAATTTGAAACGTAAACATAATTACAAATAATTGAATTCGAAATGTTACACGAGCAAAATGGAAACAGCTGAGTTTTAGAATACAAAACATGAATAGAAATACAAAAAACAGAATTCTAAACATTAATATACAGAATTACAAACAACTGAATACCAGAATTCGAAAAATGAAAATAATGACAATTAACTTAATTGGAAACATAAACTTACCAAATTACAAACAACTAAATTCTAGAATTCGTAACATAAACATAATTACCTACAGCTAAATTCGAAACATGAACATACTGAATTACAAACTGCCGAATTCAAGAATTCGAAATATGAACATAATTATAAATAACTCAATTTGAAAAATGAACCGAATGAATTAGAAACAAATGAATTCCATAATACAAAACTAGAGTACAAATAAAAACAAAACAATTCGAAACATGAACATAAAGAATTACAAACAACTGAATATCAGAATCTGAAACATGAAAAGACAGAATTACAGACAACTGAATTCGAAACATTAATTACCAGAATTACAAATAACTGAATTCTAGAATTCGAAAATTAACATAATGACAAACAACTGAATTTGAACATGAAAAGAAAAACTTACAAACAACTAAATTCTAGAATTCGAAACATGAACATAACAACAAACAATTGAAATCAAAAAACGAACATACGGAATTACAAACAACAAAATTCCGGAATTTGAAACATGAACCGAAAGAATTACAAACAACTGAATTCCATAATTCAAGACATGAAAATAATTTCCAACAACTGAATTCGAAACATGAACAGATTGAATTACAACCAACTTAATTTAAGAATTCGAAAATTAAAAATAATTACAAACAACTGAATTCCAGAATTCGAGACATGAAAATAATATCCAACAACTGAATTCGAAACATGAACAGATTGAATTAAAACCAACTTAATTTAAGAATTCGAAAAATAAAAATAATTACAAACAGCAGAATTCAAAACATGAACATATAGAATTTAATGCAAGCGAAGTCCAGAATTTGAAATGTAAACATAATTACAAATAATTGAATTCGAAATGTTACACGACCAAAATGGAAACAGCTGAGTTTTAGAATACAAAACATGAATAGAAATATAAACAACAGCATTCTAAATATGAATAGACAGAATTACAAACAACTGAATACCAGAATTCAAAAAATGAAAATAATGACAATTAACTTAAGTGGAAACATGAACTTACCAAATTACAAACAACTGAATTCTAGAATTCGTAACATAAACATAATTACCTACCGCTAAATTCGAAACATGAACATACCGAAGTACAAACTGCTGAATTCCAGAATTCGAAATATGAACATAATTATAAATAACTCAATTTGAAAAATGAACAGACTGAATTAGAAACAAATGTATTCCATTATACAAAACTAGAGCAGAAATAAGAACAAAACAATTCGAAACATGAACAGAAAGAATTACAAACAGCTGAATATTAGAATCCGAAACATGAAAAGATAGAATTACAAACAACTGAATTCGAAACATTAATTATCCTAACATATCCTCAAGTCTATTTTAGAAGATATACTTGCACCATGCAATTCATCTAACATATCCTCAAGTCTAGGCATAGGAAATCTGTACTTGATGGTTATGTTATTCACTGCCCTAGAGTCAATAAACATTCTACAAGGGCCATCTTTTTTTGGCACCAGCAAGGCCGGGACTGCACATGGACTCATTGATTCTCGAACTAACCCTTTCTGCATTAACTCATCAATCTGGCGTTGGAGTTCTTTCGATGCCTCAGGATCACATCTGTATGCAGGTTTATTAGGAATTGGTGCGCCAGGTATGAAGTCAATTGCATGTTCAAATCCTCTGATTGGGGGTAGTTCATTAGGCAATTCCTCGGGAAATACGTCAGCAAATTCCTCTAGTAAAGGTGTGAGGCACAAATGAGATGATGTTTTATTTGATGTTTCTTCCTTTACAAAAAGAATAAATGATGGGTTCCCCTGCTCCACTTGTTTCTCAAATTCCTTAGCAGAAAGGAATAAGTAGTTTGTTTCGGGTCTTTTTCTGCGGATGGATTCAATGGTAGGAGATTGATTCATTTTCTATCCTTCATAATTGTGTATATATTCGTTTCTCTATTGTGTTGCACCTTCCTGTCATATTGCCAGGGTCTTCCCAGGAGCAATTGGCACGCAGTAATTGGCACAACATCACACCACAGTTCATAATTGTACAGACCAATGGTAAAATTTCTCAGTGCTTGCTTTCTTACTTCAATTCCTTTAGTATCATGAAGCCAATTCAACTTATAAGGGCTGGTATGGTCTCTCTGTGTCAATTTTAATCTCTTCACCAGATCTTTGGATGCTACATTGGTGTAGGATCCACTGTCAATGATCAAATTGCAAAGGTAGGGACCAATTTTGCAGACACTAGGAAATAGACTCTCCCTCTGAGTTGCATGTGGTTCCACAGTTGAATGCGATACTCTCCTAACAATAAAGGATTCGCCACCTTGACTCAATGGGGGTTGGTTCACAGTTTCTAGGGTGTAATCATCAGAATCCTCCCCTCTCTGGTTTTGAATGATGTCCTCATCATCTTCAACCACAATCTGGTAAATTTCTTCCTCAGTTGCCCATAACTTGGCTTCCTCCATAGCCAACGTGCGTTTGGAGGTACAATTAGAAGCAATATGACCATGACCTTGACATTTAAAACATCTCCTACGGTCTTCATATCCTGCTTTAGAAACCACCTTCTTTGGTTTTTCTCTAGAAGAGCTCGGTGTTGCAGATGTTTGTGGGGGTTGATTTGCTTTGGCATTAGTATGCTGAGGAGTGCAGGGTGTTTTACCAGTGGCAGGAACGAAATTTCGTGTGGTGTCCCCCTTGATACGCTTTTCAACTTTTAAAGCCAACTTGCAGAGATCATCGAAGGTATGATATTGAGTTAGATCAAGTTCTTTATCAATATTTCTGTTCAAGCCCTTCAAAAATCTCGCCATTTTCATGTGCTCCCTTTCCTCTAAATCACAAAGCAAAGATAATCTTTCAAACTCTGCAATACAATCACGCACACTCATTGTGCCTTGATATAGAGAAGTCAACTTGACATAATTTTGCTGATCAAAATCAAAAGGTACATATTTGTCACGCAACTTCTTTTTGGGGTGAGACCAGGAAACTATTTAGGCTTTGTTTTGGCGTTTTGTTTTGGCCTTGATGCCCTCAAACCATAATTCTGCAGTTTTTGTCAATCTGATATAAGCAATCATAAAGGTCTTTCTATCATCAAAACCTTTATATTCAGCAATCTTTTCCACTTGTCGTTCTCATTCAAGATAGTCATCGGGGGAACCTTGGCCTGTGAAGTCATCAAGTTTAATGCCACGATCATCAAACTTTTGCTTGCCTTTTGAACGTCTTTTAGGGGAGTCAGAAGAAGAAGACGAGTGTGAATATGCTTCATCATCATCATCCCCACGAAAATAGTGTATGGATTGAGGATCAAGTTTTCGTTGGAATTGTTGAGCCAAAACATCAATTCGAGCATTATCTTGCTTTTGTCTCACGTCCATAGCCTCTAGTTTTGTCATCATGTCTTGAATAATTTGTGTCAAATTTGAATCTCCCATGTTGGATCGGAGAAACCTTGAAATCTAATACCAAATTGATGTGGATTTTTAGTAGTATTCGCAAATACAACCTCAATTTCACGTTTTGTTTATCAATCAAACTCTCCACTCCTGGATTATTTTAATTGAAGGCTAATTAATTAATACACTCTGGTAATTAATTAACTAGGATCTAAATTTGTTTATCACTCTTGACTCACAAATTTATGAAGAAAATTCGAACAAACACACTTGCAGAAATTTCCGTGAAAATTCAACGAATTGAACTTTTATTTTCTATGAGAAAAACTTAATTAATTACATCCTATTGTTGAGATTATTTATAGGTATAATAAACAACAAATCGTAACTATAATAAATAAAAGAAACACGCATAAACTGGGGAAATAAATCCTACTTGTGCAACTAAACTAAAGATAAGATTACCACATCATCATGCAACTTGCACTTTGATCTTATCTTTCCTAACAAACTCTAACTAACTATTCTTGCATAAACTGGGGAAAAAATCCTACTTGTGCAACTAAACTAAAGATAAGATTACCACATCATCATGCAACTTGCACTTTGATCTTATCTTTCCTAACAAACTCTAACTAACTAACTAATCAAGAAATTATCTGATGTGTAATCTAAGTGGGAAAAACTTTGATCACGAATAAGAATGAAACGTTGGCTTGTGTTTAGTGACTAAGGTTTGTGTTTACTTGTTTAAAGGTTTGTGTTTAAGAAAGAAACAAGTGAGATAGGGGAATACTCACCCAAATCTCAAGGATATAGCAAAGAGGAATACTCACTCAATTGCTTGGGTGTAATTGTGTTTAGGGAATACTCGACCTATCCAACAACTACCTAAGATCAAGCTTAGGGAATACTCGACCTAAACTAGAACTCTTCAAGTTTGAGAACACCCAACCTTGGATGACAACTTGGCTAACCCTCTAGCAAAGTTAAACTCACAACAAAGTGAAGACACGTTTTTTTTGCGATATTTCTGAATGACTTTTATTGATCAAGTAGCAAGCTATATATAGCTTGAGTTACATTAAAAGATGTTCTTTCATATGCCCAAAATAGGCTAAAACAAATCAGAAATAAACTGCCTAAAAACCGCCCAAAATAACTAGGCTTACAACTAAAAATAAAACAGAAAATAGCTAAATAATTAACTAGGAAAACGGCCCCAATTAATTATCATTACAAACTGAAAATTAACTAATTAAAACCAGCTTAGAATTAGGAATATTTGGCTGTAACAAGGCTGCAAGAAACGGCCTCATTTAACGCTCTAAAACTGCCCAAATGCTCATCATTCCTCCTCTTGAATTACGCCCTAGATTCCAGCCTTCGTAACTGCCATTTTAACTCCACATTCAAGCCTTATTATTCTGAAAAAAAACTACCAGAAAACGTCCATAATAATGCAGCATTATGGACTTAAAATCAACTTCAAAACTCCATCAATTCTGCCCTTGATTCACGCCCTTTGTAACAGCCCTATTAACTCCTATTTCAAGCTCTTTTATTCACCCCACACAACTGAAAGAAACAGCTAAATAAAGCCCCTTAAAAGAGATTAAAAACCAGCAAACAACCTCTTTAATTCACGCCTAAATTCATGCTTCAAAACGGCTAGTATTTGCAACTCATTTCTGATTGCATTTGCTCTTGTGTAACCGTTTATTCTAAGCTCCATACACGTCCCTTTTAACCCTCATTTAGATAATTAGTAACACTAAGTAAAGTGCAACCATTAGGAGAATTAAAAGGACCATGTAAACCATACTCCAAAAGGACTCCATCGAAGCTTACCTTAGACAACAACAACTCCTTATCATTCGAACTTTGGACTTGATCAATGTTAGGCTCTTGACCATTTGGGTCATCCTCCCCTTCTTCAAAAGGAATTGCCCTCAATTCTTCATCATCAAGATATGGAGCTAGATCCCCAACATTGAAGGTACTAGAGACTCCATACTTACCTCCTAAGTCCACTTTGTAGGCATTGTCATTCACTTTCTCCACTATCTCGAATGGTCCCTCGGCCCTAGGCATGAGCTTGTTCTTTCTTTGGTTAGGGAATCTCTCCTTTCTCATGTAAATCCACACTAGGTCCCCAACTTCAAAAGTCCTCACGTTCTTGACCCTCCTATTCGCTTGCTTCTTGTAGGCTTCATTTGCCTTCTCTATATTCTTCCTCACTTCTTTGTGCACCTTGATCATGAATTCGGCTTGTTCTTTAGCACCACCATGCACAAACTTGTCTTGAGGGAGAGCAATAAGATCAATAGGCACATAAGGATTGGAACCATAGACCACCTCAAAAGGAGAATATCTTGTGGTAGTACTAGGGGTCCTATTATAAGCAAACTCAGCATGAGCTAGCTTGACATCCCAATCTTTGGTGCTCTTACTAACCAAGGTCCTTAGCAAAGAACCTAACACCCTATTGACTACCTCCGTTTGCCCATCCGTTTGTGGATGATGAGAGGTCGAAAATAGCAATTTAGTCCCCATTAGGCGCCACAAAGATTTCCAAAAGTGACTTAGAAATTTTGTGTCCCTATCCGAAACAATAGTTCTTGGAACTCCATGGAATCTCACAATCCCATCAAAGTAAAGCTTAGCCACCTTCATTGCATCTTCAGTTTTGTGACATGGAACGAAATGAGCCATCTTAGAGAAACGATCCACCACCACCATGATTGAGTCCTTACCCCTTTGAGTTCTAGGTAAAGCCACAATAAAGTCCATACTCACATCTTCCCAAGGTCTTTCTGGAATAGGCAAAGGCTTGTAGAGACCCTTTTGAAACACCATCTTGGCCCTTTGACAAGTAGAACAACGCACCACCACATGATGGACTGTAGCTAGCATGTTAGGCCAATAGAAATGAGCTTGAAGAAGCTCCATGGTCTTTTGAACTCCAAAGTGACCGGCTAGTCCACCTCCATGAGCCTCATGGATCAATAGACTTCGTATAGGACACTTAGGAATGCATAATCTATTTCCCTTAAAAAGAAAGTCATTTTGTAAGGAAAAGAGATCATAGACTCCATTCACGCACCTCTCCAAGATAGGCTTGAAATCTTCATCTTCTTTATAGAACTCTTTGATCAAATCGAACCCAAGAATCTTAGCTTCCACCATCCCAAGTAGGGAATGTCTTCTAGATAAGGCATCCGCAACAACATTAGCTTTCCCACTCTTGTATTTAGAGGAAAAGTTAAATGTTTGCAAGAACTCCACCCACTTAGCATGTCTCGAATTGAGCTTCTTTTGACCATGAATGAACCTTAGAGACTCATGATCAGAATGCAGGATGAATGGTTGTGGCCTCAAGTAATGTGACCAATGATCTAGAGCCCTCACCATTGCATAGAACTCCTTGTCATAGGTGGAATAGTTTAGCTTGCCTTGACTCAACTTCTCACTGAAATAGGCAATTGGACGCCCCTCTTGGATCAATACGGCCCCAATTCCTTTTCCACTTGCATCACACTCAACTTCAAATGGCTTTGAGAAATCTGGAAGTGCTAGGATTGGAGTGTTGCACATCTTCTCCTTGACCTCTTCAAACGCCTTTTGAGCTTGAGGAGTCCATTCAAATGAACCCTTCTTAGTACACTCAGTTATAGGAGCCATGAGAGTACTAAAGTTTCGAATGAACCTCCTATAGAAGGAAGCTAACCCATGAAATGAGCGCACCTCCGTGAGTGTCTTGGGACTAGGCCATGATTGTATAGCCTCTATCTTGCTTGGATCAACCTTCACACCATCACCTGAAATAATGTAACCAAGAAAAGTGACCTCATATAGCATAAAATTACATTTTTCAAGTTTTCCATACAATTTTTGTTCTCTTAAAACTTTGAAAACTTCAAACAAATGTAACAAATGCTCATCTTCTTGCTTGCTCTAGATGAGGATATCATCTAAGTACACCACCACGAACTTGCCTAGAAAAGGCCTCAAAACTTCATTCATCAATCTCATGAAAGTACTAGGAGCATTAGTGAGTCCAAATGGCATGACAAGCCACTCATACAACCCATGCTTGGTCTTGAATGCAGTCTTCCATTCATCTCCTTCCCTCATTCGAATTTGATGATAGCCACTCCTCAAATCAACTTTAGAGAAGATATTAGAGCCACTCAACTCATCAAGCATGTCATCAAGCCTTGGAATAGGAAACCTGTACTTGATAGTAATATTGTTAACAGCCCTACTATCAATACACATACGCCAAGTACCATCCTTTTTAGGAACCAACAAAGCAGGAACGGCACAAGGACTCATAGACTCACGCACATACCCCATACCCATCAACTCCTCTATTTGTCTTTGTAACTCCTTGGTTTCCAAAGGGTTACATCTATAGGCAGGCTTGTTAGGCAAAGGTGCCCCAGGAATAAGGTCAATTTGATGTTCAACCCCCCTCAAAGGTGGTAACCCCTTAGGCAATTCATCAGGGAAAACATCTTCAAAATCTTTAATTAATTGAGCCAATTTAGGATTTTGACTTACAAATTGTTCATGCACCTCTTTAGAATACAACATATACACCTCATGCTCACCTTCAATCTCCCTCGCAAATTCTTTTAAAGAAAGTAAAGACACCTCCTTTGATTGTTTAGTATTTAGTGGGGGTAAAGGATGTAATTTTTTTTGTTTCCCTTGGTGAGTTATAGTGTAAGTGTTATGAAAACCATCATGAATAGATTTTCGATCAGTTTGCCATGGCCTACCAAGTAATATATGACAAGCATCCATAGACACAACATCACATAATTGAGAATCATGATAAGAACCAATGGAAAAACTAACCATGCTTTGTCTCCTAACTCCAGTACTTGAATTAGAATCCAACCAACTCAACTTATAAGGTGCAGGATGACTAGTAGTTGTAAGACCAAGTTTGGTTACCAAAGACTTAGAAACCGTATTTGCCTCACTTCCACTATCAATAATCAAATCACATACCTCACCTTCAACCTTGCACTTTGTGATGAAAACGTGCTCCCTTTGAGGTGCAATGGGTTCCTCCACATGGGCTCGCAATACCCTTCTCACCACTAGACTTTGCTTGGCATCTTCTTCAGGAAAACATTGATCTTCCTCCTCATCATCACCCACGGCCTCCTCTTCTTCATCTTCAAACTCCTCCCAATTTATGGTTTGATTGGCAATGAGCTTGACTTCTTGCATGGTTAAGGCTCTTACATTTGGACAATCCTTCTTGAAATGCCCTCTTCCTCCGCACTTGTAACATACAATGTCACTAAGTTGGAAGTCCTTCTTGTCTTTCTTAGGTGGGTCATTCGGCTTACCCATTGATGAACTCTCCTTTGGAGGGAAAGTAGGCTTTCTTACCACTGGGGGTGGATAAGTCGCCTTCTTCTTCTTCTTAGAATCAAACTTGATTGCAAGTTTGCAAGCTTCAGCAAAGGTTAAATTGGTATAACCCTCAAGCTTCTCTTGTAAATCATGGTCCAAACCAGCAATGAATCGTCCCATCTTGAGTTCTTCATTTTCAGTGACTTCACACACAATGGCAAGTCTATCAAACTCCTTGATGTACTCCTCAACTGGACCACCCTTTTGTTGTAAAGTACTCCACTTTACATATTGACCTTGTTTGTAATTGTGAGGAATGAAGCGATCCCTCATCCGTTTCTTCAACTTAGACCAAGTTGAAATAGAAGCTTTTCCCCTAAGGGTACGGCCCCTTTGTTCTCCTTGCAACCAACTATCACCATAGCCTTTCAGTTTGACTTTGGCAATCTTGTATTTTTGCTCTTCTTCTTGGATGTCTTTGTACTCAAAGTACCTCTCCAAAGACTTCTCCCATTCTAGGTACTTCTCAGGATCAAGAGTACTATCAAAAGCAGGAATATCCACTTTAAGACTCCTATCTTCCCTCCTAGGTGGAGGATCATCATCATGTTCTCTTCTATCACGATCAGTCATGAGCCTTGCCATTAGGGCAGCAAGGTTCCCTTGCAAATTTTGATTAGTCTCAACAGCTCGATTGAGAGCTTCTAAGGCCACTCTCAAGTCATTGTTTTCTGCCATGGTTTTGGTTTTGTTTTTTTTTTTGTGTGTGTGTAGGTACGGCCCCTTGGAAAGTTTAGGAAAACTTCCCCCTACCTGACGCGCCAAATGATGTGTAATCTAAGTGGGAAAAACTTTGATCACGAATCAGAATGAAACGTTGGCTTGTGTTTAGTGACTAAGGTTTGTGTTTACTTGTTTAAAGGTTTGTGTTTAAGAAAGAAACAAGTGAGATAGGGGAATACTCACCCAAATCTCAAGGATATAGCAAAGAGGAATACTCACTCAATTGCTTGGGTGTAATTGTGTTTAGGGAATACTCGACCTATCCAACAACTACCTAAGATCAAGCTTAGGGAATACTCGACCTAAACTAGAACTCTTCAAGTTTGAGAACACCCAACCTTGGATGACAACTTGGCTAACCCTCTAGCAAAGTTAAACTCACAACAAAGTGAAGACACGTTTTTTTTGCGATATTTCTGAATGACTTTTATTGATCAAGTAGCAAGCTATATATAGCTTGAGTTACATTAAAAGATGTTCTTTCATATGCCCAAAATAGGCTAAAACAAATCAGAAATAAACTGCCTAAAAACCGCCCAAAATAACTAGGCTTACAACTAAAAATAAAACAGAAAATAGCTAAATAATTAACTAGGAAAACGGCCCCAATTAATTATCATTACAAACTGAAAATTAACTAATTAAAACCAGCTTAGAATTAGGAATATTTGGCTGTAACAAGGCTGCAAGAAACGGCCTCATTTAACGCTCCAAAACTGCCCAAATGCTCATCATTCCTCCTCTTGAATTACGCCCTAGATTCCAGCCTTCGTAACTGCCATTTTAACTCCACATTCAAGCCTTATTATTCTAAAAAAAAACTACCAGAAAACGTCCATAATAATGCAGCATTATGGACTTAAAATCAACTTCAAAACTCCATCAATTCTGCCCTTGATTCACGCCCTTTGTAACAGCCCTATTAACTCCTATTTCAAGCTCTTTTATTCACCCCACACAACTGAAAGAAACAGCTAAATAAAGCCCCTTAAAAGAGATTAAAAACCAGCAAACAACCTCTTTAATTCACGCCTAAATTCATGCTTCAAAACGGCTAGTATTTGCAACTCATTTCTGATTGCATTTGCTCTTGTGTAACCGTTTATTCTAAGCTCCATACACGTCCCTTTTAACCCTCATTTAGATAATTAGTAACACTAAGTAAAGTGCAGCCATTAGGAGAATTAAAAGGACCATGTAAACCATACTCCAAAAGGACTCCATCGAAGCTTACCTTAGACAACAACAACTCCTTATCATTCGAACTTTGGACTTGATCAATGTTAGGCTCTTGACCATTTGGGTCATTATCCTAAAAACTTGACTAAATAAATAATAAACAAGAAAATCATCAGAAATTATCCTAAAATCACGAAAATATCTTTGTGCCCAAGATTGCCAAAATTCATGAAAATTCTCGCCACAAAGAACCGTCAATTTTGTGCAATTTCCAAGATTCTTCAAGAACATCAAGAAATGCTTCAAGATTCAATATTTTAATGAAGAAATCTTCAAGAAACCATTATTCATGTCTTTTAGCATATTAATGATGATCAAGACTCCACAAGAACTAATAATAATAATGTCCAAAATGAGAAAACCCTATCAAGTGAAATGGGAAAAACTCATGGACCAAACCAACTTGTTCCCTATAACCACCATGTTATTCCATCCTGTGATTTCACTAGTTATAGTTATTATCACTTAACTTAACTAATGGCTCACTCCACCAGTGACAAAGTATTAGTGATCAATATCCATAGTGTTGGCTAGGAAGCCATCACCATCACCATTGTCAGTGCTTACCACATTGTTTACCACTGTCACCCTAACCTGTGATTTATCCTTATCAAACCCAATAGGATTTATTAATAGGTTGATTGATTCATCCACTATTGGTGTATTATAGGATATTTCACAAGGACCTAAATTCACATCAATATGTCAAAGAGAGTATGAGCCCGTGTGATGTACCAACACTGTTGTTCCTAAGAAGGACGGTTCCTGGCGCATGTGTATTGATTCTCGAGCTGTCAACAACATCACAATTAAGTATAGGTTTCCCATCCCCAAACTGGACGATTTATTGGATGAATTGTATGGCTCACAAGTCTTTTCCAAGATTGATTTGAGAAGTGGGTACCATCAGATACGCATGAGGGAAGGAGATGAGTGGAAAATAGCCTTCAAAACCAAATTGGGTCTCTATGAATGGTTAGTCATGCCTTTTGGACTCACCAACGCACCAAGAACTTTTATAAGGCTCATGAATGAAGTTTTGAAACCATATTTGGGTAATTTTGTTGTTGTGTACTTAGATGATATACTGATTTATAGTAGAAACGGTGGTGATCATCTGCAGCATCTAAGGCAGGTTTTCGAAACTCTGAGACAACAAAAGCTCTATGGGAAATTGGAGATGTGTTATTTCATGGTGAGCAGTGTGACGTTTTTGGGGTATGTAGTGTCAAAAGATGGAGTTTTAGTGGATCACTCTAAGGTTGAAGCAATCAAATCATGGCCAACACCCACAAATGTTACTGAAGTGTGTTCTTTTCATGGTTTGGCTTCCTTCTACAGAAGGTTTGTCAAAAACTTCTCATCAATGGTTGCTCCTATTTTTGAATGCATCAAGAAGCATAGGAAATTCAAGTGGACCAAAGAGGCGCAGAAAGCATTCGAAAAAATCAAGGATTTATTATGCCACACACCTATTCTTGCATTGCCTGATTTCACAAAACCTTTTTGAAGTTAAAACAGATGTAAGCAATGTAGGAATAGGTGCAGTTTTAGTGCAGGGAAAACGACCAATTGCCTATTTAAGTGAAAATTTAAATGGGGCCAGGTTAAATTATTCCACTTATGATAAATAGTTTTATGCAATTGTTAGAGTTATGGATCATTGGAGTCATTAATTGAGGCCTAACCATTTCATCCTACATTGTGATCATGAAGCACTGGAACATATCAATGGTCAGCAGAAACTGAATCCTAGACATGCCAAGTGGGTTGAGTTTCTTCAATCTTTTCATTTTTCTTCAAAATATAAAGATGGCAAGTCTAATGTGGTGGCAGATGCACTTTCTAGAAGGTATGTGTTGATCAGTGTTTGAATTGCAAGCTGTTGGGTTTAGAACATATGAAGACATATTATGAATATGATATGGATTTTGGGGCTGTGATGCAACAACTGGGAAGTGGAGTAGTAGGATGTTATGTATTACATGATGGATTCCTGTTTAAGGGGAACCAGTTGTACGTGCCTAACTGTTCAATAAGGGAATTATTGGCTAGAGAGGCGTATGGTGGAGGTCTTGTAGGGCATTTTGGAATTGCTAAATCATTAAGCATGCTGCAAGGACATTTTTATTGGCCTAAGATGATTGGAGATGTCGCAGATTTGATATCTCAATGTGCTGTATGTCAAAAGGCCAAAGCAACATTTCATCAGGGTTTATATACACCATTGCCAGTTCCTGATGGTCCCTGGGAAAATGTATCAATGGATTCCATTGTTGGTCTATCTAGAACTGCTCGAAATAAGGATTCTATTATGGTGATGGTGGAAAGGTTTTCAAAGATGGCACATCTCACTCCTTGCAAAAAGACTGATGATGTTGTTAATGTTGTAGAACTATATTTTAGGGATGTAATACGATTGCATGGTATACATAAAACCAGCGTCAGTGACAGGGATTCGATATTCATGAGTTACTTCTAGAAATCGCTGTGGAAACTGGTTGGTACCAAATTAATTTTTAGTACTTCCTATCATCCACAAACTGATGGGCAGACTGAGGTAACAAACAGAACTCTAAGGGTACTACTGCGTAGGTTGGTAAGTAAAACTAAGAAAGACTGGGACTTGAAATTGGCGCATGCTGAGTTTGCTTATAACAGATCACCTACTTATGCAACTAAACATTCCCCGGCCCCTTTGAAGTTGTTTATGGAGTCAATCCCAAGTTGCCAATTGATTTCATTTATGTTCTTAAAGGTGAGTTGGTTCATAAAACTTCTTTGGATAAAATTCAATATATGCAGAAGTTAGATGCACAGATCAATGCAAGAATTGAAAAGGTGAATGACCAATATAAAGCTCGCGCAAATAAGCACAAGAATCAACGTCAATTTTAGGAAGGTGATTTGGTTTGGTTACATCTCAGGAAGGAACGATTTCTTAATCACAGGAAAAATAAATTGATGCCTAGATGTGATGGACCATTCAAGATTTTGAAAAAAGTTGGTGATAATGCTTATCAACTTGAGCTACCAAGAGAATATGGAGTCCATGCTACTTTCAATATAGGTGATTTATCTCCATACATTCCTGATGAACAACTTCGAAGTTTGAGGTCAAAATCTTTTGAAGAAGGGCAGGATGATGTAAGTGCAAGCACCAGTGACATTGATAATATTAATGATATAAGTGCAAGCACCAGCGACATTAACAATATTAATGATATAAGTGCAATCAACTTCGAAGGTGGTGATGTAAACGGTAAGGATGCAACCATAGGAGAATTAATTGCATATGGAAATAGAAACCATATGGGTGCATCAAGGGTAGGGATTTGTGTGTGCATGGTCACATAT
This sequence comes from Suaeda aralocaspica, assembly GCA_016808085.1. Lineage (NCBI taxonomy): Eukaryota > Viridiplantae > Streptophyta > Magnoliopsida > Caryophyllales > Amaranthaceae > Suaeda > Suaeda aralocaspica. Next base: position 56,970 of record PYUH01000607.1, on the reverse strand, counting down.
AACTAAGGTGGCATGCAAATCAAGAAAAGAATGGTGGATATTGGGGAACAAGATGGTTTTTGCCTATGAGTTTTTTCCCACTGCATTTGCTAGGGTTTTCCTCACTTCAGGTATAGAGTCTTTATTTCTTGTGGAGTCTTGATCATCATAATTATGCTAAAATACACGGAGGATAAGTTCTTGAAGGTTTCTTGATTAAAAGATAGGATATTGAATCATTTCTTGATGTTCTTGAAGAAATCTTGAAAATTGCGCAAATGGACAAAGCAAATCTTGGGCGTGTTTTTGACGATTTTTCCAAGTTTTGGGCAGCAAGTAATTTTGTGATTTTTAGCTTAAAATCTGATGATTATCTTATTAATTAATTATTTAGTTAAGTTCTTAGGATATTTTGTTGATTAGGTAGTTTGTTAGAGTTTACTAGACAGGATAAGATCAAGTTGCAGTGATGAGATGGCATACTTATCTTGTTGTGTGTGTGTTTTGTGAGGGACGAATTTCCTTGTGTTTGTGCATGTGTTTAGTCTGTTTTAGTTGGGATTTTTGTTGATGATTATTCCTATAAATAGTCTCAGCATTAGTTTGTAAATTAATTGAGTTTGAATTGAATAAAAGTTTGCTTGTATTCTTGAAAACAAATTGCCGAAAATTTTAAGGGTTGGTGGATTTTCCTTTATACTCTTGTGAAGATTAATTATTGGCTTTTAGGGTGCTTAGGCTTTAATCAAAAACTAATTGACCAACCTAAAATTAAAAATTTTGGTCACTTGGCCTTTAGAAGTTCGAAATATTAGTCAACACTAGTGAGTTTTCAAAATCATATGAAAATTCATATAATGTAGAGATCGAATTAAAAGCCACAAAATTTCACAATTGGAAACATAAACATAATTACAAACAACTGAATTCGAAACAAGAACATAATTACAAACAATTGACATCATGACATGAACAGAAAGAATTACAAACAACTGAATTCCAGAATTCAAAAACATGAACATAATTTTAAACAATTGAATTTGAAACATGAACAGACCGAATTTGAAACAACTGAATTTCGGAATTCGAAACATGAACATAATTACAAACAACTAAATTCGTCATATGAATAGACAAAATTACAAAAAACTGAATTCCAAAGTTCGAAACATGAACATAATTATAAATAATTGATTTCGGAACATGAACAGATAGAATTACAAACAACTGACTTCCAGAATTCGAGACATGAATATAACTTCCAACAATTGAATTTGAAACATGAGCAGATTGAATTACGACCAACTTAATTCCAGAATTTGATACATGAACATAATTTCAAACAACTGAATTCGAAACTTGAACAGGTAGTGATGTGAATTTTCATATGAATATCAAAAACTTACAAGGTAAGGACTAGACCCACGAATTTCTAAAGGCTAAGGCACCAAAATTCTTGAATTTAGGTTTGTTAACTAGTCTTTGATTAAATCCTAAGCACACTAAAAGCCACTACCTAATCCACGCACAAGAGACCGAATTACAACGAACTGAATTCGAAGCATGAACAGACCGAATTACAAACAACTGAATAAGAAACAAGAATAGATCGAATTACAAACCACTAAATTCCAGCATATCAAAAGTGAACATAAATACAAATAAATTAATTTGAAAAATGAACAGATCGAATTACAAACAGATGAATTCAAGGATTCGTAATATTAACAGAATTTTAAACAACTGAATTCGAAACATGAACATACCGAATTACAAACAACTGAATTCCATAATTCAAAACATGAACAGAATTACATAAAGCTGATCTCGATACATGAATATAAATACAAACAACTGAATTCCAAAATTAAAAACAACTGAATTCATAATTTGAAACATAAACATAATTATAAACTACTGAATTCGACATACAAACATACCGAATTACAAACTGCTGAATTCCAGAATTCGAAACATGAAAATAATTATAAATAAATGAATTCTTAACATGAACTGACCGAATTACAAACAACTGAATTCCAGAATTCGTAAATGGACCATAGCGAATTACAAACCAATGAATTTGAAACATGAACAGATAGAATTAAAAGCAACCGAATTCTAGAATTTGAAACATAACTAGCCTAGAAACGTCCAGAATTCGAACCTTGAACATAATGACAAACAACTGAATTTGATAAGCAATTAATTCCCCCATGGTTGCACCTTTATTAGCAGATTCAATCAAACCTTCAAAGTTGTGATCAATATTTGTATCAACAACTAAATTCAAGAATTTGAAACATAAACATAATTACAAACAATTGAATTCGAAACATTAACTGACCGAATTAGAAACAACTGAATTCCAGCATACAAAACATCAACAGAAATACAAAAGACATAATGCGGAATATGAACAAACAGAATTACAAACAACTGAATTCCAGAATTGGAAACATGAATAAATCAATTTCCAAACAACCGAATTCCATAAATCGAAACATGAACATAATTACAAACAACTGATTTCGAAACATAAACAGCTGAATTACAAGCATTTGAATTCCAGATTCAGAAACATGAACATAATTACAAAGAACTGAATCCGAAAAATAAACAGATCGAATTACTAACAAATGAATTACAGAATACGAAACATGAACAAAATTACAAACAATTCAATTCGAAACATGAACCGACCGAACTAGAAACAATCGAATTCCAAAATACAAAATATGAACTGAAATACAAATAACTGAATTCGAAACATGAACAGACAGAATTACAAATAACTGAATACCAGAATTCGAAACATGAACATAATTACAAATAACTGAATTAGAATCATGAACAAACCGAATTACAAACAACTAAATTCCAGAATTCGAAAGAAGAATATAATTACTAAGAACTGACTTCGAAACGTGAAAGAATCGAATTACAAACAACTAAATTCGAAACAAGGACCGGCTGAATTACAAAAAGCTGAATTATAGAATTTGAAACATTAACATAATTACAAACAACTGAAATAGAAATTTGAACATATTGAATTATGAAAAACTGAATTCCAAAATTTGAAACAAAAACATAATTACAACAACTGAAATCGAAACATGAACTGATTGAATTATAACTAACTGACTTCCCGAATTCGAAACATGAACATAATTACAAACAACTCAATTTGAAACATTAACACACCAAATTTCAACTATCTTAATTTTAGAATTCGAAATATGAACATAATTACAAACAACTGAATTCCGAAATTCAAAACGTAAGCATAATTACAAACAACTGAATTCGAAACATAAACAGACTGAATTACAAATAGCTGAATTCAAGAATTTGAAACATAAACATACTTACAAAGATTTGAATTCGAAACATGAACTGACCGAATTACGAACAACTAAATTCAAGAATTCAAAGCATGAACATAATTACAAACAACTGAATTCGAAACATGAACAAATCGAACTACAAATAACTGAATTCTAAAATGTGAAACATGAACATAATTACAAGGAACTGAATTTGAAACATGTACCGATCCAATTACAAACTAGCGAATTCCCGAATTCGAAATATAAACATAATTACACAAAACTGATTTCGAAATATAAACATGCTCAAGTACAAACAGCTGAATTCCAGAATTTGAAACATGAACATAATTACAAAGAACTAATTCGAAACATGAACAAATCAAATTACAAATGGCTGAATTCTAGAATTCGAAACATAAACATAATTAGAAATAATTGAATTCGTAACATGAACCGTCCGAACTAAAAACAACTGAATTCCAAAATACAAAAAATGAGCAGAAATACATACAACTTAATTTGAAACATGAAAAAACAGAATTACAAACCAACAATATTCTGTAATTCAAAACATGAACATAGTTACAAATAACTGAATCCAAAACATGAACGGACCAAATTACAAACAACTAAATTCCAGAATTCGAGACATTAACTTAATATCCAATAACTGAATTTGAAACATGAAAAGGCCTATTTACAAATAACACAATTCCAAAATTCAAAACATGAACATAATTATAAATAACTGAATTCAAAACATGAACTGACCGAATTAGAAACAACTAAATTCTAGAATTCGAAACATGAACATAATTACAAACAACTGAATTCGAAACATGAACAGACCAAATTAGAAACAACTGAATTCAAGAATACAAGACAAGAGCAGAAATACAAACAAAACAATTCAAAACATTAACATAATTACAAATAATTGAATTTGAAACCAAAAATTTACAAACAATTGTATTTCAGGATTCGAGACATCAACAGACTGAATTTGAAACAACTGAATTACGGAATTCGGAATATCAACATAATTACAAATAATTTAATTGGAATCATGAACAGACAGAATTACAAAGAACTGGATTCCAAAATTCTAAACATGAAAATTATTACAAATAACTGAATTAGAAACATGAACGGATTAAATTACAAACAACTTAATTCCAGAATTCGAGACATAAACATAATTACTAATAACTAAATTCGAAACATGAAAAGACCGAATTATAAATAACACAATTCAAGAATTCAGAAAATGAACATAATTACAAATAACTGAATTTCAAACATGAACAGACCGAATTACAAACAACTGAATTCTAGAATTCGAAACAAGAACAGACCAAATTAGAAACAACAGAATTCAAGAATACTAAACAAGAGTAGAAAGAGAAAAAAAAACAATTCAAAACATTAACATAACTACATTTAACTGAATTTGAAAAAGAAAAAATTTCAAACTAAATTTTAGAATTCGAGACATATACATAATTACCAATAACTGAATTCAAAACATGAACTGACCGATTTACAAACAACTGAATTACAAAATTGGAAACATGAACAGATCGAATTACAAACAACCGAATCCAGAATTCGAAATATGAACTTAATTAAAAACAACTGATTTTGAAAAATGAATACGCTAAATTACAAACTGCTTAAATCCCAGATTAGAAATTTAAACATAACTCAAAAGAACAGAATTCAAAACATGTATGTACATATTACATGAACAGAAAAAATTACAAACTTAATTCCAAAATTCGAGACATGAACATAATTACGAATAACTAAATTCGAAACATCAACAGGCCGAATTACAGAATTGGAAACACGAACATAATTACAAAGAATTAAATTCAAAACATAAACAGATCAAATTACAAACAACCGAATCAAGAATTCGAAGCATGAACATAATTACAAACAACTGATTTCGAAAAATAAATACGCTGAATTAAAAACAGCTGAAATTCCAATTTAGAAATTACAACATAACAAAAAAGAATCGAATTCGAAACATGTACATATCAAATTACAGCCAACTGAATTCCATAATTCGAAACATGAACATAATTACAAACAACTAATTTCGAAACATGAACAGACTGAATGACAAATATCTGAATTCCAGAATTCGAAACATGAACATGATTACAAACAACTGACTTCGAAACATGAGCAGAAAAAATTACAAACAACTGTATTCCGAAATTCAAAACATGAACATAATTAAAAACAATTGAATTCGAAACATGAGTAGACCGAATTTGAAACAAATGAATTATAGAATTTGAAACATGAACATAATCATGAACAGACACAATTACAAACAACTGAATTCCAGAATTCGATACATGAACATGATTACAAATAGCTGAATTCAAAACATGAACAAAAAAATTACAAACAACTTAATTCCAGAATTCGAGACATTAACATACTTACCAATAGTTGAATTCGAAACATGAACAAAATGAATTACAAATAACTGATTCCTGATTTGGAAACATGAACACTATTACAAAGAACTAAACTTGAAATTTGAACAAATTGTATTACAAACAACCGAATTCTGAAATTTGAAACATGAACATAATTACAAACAACATATTTCGAAACATAAACAGGGTGAATTCCAAACAATTGAATTCAAGAATTGGAAACATGAACATAACTACAAAGAACTGAATTTGAAACATGAACAAATCACATTACAAACAATCGTATTCAAGAATTCGATATATTAACATAATTAAAAACAATTGAATTCGAAACATAAACCGTTTGAATTTGAAACACCTGAATTCTAGAATACAAAACATGAATAGAAATACAAACAAATGAATTCAAAACATGAAAAGCCAGAATTATAAACAATTGTGTTACAGAATTCGAAATATGAACATAATTACAAATAACTAAATTTGAAACGTTAACCGACCAAATTACAAACAACTGAATTCCAGAATTCGAGACATTAACATAATTAAGAATAACTTAATTCGAATCATGAACATACCGAATTACATATAATTGAATTCCTGAATTTGAAACATGAACATAATTACAAATAACTGAGTTCGAAACATCAATAGACCGAGGTACAAACAAACGAATTGCATAATTTGAAATTTGAACATAATTATAAACAACTGAATTAAAAACAACTGAATTTAAGAATTCGAAACATGAACATAATTACAAACAATTGAATTCGAAACATGAACAGACCGGATTAAAACAACTGAATTCCATAATACAAAACATGACGAGAAATACTAACAACAGAATTCGAAATGTGAACAGACATAATTAAATTATAGAATTCGAAATATGAACATAACTACAAATAACTGAATAAGAAACATAAACAGAAAAAATTACAAACAACTAAATTCCAGAATTGGAGAGATGAACATAATTACCAATAACTTAATTCGAAACAATAATAGACCAAAATACAAATAATTGAATTCCAGAATTAGAAACATGAACATAATTACAAAGAACTGAATTCGAAACATGAATACATCGAATTGCAAACAACCGAATTCATGAATTCAAAACATGAAAAATAACAAACAACTGATTTCGAAAAATAAACAGGCTGAATTACAAATAGCTGAATTCCCAAATTAGAAATTTGAACATCATTAAAAAGAACATAATTAAAAACTTGTATAGATCGAATTACGACCAACTGAATTCTAGAATTCGAAACATGAACATAAATACAAACAATTGAATTTGAAACATAAACAAACAGGATGACAAAAAACTGAATTCATGAATTCGAAATATGAACATAATTACAAACAACTGACTTCGAAATATGAGCACAAAGAATTACTAATAACTGAATTCCAGAATTCATAACATGAACATAATTACAAACAATTTAATTCGAAACATGAATAGACGAATTTTAAACAATTGAATTCCGGAATTCAAAACATGAACATAATTACAAACAACTAAATTCTAATATTCGAAACATTAACATGATTATAAATAACTGAATTCGAAACATGAACATAAACAATTACAAAAAATGAATTCAAGAATTCCAGACATGAACATAATTACAAATAATTGAATTCCAAAATTCGAAACATGAACATAATTACAAATAACTGGATTCGAAACATGAGCAGGTAGGAATACAAACAACTCAATTCTAGAATTCAGTACATAAATATAAATACGAACAACTGAATTCGAAACTTAAACAGACCGAATTACAAACAGCTGAATTCACGAATTTGAAACATGACCATAGTTACAAACAGTTGAAATCGAAACATGTACATACCAAATCATTAATAACTAGATTCAAGAATATGAAACATGAACAGAATTACAAACAATGAATTCGAAACATGAGTAGAACGAATTACAAATAACTGAATTCCATAATTTGAAACATGAACATAATTGCAATGAACTAAATTCAAAACATATCGAATTACAACCAACTGAATTTAAGAATTGGAAACATAAACATAATTAAAACTAACTGAATACGAAACATGAACATATCGAATTACAAACAACCGAATTCCAAAATTTGAAACATGAACATAATTACAAACAACTGATTTTGAAAGATCACAGTTGAATTCCAGAATTGGGAACATGAACATAATTACAAAGAACTTAATTCGAAACATGAACAGATCGAATTACAAACAACTGAATTCATGGATTCATGAATTCGAAACACGAACATAATTACAAACAACTATTTTCGAAACATAAACATGCTAAATTACAAAATGCGAAATTCCAGAATTCGAAACATGAACATAAATACAAAGAACTGAATTCGAAACATGAATAGACAAAATTACAAACGACTGAATTCCAGAATTCGAAACATGAACATAGTGACCAATAACTTAATTAGAAACATGAACATAATTAATAAATAACAGAATTTAAAACATGAACAGACCGAATTACTAATAACTAAATTCTAAAATTCAAAAAACGAACATAATTATAAACAACTGAATTCGAAAAATGAACATATAGAATTACAAACAAGTAAATCCGGAATTTGAAACATGACCATATCGAATTACAAACAAATGAATTCCAGAATTCGAAACAAGAACATAATTGCAAATAATTTAATTCGAAACATGAACATACATAATTAGAAACAAATGAATTCCAGAATACAAAAAAAGAGCAGAATTACAAACAAATCAATTCGAAACATGAACAGACAGAATAACAAACAACAAAATTAAAGAATTTGAAACATGAACATAATTACAAATAACTAAATTCGAAACATCAGGTGATCGAATTACAAACAACTGAATTCCAGAATTTGAAACATGAACCGATCGAATTACACATAACTAAATTCAAGAATTCGAAATATCAACTAATTGAACTACAAAAAGCTGAATTGCTGAATTCTAAGCATGAACATAATACAAACAACTGAATTCGAAACATGAACAGATCAAATCACGAAAAACAAAATTATAAAATTTGAAACATAAAAATAATTAAGAACAATTGCATTCGAAACATGAGCAGATTGCATTACAATAAACTGAAATTAAAAATTAGAAACATGAGCATCATTAAAAATAACTAAATTCGAAGCATTAACACACCGAATTACAAATAACTAAATTCGAAATATGAGCACAAAGAATTACAAACAACTGAATTCCAGAATTCATAAGATGATCATAATTACAAACAATTGAATTGGAAACCTGAATAGACTGAATTTTAAACAATTGAATTCCAGAATTCAAAACATGAACATAATTACAAACAACTAAATTCTAGAATTCCAAACATTAACATGATTACAAATTACTGAATTCGAAACATTAACAGACAAAAATACAAAAAACGGAATTCAAGAATTCCTAACATGAACATAATTACAAATAACTGAATTCCAATATTCGAAACATGAACATAATTACAAACAACTGAATTCGAAACATGACCAGATAGGATTATGATACGAATATCAATGCTAATGAACAAAACTTCGAGGGTTTGATTGAAGTTGGAAAACAAGATGCAACCTTGGGGGAGTTAGTGGCTTATGGAGACACAAGGCTTCTTGGGTTGGCTAGGGTGGATTTTTATGTGTGCATGGTGACATGTACAAGCTTATTCACGTAGTTTTCAAGCAAGTATAAGATTAGTAGTTTAGAAATGTTGAGCTATATGGGTTTTCTTCCCACGTCATTTGATAGGGTTTTACCATATGGTGTTTTGTGATTTTCTTGATTAGTTTAGGAGTCATGGTTGATGGAATCAAGCATGGGAAACACAAAAATGAAGGTTTCTTGAAATAAAGATTGAATCTTGAAGAGTTTCTTGAAGTTCTTGAAATCGGAAGTCCAACAAAAATCAACGAGAATCAAAGCAAGTTATATGGCGGGATTTTTGAAAGATTTTTGAAGTTTTGGGCAACGTTGTCAACAAAGGTTTCCGTGTTGTTTGACTTGGTCAACCTAAGTTTGTTTTTCGGAAATATGACCCTTAGATTTGATTCTCAAAATATCTAAGATTTAGTCTAAAAATCAGATTACAAAATATATGGTGCAAATATTGTATCCGGTTTTGATAAGATTTTCTTGTTATCCTAATCTTAGTTTGTTATACCATATATCTAAGGTAGTTAGGATATGTTTAGGATTCTCAAATATTGTGTGATATGTTTAGCTATAAATAGGATGTAAAATACATCAATAAAATTCAGATTAGAGTGATTGAAAAACACTTTGTTTTCCGGTTTTCATTGTTTCACGAAGTAAACAAAATTTTGAGGGTTTCTTGTGAGAAATTCGATCAAGTGAGTGGTGCTTTGTGCTTTATCTCACGTGAGGATAGTTCTTAGGATTTGAGGGTGCTTTGCTTTAATCAAATTCTACTAATTATTCGCCTTAGAAGTTCAGATTTGTGGTGCGTGGCTTTATCAAATTTGAAGTCTAAGTTTCCTTTGTGTGAGTGGCGTTTGTCTATAACAAAATTCACATCAAGTTTTGGTGCTCTCGTTGAGAGATTCATTCAATCTCAAGTGTTCAATATCAATTATCATGGCTCAAGAAGGTGGAGACGAACATCCACAAGGATTCACGAAAGGTTTGAGCTTGGCTCAAGCAAAGGAGCTACGTATGCAAGGGGAGATTGACGAGTTAAAGGCTCGTTTAGATGAAGTCCTAACCATCATGGCTTCTACCAAGAAAACTCCTACTAAATCTAAACAAGAGGATGGCTCATCATCAAGTGCAAGTGAGCAAGAAAGTGTGAGGAGTGTACGTAAACCAAAAAAGGGATACTCATCAAGTTCTAGTGACGATGAGGAACCAAGATCAAGGCACAAACATAAGGGAAAGATGAGGGATGATGATCGAAATCTTAAACTCGAAATTCCTGAGTTTAATGGAGGTATGGATCCTGAAAAATTTCTAGATTGGATTCGTAGGGTTGAGAGGATTTTTCGTTACAAAGAATATGATGATCATAAGTCCTATAAATTGGCGGAGTTAAAACTCACTTCCTATGCAAGTCTATGGCTTGAGGGGTTACAAAGGAAGAGAAGGAAGGAAGGTAGGTCAAAAATCTCTTCATGGTCTAAATTAAAAAGGGAGATGAGGAAACGTTTTGTTCCTCAAGATTTCGAGCAAAACAATTTCATCAAGATGCATACATTAAAACAAGATAGAAAAACGGTTGATGAATACATTGTGGAGTTTGAAAAATTGATCATGATTTGTGATTTGGAAGAGAAGGAGGACCACAAAGTGGCTCGTTTTGTGGCTGGTCTAGATGAAAATATAAGGGAGAAGGTCGAATTACAACCTTATTGGACCTTTGATGAAGTTTGTAGAGTGGCAGCAAGGGTTGAGAAACAAGTTGCACGCAAGCCAAAGACATACTTCAAAACCTATGATCCTAAAGAAAAGCGTGATACTTTCCCTCAAAAACCAAACTTTGATAAGGTTACTAAACCACCCTTCATCAAGGATAAGAGTTCATCTTCAAAGCCCCAAAGTAGTGATTCACGCATTGTTTGTTTCAAGTGTAAAGGGCAAGGTCACATTCAAAGAGATTGTCCTCATGCTAGGGTCACAACAACTCGAAATTGGGTAGATGGGGAAAGCCTTGAAGAAGAGGAGGAGATGTATGGGGATGAGGGAGAGGAAGAGTATGCCAATTATGAAAATATGGAGGAAGAAACGGAGGAAGTCCAACCAGAAACACAAGGCCAATCCTTGGTGTTACGTAGGGTATTACAATCTCAAAGTGCACAACCTTTGGAGAGTCAAAGGGATAAAATTTTTCTCACAAGGTGTAATGTTCAAGGCAAGCTTTGTGATGTGATCATAGATACTGGAAGTTGCACAAATGTAGTATCTACGTTGTTGGTGGAAAAACTCGCAATTCCTACAAAGATACATCCTCAACCATACAAGCTACATTGGCTTAGCAACACAAGCGATGTTAAGGTAAACAAACAAGCCTTGATTGCGTTTAAAATTGGTAAATTTGAGGATCAAGTACTTTGTGATGTTTGTCCTATGGATGCTTGTCATATATTATTGGGTAGACCTTGGCAATATGACCGTTTTGTGAAGTTTAATGGGAGAACAAATGTCTATATTGTGCGCAAGAACCCTAATGAGAAATCATATGCATTAAAACCCTTGATGATTTCTAAACCTAAAACAAGCATGGGTAATTCTAAAGGTGTTTTGTTGGTGGGTGGAAAGGAGTTAGAAAGGGAGTTGAAAACAAGTTCTATGTCTTATATGTTGTTAGCCAAAGAGGTACAAGACGAAGCCCCAGAAATTCCTAGGGTTTTGCATCCTATGTTGAATGAGTTTTCAGATGTGTTTCCTAATGAGTTACCACCAGGATTACCACCAATAAGAGGGATTGAACATCAAATTGATCTTATTCCTGGGTCTCAAATTCCTAACAAGCCTGCATATAGATGTAATCCAGAGGAGACAAAGGAGATACAAAGGCAAATTGAGGAATTAATGGAGAGGGGGTACGTGAGAGAGAGCATGAGTCCATGTGCTGTGCCTACATTAATAGTACCTAAGAAGGATGGGACTTGGAGAATGTGTATTGATTCAAGGGCAGTTAACAATATAACCGTCAAGTATAGGTTTCCTATACCTAGATTGGATGATTTGCTAGATGAATTACATGGTTCTCAATTATTTTCAAAGATTGATTTAAGGAGTGGATATCATCAGATTCGAATGAAGGAAGGTGATGAATGGAAAACAGGTTTTAAAACAAAGCTAGGGCTTTATGAATGGTTAGTCATGCCTTTTGGGTTAACTAATGCACCTAGTACGTTTATGAGGTTGATGAATGAGGTCTTAAAGCCATACATTGGTAAGTTTGTAGTGGTATATTTAGATGATATTTTGGTGTATAGCAAGAGTGTTAATGATCATCTAAGCCATCTAAGGAGTGTGTTTGGGACATTACGAGAACAAAAGCTTTATGCTAAGCTCGAGAAGTGTTATTTTGTGGTACCAAGTGTGACGTTTTTGGGGTATATTGTGTCCAAAGATGGGGTTTCTGTTGATCCATCTAAAGTGGAAGCTATAAAATCATGGCCAACACCAAAAAACGTGACTGAAGTACGTGCTTTTCATGGGTTAGCCTCGTTCTATAGGAGGTTTGTGAAGAATTTTTCATCTGTTGTTGCTCCTATAACCGAATGCATTAAGAAGGATAAGCCTAAGTTTGAGTGGACTAAGGGGGCACAAGAAGCTTTTGAATTGATTAAGAAGTTGCTTTGTAACACACCTATACTAGCCTTACCAGATTTCTCTAAACCATTTGAAGTAGAGACGGATGCAAGTGGGGTTGGAATTGGTGCTGTTCTAGTCCAAGGGAAGAGGCCAATTGCTTACTTTAGTGAGAAGTTGAATGGTGCTAAACTGAACTATTCTACATATGACAAGGAGTTCTATGCCATTATTAGAGCTTTGGATCATTGGAGTCATTATTTAAGGCCTAATCACTTCATATTACATTCTGATCATGAAGCTTTGAAGCACATTAATGGTCAACAAAAATTGAATCCAAGACATGCTAAATGGGTTGAATTTTTGCAATCTTTTCACTTCTCTTCAAAGTACAAAACGGGGAAGTCTAATGTTGTTGCTGATGCTTTGTCAAGAAGGTATACTTTGCTTGGTGTTTTGAACTTTAAGTTGCTTGGATTAGAGTTGATAACACAATTTTACGAGCAAGATGGTGATTTTGGACCAATAATGGCGCAACTTTCAAAGGGTTCTATGAGTTCCTATGTGCTACATGATGGGTTTTTGTTTAAAGGTAATCTATTGTGCATACCTAAGTGTTCTATACGTGAGTTGCTAGTAAGGGAGGCTCATGGAGGAGGTATTGCTGGACATTTTGGCATTACAAAGACACTAACCATGTTGCAAGAACATTTTTATTGGCCAAAGATGATTGTTGATGTTGAGGCCATAATTGCTCAATGTGCTACTTGTCAAAAGGCAAAAGCAGCCTTTCATCAAGGTTTTTATACTCCATTGCCAGTGCCAGAGGGACCTTGGGAAGATGTTTCTATGGATTTCATTGTAGGGTTACCAAGGACAGCAAGGGGAAAAGATGCTATTATGGTAGTGGTTGATAGATTTTCAAAGATGGCTCATTTTACACCATGTCACAAGACAGATGATGCTATGAATGTGGCTGATTTATACTTTAAAGACATCATAAGGTTGCATGGGGTTCCAAAGACTATTGTAAGTGATAGAGACACAAAATTCATGAGCTACTTTTGGAAGTCACTTTGGAGGTTAATAGGCACGAAACTTTTGTTTAGCACATCTTATCATCCTCAAACAGATGGGCAAACAGAAGTCACTAATCGAACACTAGGGGTTTTGTTGCGTGGTTTGGTTAGTAAGACACAAAAAGATTGGGATTTGAAGCTTGCTCATGCTGAATTTGCTTATAATAGGTCACCTACTTATGCTACTAAGCACTCACCTTTCGAGATTGTCTATGGAGTTAATCCTAAGTTACCAATTGATTTTGTAAGTATTCCTAAAGGGGAGTTGGTACACAAAGATGCCAAGACTAAGGTTGAGTACATGCAAAAACTTCATGCAGAAGTAAGGGCTCGAATTGAGAAGGTTAATGATATTTATAAGGCACGAGCAAACAAACATAAATCACAACATGTCTACAAAGAAGGGGATTTGGTTTGGTTACACTTGAGGAAGGAAAGATTTCCAAATCAAAGGAAGAATAAACTTATGCCTCGTTGTGATGGACCGTTCAAGATCATAAGTAAAGTGGGGGATAATGCTTATAAATTGGAATTACCAGGAGAATATGGAGTCCATGCTACTTTCAACATTGGTGATTTAGCTCCTTATGTTCCTGATGACCAACTTCGAGGTTTGAGGACAAACTCTTTTGAAGAAGAGGAGGATGATACGCATATCAATGAGCAAAACTTCGAGGGTTTGGGTTTGATTGAAGGTGGAAAACAAGAAGCAACCTTGGGGGAGTTAGTGGCTTATGGAGACACAAGGCTTCTTGGGTTGGCTAGGGTGGATTTCTACGTGTGCATGGTGACATGCACAAGCTTATTCACGTAAATGTAAAGCAAGTATAGTTAGTAGTTTAGAAGTGTTGAGCTATATGGGTTTTCTTCCCACGTCATTTGATAGGGTTTTACCATATGGTGTTTTGTTATTTTCTTGATTAGTTTATGAGTCAAGGTTGATGGAATCAAGCATGAGAAACACAAAAATGGAGGTTTCTTGAAATAAAGATTGAATCTTGAAGAGGTTCTTGAAGTTCTTGAAATCGCAAGTCCAACAAAAATCAACGAGAAATCAAGCAATGCATATGGCGGGATTTTTGGAAGATTTTTGAAGTTATGGGCAACGTTGTCAACGCGGTTTTTCAAGTTGTTTGACTTGGTCAACTTAGTTTGTTATTTCGGAAATATAGTGGCTAGATTTGATTTGCAAAATATCTAAGATTTAGACTAGAAATCAGATTACAAAATATATGGTGCAAAGATATGTATCCGGTTTTGTTAGGATTTTCTTGTTATCCTAATCTTAGTTTGTTATGCCATATATCTAAGGTAGTTAGGATATGTTTAGATTTCTGAAATATTGTGTGATATGTTTAGCCTATAAATAGGATGTAAAATACATCAATAAAATTCAGATTTGAGAGATTAAACACAAAGTGTTTCCGGTTTTCTTTTGTTTCACGAAGTAAACAATTTTTGAGAGTTTCTTGTGAGAAATTCGAATTGAGTGAGTGGTGCTTTGCTTTATCTCACGTGAGGATAGTTCTTAGGATTTGAGGGTGCTTTGCTTTAATCAAATTCTACTAATTATTCGCCTTAGAAGTTCAGATTTGTGGTGCGTGGCTTTATCAAATTTGAAGTCTAAGTTTCCTTTGTGTGAGTGGCGTTTGTCTATAACAAAATTCACATCAGATTACAAACAACTGAATTCTAGAATTCAATACATAAACATAAATACGAACAACTGAATTCGAAACTTAAACAGATCGAACCACAAACAGCTGAATTCACGAATTTGAAACATGACCATAGTTACAAAGAGTTGAAATGGAACCAAGAACATACCAAATCATTAATAACTAGATTCAAGAATACAAAACATGAACAGAATTACAAACAATGAATTCGAAACATGAGTAGAACGAATTACAAATAACTGAATTCCATAATTTGAAACATGAACATAATTGCAATGAACTAAATTCAAAACATATCGAATTACAACCAACTGAATTTAAGAATTGGAAACATAAACATCATTATAACTAACTGAATACAAAACATGAATAAATCGAATTACAAACAACCGAATTCTATAATTTGAAACATGAACATAATTACAAACAACTAATTTTGATAGATAACAGCTGAATTCCAGAATTGAAAACATGAACATAGTTACAAAGAACTGAATTCGAAACATGTACAGATCGAATTAAAACAATTGAATTCAAGGATTCATGAATTTGAAACACGAACATAATTACAAAAAACTAATTTCGAAACATTAAAATGCTAAATTCCAGAATTGCAAACATCAACATATATAAAAAGAACTGAATTCAAAACATGAATAGACAGAATTACAAACGACTAAATTCAAGAATTTGAAACATGAACATAGTTACCAATAACTTAATTCAAAACATGAACATATTTACCAATAACTAAATTCCAGAATTAGAAACATGAATATAATTAACAAATAACTGAATTTAAAACATGAACAGTCCGAATTACTAAAAACTAAATTCTAGAATTCAAAAAATGAACATAATTATAAACAACTGAATTCGAAAAATGAACATATAGAATTAAAAACAAGTAAATCCAGAATTTGAAACATGAATATATCGAATTACAAATAACTGAATTCCAGAATTCGAAACAAAAACATAGTTGCAAATAATTTAATTAGAAACATGAACAGACATAAATAGAAACAACTGAATTCTACAATACAAAAAACAGAGCAGAATAACAAACAAAACAATTCGAAAACGGAACAGACAAAAAAACAAGCAATAGAATTCTAGAATTTGAAACATGAACATAATTACAAATAACTAAATTCGAAACATCAGATGACCGAATTACAAACAACTGAATTCCAGAATTCGAAACATGAACCGATCGAATAACAAACTGCTAAATTCAAGAATTCGAAACATCATTTGATCGAATTACAAAAAGCTGAATTGCTGAATTTTAAACATGAACATAATACAAAAAACTGAATTCGAAACATGAATAGATCGAATCACAAAAAACTGAATTCTAAAATTTGAAACATGATCATAATTGAGAACAACTGCATTCGAAACATGTGCAGATTGCATTACAACAAACGAACATAAAAAATAAGAAACGTGAGGATAATTATAAATAACTAAATTCGAAGCATTAACACACCGAATTACAAATAACTGAATTCCAGAATTCGAAACATCAATACAATTACAAACAACTGAATTCGAAATATGAGCACAAAGAATTACTAACAACTGAAATCCAGAATTCATAACATGAACATAATTAGAAACAGTTTAATAGGAAACCTGAATAGGCCGAATTTTAAACAATTGAATTACAGAATTTCAAAACATGAACATAATTACAAACAACTAAATTCTAGAATTGGAAACATGAACATAATTACAAAGAACTGAATTCGAAACATGAACAGATCGAATTACAAACAACTGAATTCATGGATTCATGAACTCGAAACACGAACATAATTACAAAAAACTAATTTCAAAACATAAACATGCTAAATTTCAAAATGCTAAATTTCAGAATTCGAAACATGAACATAAATACAAAGAACTTAATTCGAAACATGAATAGACAGAATTACAAACAACTGAATTTCAGAATTCGAAACATGAACATAGTTACCAATAACTTAATTCGAAACAAGAACATATTTACCAATAACTGAATTCCAGAATTAGAAACATGAACATAATTTAAAACATGAACGGACCGAATTACTAATAACTAAATTCTGGAATTTAAAAAACGAACATAATTATAAACAACTGAATTCGAAAAATGAGCATATAGAATTACAAACAAGTAAACCTGGAATTTGAAACATGAACATATCGAATTACAAACAACTGAATTCCAGATTTCGGAACAAGAACATAATTGCAAATAATTTTCGAAACAAGAACATACATAATTAGAAACAACTGAATTCAAGAATAAAAAAAAAAGAGCAGAATTACAAACAAAACAATTCGATACATGAACATAATTTGAAACATGAGTAGAATGAATTACAAATAACTGAATTCCATAAATTGAAACATGAACATAATTGCAATGAATTGATTTCAAAACATGAATATATCGAATTACAACAACTGAATTTTAGAATTGGAAACATAAACATAATTATAACTAACTGAATACGAAACATGAACAGATCGAATTACAAACTACCGAATTCCATAATTTGAAACATGAACATAATTACAAACAACTGATTTTGAAAGATAACAGCTGAATTCCAGAATTGGAAACATGAACATAACTATAAAGAACAGTATTCGAAACATGAACAGATCGAATTAAAAACAACTGAATTCATGGATTCATGAATTTGAATCACGAACATAATTACAAAAAACTAATTTCGAAACATAAAAATGCTAAATTACAAAATGCTAAATTCCAGAATTAGAAACATGAACATATATACAGAGAACTGAATTCGAAATATGAATAGAAAGAATTACAAACGACTGAATTCCATAATTCGAAGCATGAACATAGTTACCAATAACTTAATTCGAAACATGAACAAATTTACCACTAACTAAATTCCAGAATTTGAAACATGAACATAATTAACAAATAACAGAATTTAAAACATGAACAGACGGAATTACTAATAACTAAATTCTAGAATTCAAAAAACGAACATAATTATAAACAACTGAATTCGAAAAATGAACATATAGAATTACAAAAAGTAAATCCGGAATTTGAAACACGAACATATCGAATTACAAACAACTGAATTCTAGAATTCGAAACAAGAACATAATTGCAAATAATTTAATTCGAAACATGAACAGACATAATTAGAAACAACTGAATTCCAGAATACAAAAAAGAGCAGAATTACAAACAAAACAATTCGAAACATGTACAAACAGAATAACAAACAACAGAATTCCAGAATTTCAAACATGAACATAATTAAAAATAAATAAATTCGAAACATCAGATGACCGAATTACAAATAACTAAATTCAAGAATTCAAAATATCAACTAATCGAACTACAAAAAGCTGAATTACTGAATTTTAAACATGAACATAATACAACAACTGAATTCGAAATGTGAACAGATCGAATCACAAAAAACTGAATTCTAAAATTTGAAACATGATCATAATTAAGAACAACTACATTCGAAACATGAGCAGATTGCATTACAACAAACTAAAATTAAAAATAAGAAACATGAGCATGATTATAAACCACTAAATTTAAACCATTAACACACCTAATTACAAATAACTGAATTCCAGAATTCGAAACATCAATATAATTACAAACAATTGAATTCGAAATATGAGCACAAAGAATTACAAACAACTGAATTCCAGAATTCATAACATGAACATAATTACAAACAATTGAATTGGAAACCTGAATAGACCGAATTTTAAACAATTGAATTCCAGAATTCAAAACATGAACATAATTACAAACAACTAAATTCTGGAATTCGAAACATTAACATGATTACAAATTACTGAATTCGAAACATGAACAGATCGAATTACAAACAACTGAATTCATGGATTCATAAATTCGAAACACGAACATAATTACAAAAAACTAATTTCGAAACATAAACATGCTCAATTCTAGAATTTGAAACATGAACATAAATACAAAGAACTGAATTCGTAACATGAATACACAGAATTACAAACAACTGACTTCTAGAATTCGAAACTTGAACATAGTTACCAATAACTTAATTTGAAACATGAACATATTTACCAATAAATGAATTCCAGAATTAGAAACATGAACATAATTTAAAACATGAACATACCGAATTACTAATAACTAAATTCTAGAATTCAAAAAACGAACATAATTATAAACAACTGAAATCAAAAAATGAACATATAGAATTAAAAACAAGTATATCCGGAATTTGAAACTTGAACATATCGAATTACAAACAACTTAAGTCCAGAATTCGAAGGAAGAACATAATTGCAAATAATTTAATTCGAAACATGGAAAGACATAATTAGAAACAACTGAATTCCAAAATACAAAAAAAAGAGCAGAATTACAAACAAAACAATTCGAAACATGAACAGACAGAATAACAAACAACAGAATTCCAGAATTTGAAATATGAACATAATTACAAATAACTAAATTCAAAACATCAGATGACCGAATTACAAACAACTGAATTCTAGAATTCAAAACATGAACCGATCGAATTACAAACAACTGAATTCAAGAATTCGAAACATGAACCAATCGAATTACAAACAACTAAATTCTGGAATTCGAATATCAACTGATCGAACTACAAAAAGCTGAATTGCTGCATTTTAAACATGAACATAATACAAACAACTGAATTTGAAACATGAACAGATCGAATCACAAAAAACTGAATTCAAAAATTTGAAACATGATCATAATTAAAAACAACTGCATTCGAAACATGAGCAGATTGCATTACAACAAACTAAAATTAAAAATTTGAAACATGAGCATAATTATAAATAACTAAATTCGAAGCATTAACACATCGAATTACAAATAATTGAATTCCAGAATTCGAAACATCAATATAATTAGAAACAACTGAATTCGAAATATGAGCACGAAAAATTACTAACAACTGAATTCCAGAATTCGAAACAAAAACATCATCGCAAATAATTTAATTCAGAACATGAACAGACATAATTTGAAACAACTCAATTCCAGAATACAAAAAAACAGCAGAATTACAAACAAAACAATTCGAAACATGAACAGACAGAATAACAAACTACAGAATTCCAGAATTTGACACATAAACATAATTACAAATAACTAAATTCGAAACATCAGATGACCGAATTACAAACAATTGAATTCTAGAATTCGAAACATGAACCGATCGAATTACAAACAACTAAATTCAAGAATTCGGAATATCAACTGATCGAACTACGAAAAGTTGAATTGCTGAATTTTAAACATGAACATAATACAAACAAAACAATTCGAAAAATGAACAGATCGAATCACAATAGACTGAATTCTAAAATTTGAAACATGATCATAATTAAAAACAACTGCATTCAAAACATGAGCAAATTGCATTACAACAAACAAAAGTTAAAAATTAGAAACATGAGCATAATTATAAATAACTAAGTTCGAAGCGTTAACACACCTAATAACAAATAACTGAATTCCAGAATTCGAAACATCAATATAATTACAAACAACTGAATTCCAAATATGAGCACAAAGATTTACTAACAACTGAATTCCAGAATTCATAACATGAACATAATTACAAACAATTGAATTGGAAACCTGAATAGACCGAATTTTAAACAATTGAATTCCGGAATTCAAAACATGAACATAATTAAAAACAACTAAATTCTAGAATTCGAAATATTAACATGATTACAAATAACTGAATTCTAAACATGAACATATCGAATCCCAAAAAACTGAATTCTAAAATTTGAAACATGATCATAATTAAGAACAACTGCATTCGAAACATGAGCAGATTGCATTACAACAAACTAAAGTTAAAAATTAGAAACATGAGCATAAATATAAATAACTAAATTCGAAGCGTTAACACACCTAATTACAAATAACTGAATTCCAGAATTCGAAACATCAATATAATTACAAACAACTGAATTCGAAATATGAGCACAAAGAATTACTAACAACTGAATTCCAGAATTCATAACATGAACATAATTACAAACAATTGAATTGGAAAGCTGAATAGACCGAATTTTAAACAATTGAATTCCCGAATTCAAAAGATGAACATAATTACAAACAACTAAATTCTAGAATTCTAAACATTTACATGATTACAAAAAACTGAATTTGAAACATGAACAAATTGAATTACAAACAACTGAATTCATGGATTCATGAATTCGAAACTCGATCATAATTACAAAAAAACTAATTTCGAAACATAAACATGGTAAATTTCAGAATTCGAAACTTGAACTTAAATACGAAGAACTGAATTCGAAACATGAATAGCCAGAATTACAAACGACTGAATTCCAGAATTCGAAACATGAACATAATTACCAATAAATTAATTCTAATCATAAACATATTTACCAATAACTGAATTCCAGAATTAGAAACATGAACATAATTAACAAATAACAGAATTTAAAACATGAACAGACAGAATTACTAATAACTAAATTCTGGAATTCAAAAAACGAACATAACTATAAACAACTGAATTCGAAAAATGAACATAGAATTACAAACAAGTAAATCCGGAATTTGAAACATGAACATATCGAATTACAAACAACTGAATTCCATAATTCGAAACAAGAACATAATTGCAAATAATTTAATTCGAAACATGAACAGACAAAATTAGAAATAACTAAATTCCATAATACAAAAAAAGAGCAGAATTACAAACAAAACAATTCGAAACATGAACAGACAGAATAACAAACAACAGAATTCCAAAATTTGAAACATGAACATAATTACAAATAACTAAATTCGAAACATCAGATGACCAAATAACAAACAACTGAATTCCAGAATTCGAAACTTGAACCGATCGAATTATAAACATCTAAATTCAAGAATTCGAAATATAACCTGACCGAACTACAGAAAGCTGAATTGTTGAATTTTAAACATATACATAATACAAACAACTGAATTCGAAACATGAACAAATCGAATCACAAAAAACTGAATTCCAATATTTGAAACATCATCATAATTAAGAACAACTGCATTCGAAACATGAACCGCTTGCATTACAACAAACTAAAGTTAAAAATTAGAAACATGAGCATAATTATAAATAACTAAATTCGAAGCATTAACACACCTAATTACAAATAACTGAATTCCAGAATTCGAAACATCAATATAATTAAAAACAACTGAATTCGAAATATGAGCACAAATAATTACTAACAACTGAATTCCAGAATTCATAACATGAACATAATTACAAACAATTGAATTGGAAACCTGAATAGACCGAATTTTAAACAATTAAATTCCGGAATTCAAAAATGAACATAATTACAAACAACTAAATTCTAGAATTCTAAACATTAACATGATTACAAATAACTGAATTTTAAGCATGAACAGATCGAATTACAAACAACTGAATTCATGGATTCATGAATTCGAAACTCGAACATAATTACAAAAAACTAATTTCGAAACATAAACATGCTAAATTACAAAATGCTAAATTGCAGAATTCGAAACTTGACCATAAATACAAAGAACTGAATCCGAAACATGAATAGACAGAATTACAAACGACTGAATTCCAGAATTCGAAACATGAACATATTTACCAATAACTGAATTCCAGAATTAGAAACAAGAACATAAATTAACAAATTACAGAATTTAAAACATGAACAGACATAATTACTAATAACTAAATTCTAGAATTCAAAAAACGAACATAACTATAAGCAATTGAATTCGAAAAATGAACATATAGGATTACAAACAAGTAAATCCGTAATTTGAAACATGAACATATCAAATTACAAACAACTGAATTCCAGAATTCGAAACCATAACATAATTGCAAATAATTTCATTCGAAACATGAACAGACATAATTAAAAACAACTGAATTCCAGAATACAAAAAAAGAGTAGAATTACAAACAAAACAATTCGAAACATGAACAGACAGAATAACAAACAACAGAATTCTAGAAATTGAAACATGAACATAATTACAAATAACTAAATTCGAAACATCAGATGAGCGTATTACAAACAACTGAATTCCAGAATTCAAAACATGAACCGATCGAATTACAAACATCTAAATTCAAGAATTCGATATATCAACTGATCGAACTACAAAAAGCTGAATTGTTGAATTTTAAACATGAACACAATACAAAAAACTGAATCCAAAATATGAACAGATCGAATCACAAAAAGCTGAATTCTAAAATTTGCAACATGATCATAATTAAGAACAACTACATTAGAAACATGAGCATAATTATAAATAACTAAATTCGAAGCGTTAACAAACCAAATTACTAATACCTAAATTCCAGAATTCGAAACATCAATATAATTACAAAGTACTGAATTCGAAATATGAGCACTAAGAATTACTAACAACTGAATTACAGAATTCATAACATGAATATAATTAAGAACAATTGAATGACAAACAACTAAATTCAAGAATTCGAAATATAAAATGATCGAACTACAAAAAGCTAAATGGCTGAATTTTAAACATGAACATAATACAAACAACTAAATTCGAAACATGAACAAATCGAATCACAAAAAACTGAATTCTAAAATTTGAAACATGATCATAATTACAAACAACTGCATTCGAAACATGAGCAAATTTCATTACAACAAACTGAAATTAAAAATTAGAAACATGAGCATAATTATAAATAACTAAATTCGAAGCATTAACACACCGAATTACAAATAACTGAATTCCAGAATTCGAAACATCAATATAATGACAAACAACAGAATTCAAAATATGAGCACAAAGAATTACTAACAACTGAATTTTCGGATTCATAACATGAATATAGTTACAAAAAATTGAATTGGAAACCTGAATAGACCGAATTTTAAACAACTAAATTCCGGAATACAAAACATGAACATAATTACAAACAACTAAATTCTAGAATTCCAAACATTAACATGATTACAAATAACTGAATTTGAAACATGAACAGAAAAAATTACAAAAAACGGAATTCAAGAATGTCTGACATGAACATAATTACAAATAACTGAATTCCAAAATACGAAGGATGAACATAATTACAAACAACTAAATTCGAAACATGAGCAGATAGGATTACAAACAAGTGAATTCTAGAATTCAGTACATAAACATAAATACGAACAACTGAATTTGAAACTTAAACAGAGCGAATTACAAACAGCTGAATTCATGAATTTGAAACATGACCATAGTTACAAAGAGTTGAAATCGAAACATGAACATACCAAATCATTAATAACTAGATTCAAGAATACAAAACATGAACAGAATTACAAACAATGAATTCGAAACAAGAGTAGAACGAATTACAAATAACTGAATTTCATAATTTGAAACATGAATATAATTGCAGTGAACTGAATTCAAAATTTGAATATATCGAATTACAACCAACTGAATTTCAGAATTGGAAACATAAACAAAATTATAACTAACTGAATACGAAACATGAACAGATTGAATTACAAATAACCAAATTCTAGAATTTGAAACATGAACATCATTACAAACAACTGATTTTGAAAGATCACAGCTGAATTCCAGAATTGGAAACATGAACATACTTACAAAGAACTAAATTTGAAACATGAAAAGATCGAATTACAAACAAGTTAATTCATGGATTCATGAATTCAAAACACGAACATAATTACAAAAAAATAATTTCGAAACATAAACATGCTAAATTATAAAATGCGAAATTCCAGAATTCGAAACATGAACATAAATACAAAGAACTGAATTCGAAACATGAATAGACAGAATTACAAATGACTGAATTCCAGAATTTGAAACATGAACATGGTTACCAATAACTGAATTCGAAACATGAACATATTTACCAATAACTGAATTCCAGAATTAGAAACATGAACATTATTAACAAATAACAGAATTTAAAACATGGACAGACCGAATTACTAATAACTAAATTCTGGAATTCAAAAAACAAACATAATTATAAAAGACTGAATTCGAAAATGAACATATAGAATTAAAAACAAGTAAATCCGGAATTTGAAACATGAACATATCGAATTACAAACAACTGAATTCCATAATTTGAAACAAGAACATAATTGCAAATAATTTAATTCGAAACATGAACAGACAAAACTAGAAACAACTGACTTCCAGAATACAAAAAAAGAGCAGAATTACAAACAAAACCATTCGAAACTTGAACAGACATAATTTGAAACAAGAGCATAATTACAAATAACTAAATTTGAAACATCAGATGATCGAATTACAAACAACTGAATTCAAGAATTCGAAATATCAATAGATCGAACTGTAAAAAGCTGAATTGCTGAATTTTAAACATGAACATAATACAAACAACTGAATTTGAAACATGAACAGATCGAATCACAAAAAACTAAATTCTTAAATTTGAAACATGATCATAATTACGAACAACTGAATTCGAGTCATGAACAAATTGCATTACAACAAACTAAAGTTAAAAATTAGAAATATGAGCATAATTTTAAATAACTAAATTCGAAGCATTAACACACCGAATTTCAAATAACTGAATTCCAGAATTTGAAACATCAATATAATTACAAACAACTGAATTCGAATCATGAACAGATAGGATTGCAAACAACTGTATTCCAGAATTCGAAACATAAACATAATTACAAAAAACTGAATTTGAAACATGAACATATCGTATTACAAAAAACTGAATTCAAGAATTTGAAACATGAACATACTTACATAGAATTGAATACGAAACATGAATAGATCGAATTACAACCAACTCAATTCAATAATTCGAAATATGAACTGAATTACAAACAACTGAATTCAAAACATGAACTTATTGAATTACAAATAGCTGAATTCTATAATTTGAAACATGAACATAATTACAAAGAACTGAATTCAAAACATGAAAAGATCGAATTACATCCAAATAAATTCTCGAATTCGAAACATGAACATAATTATAAATAGTTGAATTCGAAACATGAATAGATTGAATTAAAAACAACCAAATTCCAGAATTCAAAACAAGAAAAGATCGAATTACAGACAACTGAATTCGAAACATGAACAAACCGGATTTGAACAACTGAATTCCATAATTCGACACATGAACATAATTATAAACAAATGAATTCAAAACATGAATAGGCAGAATTACCAACAACTGAATTCTAGAATCCGAAACATGAATATAATAAAAAACAAATGACTGCGAAACATGAGCAGAAAGAATTATAAACAACTAAATTCTAGAATTCAAAACATGAACACAATTTGAAACAATTAAATTCGACAGTTGAACAGACCAAATTAGATAAAACTTAATTCAGTAATACAAAACATGAATAGAGTTACACACTATTGAATTTGAAACATGAACAGACAGAATTACGAACAACTAAATTAGAAAGATGAACAGACAGAATTTCGAACAACTGAATTCTAGAATTCGATAAATGAATGTAATTACCAATAACTGAATGCGAAACATGAACTGACCGAATTATAAACAATTGAGTTCCAGAATTTGCAACATGAACATAATTACAAAGACCTGAATTCGAAACATGAACAGATCGAATTACAAACAACCGAATTCCGGAATTCCAAACATGAACATAATTACAAATAACTGATTTCAAAAAATAAATAGGCTTAGTTACAGACAACTAGATTCCAAAATTAGAAACATGAACATCATTACAAAGAACTACATTTGAAACATGAACAGATCAAATTACAACCAACTGAATTCGCAGCATGAACATAATGATTAACAATTGAATTTGAAACATGAACAGACCGAATTAGAAAGAAATGAATTGCATAATTCAAAACATGAACATAATTACAAACAACCTAATTTGAAACATGAACAGACATAATTATGATAAGATTAATGATAGAAAATCGCCAACCACACAAGATAGAAAAGTAGTTTGGTTTTCTCTAAAGCTAAGTACCAAGAAAAACGATCGAGGTCGAATAATTTTGTGAATTGGTTAAAGCTATGCACCCTATATTCTTAAAATTATCCTCACAACAGTCTAAAGCCTAAGCACCAACTCTCAATATGCTTGAATTTTCCTCACACTCAAAAATTCTCTCACCTTCGATTTTGTGTTTGTTTTGTAGAAAACAAATAAATCTTAAACAATAATGTTTATTGAATTCTCTAATGATCAAGTAAAAACCATATGCAAAAACCATCTTATTCCCCTAGTTCCGTCATTCTTTCTTTTGCTTCAAATGATCAAGTAAATTCGTGTGTCACCATACACACCCATGATGATGTCTTTGAAGATCCCAAAAGCCTTGAATCTCTATAAGTCATTATTTCCCCCATACTTGCATCATTTTTAGAAGCCATTACCAAACCTTCGAAGTTATCACTTTGTTTCGTATCTTGCTCCTCTTCTTCAAAAGAGTTTGTCCTCAAACCTCAAAGTTGATCACCAGGAACATAAAGAGACAAATCACCAATTTTGAATGTAGCATGAACACCATATTATCCTGGCAATTCGAGTTTATATGCGTTGTCCCCTGTCTTGCTCACGATTTTAAATGTTCCATCACACCTAGGCATCAGCTTGTTTTTCCTTTGATTAGGAAATCTTTCCTTCCTTAGATGTAACCATACTAAATCACCTTGCTTGTATGTGTGTCGAACTTTGTTCTTGTAAGCTCTTGTCTTGTAGATATCACTCACATGCTCAATTGTTGTTTTCACCTCTGCTTGTAACTTCTGCATGTATTCAATTTTAGCTAAAGCATCTCCATAAACAACTTCAAAAGGTGAATGCTTAGTTGCATATGTAGGTGAACGATTATAAGTAAACTCTACATGAGCTAACTTCAATTCCAAATCCTTTTGTGTCTTGCTTACCAATCAACGAAGTAGGACGCCTAGTGTTCTGTTTGTGACCTCAATTTGACCATCTGTTTGTGGATGATAAGAAGTACTGAAGAGTAGTTTCGTTTCTATCAAACGCCACAAGGATATCCAGAAATAACTCATGAATTTCGTGTGTCTGTCACTTACAATTGTTTTCGGCACCCCATGTAACCTAACAAAGTTTTAAAATACAACTCTGCAACATTCACAGCATCATCAGTCTTGTGAAAAGGTATGAAATATGCCATATTTGAAAACCTGTCAACCACAACCGTTATAGCATCCTTTTGCCTTGCAATTCGAGGAAAACCAACTACAAAATCCACAGAAATATCATCCCAAGGGGCTTCTGGCACTGGCAATGGTGTGTAGAATCCCTGATGAAAGGATGCTTTGGCTTTCTGACAAACAGCACACTGTGAGATAACTGCTTCAACATCTGCAATCATTCTAGGCTAATCGAAATGTTTCTGCAACATTGTTAATGTTTTTGTAATGCCAAAATGACCTGATATGCCACCCCCATGCGCCTCTCTAACGAGCAATTCACGAATACTACACTTAGGGATACCAAATAGATTCCCTTTGAATATGAATCCATCATGTAGCTCATATGACCCCATTGACCCCTTCGTAATTTGTGAATATATAGTACCAAAATCTCCATCTTGCTCGTAATACTGTATAATTAACTCCAAACCAAGCAATTTGAAATTAACAACACCAATTAAAGCATACCTCCTTGATAGAGCATCAGCAAACACATTAGATTTGCCTTCTTTATACTTTGATGAAAAGTGAAAAGATTGCGAAAATTCAACCCACTTAGCATGTCTTGGATTGAGTTTATGTTGGCCATTAATATGCTTCAGAGCCTCATAATCAGAATGCAATACAAAGTGACTTGGTCGCAGATAATGACTTCAGTGATCCAATGCTCGAACAATAGCATAGAATTCCTTATCATAGGTAGAGTAGTTCAACCTTGCACCATTCAATTTCTCACTGAAATAAGCTATAGGCCGCTTACCTTGAACCAACACTGCACCAATTCCCATGCCACTAGCATCTGTCTCAACTTCAAAAGGTTTCGAAAAGTCTGGTAAGGCTAAAATAGGAGCTTGACAAAGCAACTTCTTCACCAATTCGAATGCCTTTTGCGCATCTTTAGACCATTGAAACTTCTCTTTATTCTTCGTAATACACTCGGTCATAGGAGCTATTACAGAAGATAAATTTTTCACAGATCTTTTGTAGAAAGAAGCTAAACCATGCAAAGCACGCACCTCAGTCACAAATTTCGGAACGAGCCATGAAGTAATAGCTTGTACTTTCGAAGGATCAACTGAAACACCATCCTTAGAAACAATGTAGCCTAGAAACGTCCAGAATTCGAAACTTGAACTTAATGAAAAACAACTGAATTCGAAACATGAATAGATCGAATAACAAACAAATGAATTCAATAATTTGAAACATGAACATAACTACAAACAATTGAATTCGATACCTGAACACACCTAATTACAAAGAACTAAATTCCAAATTACAAAACATGAACAGAAACAAACAATTGAATTCCAAACATGAACAGACATAATTACAAACAACTGAATTCTTGAATACAAAACATGAACAGAAATACAAACAACAAAATTCCAAACATGAACAGACATAATTACAAACAACTGAATTCAAGAACTCGAAACATGAACATAATTACAAATAATTGAATTCGAAACATGAATAGACTGTATTATAAACAACATAATTCCAGAATTCGAGACATGAACATAATATGAGGTTTTGAGTGTATTTGGGAGTACTAATAAAAATCCACATCAAAATATGAGCAGATCGAATTACAAACTACTGAATTCTAGAATTTAAAACATGAAAATAATTACAAACAACTGAATTCGAAACATGAACAAATCGAATTACAACCAACTGAATTCCAGAATTCGAAACATAATCAGACCAAATTTCAAACAACTAAATTTGAGAATCCGATACATGAACAGATCGAATTACAAACAACAAAATTCCGGAATTCAAAACATGAACATAATTACAAATAACTAAATTCTAAACCCACAGCCAGTATTACAAACAATTAAATTCCAGAATTCGAGACATCAACATAATTACAAATAACTTAATCCGAAACATCAACAGACCGAATTAGAAAAAACTGTATTCTAGAATTGGAAACATGAACATAATTACAAACAACTGAATTCGAAATGAGAAACAATAGAACTAGAAACAATTGAATTCCAGAATTCAAAAGATGAACAGAATTACGAATAACTGATTTCGAAATATCAACAGATTGAGATACTACCAACTGAATTCAAGAATTCGAAACATGAATATAATTACAAACAACTGAATTTGAAACATGAACAGACCGAATTACAAATAACTTAATTCCAGAATTCGAAACATGAACAGTCCTAATTACAAACAGCTGAATTCCAAAATTGGAAACATAAAATAATTAATAAGAACGGAACTAGAAACATGAACTGATCGAATTACAAACAAGCAAATTCAAGGATTCGACAAATGTACATGATTACAAAGAACTGAATTTGAAACATCAACAGTTCGAATTACAAAAGGCTGAATTCAAGAATTTTAACAAGAACTTAATTACAAACAACATAATTCAAATCTTGAACATATCCAAATACAACCAACTGAATTCAAGAATTCAAAACATAACCATAATTACAAACAACTGAATTCGAGATATGAACAGACCGAATTACAAATAACTAAATTTCGAAATTCGAAGGATGAACACAATTTCAAAAAAATGAATTTGAAACGTGAACAGACCGAATTTCAAACAATTGAATTAGAGAATTCGAAACATGAACTGATCAAATTAAAAACAACGAAATTCCAGAATTTGAAACATGAACATAATTACAAATAACTGAATTTGAAACATGAACAGGCAGTATCACAAACAATTGAATTCCATAATTCGAGACATGAACATAATTACAAACAACAAAATTCGAAACATGAACATACCGAATTACAAACAACTGAATTCCAGGATTGTAAACATAACATCATTACTAAGAACGGAACACGAAACATGAACGAATCAAATTACCAACTACCGAATGAAAGAATTCGAAACATGAACATGATTACAAACAACGGAATTCGAAACAAGAACCAATTAATTTCAAAATAACTGAATTCCAAAATTAAAAAGATGAAAAAACATTATAAATAACTGAATACAAAACATGAACAGTTCTAATTACAAATGCTGAATCCAAGAATTTTAACAATAAACATAATTACAAAAAGCTTAATTCAAATCTTGAATAGATCGAATTACAACCAATTGAGTTATAGAATTCAAAACATGACCATAATTACAAACAACTGAATTCGAAATATGAACAGACCGAATTACAAATAACTAAATTCTGGAATTCAGAAGCATGAACATAATTACAAAAAAATGAGTTCGAAACATGAACAAACCGAATTTCAAGCAACAGAATTAGAATATTCGAAACATGAACATATCAAATTACAAACAACAGAATTCCAAATTTCAAAACATGAACATAATTACAAATAACTAAATTCGAAACATGAACAGGCAGTATCTTAAACAACTTAAATTCCATAATTCGAGACATGAACATAATTACAAATAATAGAATCCAAAACATGAAAAGACCGAATTACAAACAACTAATTCCAGAATTGTAAACATGAACATCATTACTAAGAACGGAACTCGAATCATGAACGGATCGAATTACCAACAACCGAATTAAAGAATTCGAAACGTGAACATTATTAGGAACAACTTAATTCTAAACAAGAATTGATTAATTTAGAAATAACTGAATTCCCGAATTTAAAAGATGAAAAAAATTACAAATAATTGAATTCAAAACATGAACATTTCGAATTACAAAATACTGAATTCAAGAATTTTTAAAATAAACATAATTACAAACAGCTTAATTCAAATCTTGAATAGGTCGAACTACAACCAACTGAATTCCAGAGTTCAAAACATGACCATAATTACAAATAACAGAATTCAAATTATGAACAAACCGAATTACAAATAACTAAATTCCGGAATTCGAAGCATGAACAAAATTTCATACAAGTAATTCGATACTTGTCTAGATCAAATTTGAAACAAACGAATTCCAGAATTCTAAGTATGAATATATTTACAAACAACTTTATTCAAAACATGGACAGACAGAATTACAAACAAATAAATTCTAGAATTCGAAACATGAATATAATTTAAACCATCTGACTTCGTAACATGAAAATATCGAATTTCTAACAACTGAATTTTAGAATTCGAAACATGAACAAAATTACAAACTATTGAATTCAAATGTTTAACAGATTCAATTAGAAACAATGTAATACCAGAATACAAAACATGAACTGAATTACAAACAACTGAATTCGAAACAAGAACTAACAGAATTAGACACGAATGAGTTCCAAAATTCGAAATATGAACATAATTAAAAATAACTTACTTCGAAACAAGAACAAACCGAATTACAAACAACTGAATTCGAAAACTTTAAAAGCTCGAATTACAAAAAGTCGAATTCGAGAATTAAAAACATGAACATAATTACAAACAACTAAATTCGAAACATCAATAGATCGCATTACAACCAACTGAATTCCAGAATTCGAAACATGAACATAATTACAAAGAACTTAATTCGAAACCTGAACAGCCAATATTAAACACAATTGAATTCCAGAATTCGAGACATTAATATAATTACAAATAACTTAATCCGAAACATGAACGGACTGAATTACAAACAACTGAATTCAAGAATTGGAAACATGAACATAATTACAAACAACTGAATTCGAAACGAGAAAAATATTATTACAAACAATTGAATTTTGAATTCAAAAGATGAACAGAATTACGAATAACTGATTTTGAAATATCAATAGATTGAGATACTACCAAAAGAATTCAAGAATTCGAAACATGAATATAATTACAAACAACTGNCACAAACAGTTGAATTTGAAACATTAAAAGACCGAATTACAAATAACTTAATTCCAGAATTCAAAACATGAACATATTTACAAACAACTCAATTCGAAACATGAACTAACCGAACTTCAAACAATTGAATTAGAGAATCCGAAACATGAACAGAACGAATTACAAACAACGGAATTTAAGAATTTGAAACAAGAACAGACCTAATTACAAACAACTGAATTCCAGAATTGTAAACATAAAATAATTAATAAGAACGGAACTCGAAACAAGAACTGATCGAATTACAAACAAGCAAATTCAAGAATTCGAAAAATGAACATGATTACAAAGAACTAAATTTGAAACAAGAGCGATTGATTTAAAATTAACTGAATTTCATAATTAAAAAGATGAACAAAATTACAAATAAATGAATTTGAAACATGAACAGTTCGAATTATAAAAAATTGAATTCAATAATTTTAACAAGAACTAAATTACAAACAACATAATTCAAATCTTGAACATATCGAATTACAACCAACTGAATTCTAGAATCCAAAACATAACCATAATTACAAACAACTGAATTCGAGATATGAACAGACCGAATTACAAATAACTAAATTCCGGAATTCGAAGCATGAACACAATTTCAAAAAAATGAATTTGAAACGTGAACAGACCGAATTTCAAACAATTGAATTAGAGAATTCGAAACATGAACTGATCAAATTAAAAACAACGAAATTCCAGAATTTGAAACATGAACATAATTACAAATAACTGAATTTGAAACATGAACAGGCAGTATCACAAACAACTGAATTCCATAATTCGAGACATGAACATAATTACAAATAACAGAATTCGAAACATGAACAGACCGAATTACAAACAACTGAATTCCAGGATTGTAACCATGAACATCATTACTAAGAACGGAACACGAAACATGAACGAATCAAATTACCAACTACCGAATGAAAGAATTCGAAACATGAACATGATTACAAACAACGGAATTCGAAACAAGAACCAATTAATTTCAAAATAACTGAATTCCAAAATTAAAAAGATGAAAAACATTATGAATAACCGAATACAAAACATGAACAGTTCTAATTACAAATGCTGAATCCAAGAATTTTAACAATAAATATAATTACAAAAAGCTTAATTCAAATCTTGAATAGATCGAATTACAACCAATTGAGTTGTAGAATTCAAAACATGACCATAATTACAAACAACTGAATTCGAAATATGAACAGACCGAATTACAAATAACTAAATTCTGGAATTCAGAAACATGAACATAATTACAAAAAAATGATTTTAAAACATGAACAAACCGGATTTCAAACAACAGAATTAGAATATTCGAAACATGAACATATCAAATTACAAACAACAGAATTCCAAATTTCAAAACATGAACATAATTACAAATAACTAAATTCGAAACATGAACAGGCAGTATCTTAAACAACTTAAATTCCATAATTCGAGACATGATCATAATTACAAATAACAGAATCCGAAACATGAACAGACCGAATTACAAACAACTAATTGCAGATTTGTAAACATGAACATCATTACTAAGAACGGAACTCGAAACATGAACGGATCGAATTACCAACAACCGAATTAAAGAATTCGAAACGTGAACATTATTACGAATAACTTAATTCTAAACAAGAACCGATTAATTTAGAAATAACTTAATTCCAGAATTTAAAAGATGAAAAAAATTACAAATAATTTAATTCGAAACATGGACAGACAGAATTACAAACAAATAAATTCTAGAATTCGAAACATGAATATAATTTAAACCATCTGACATCGTAACATGAAAATATCGAATTTCTAACAACTGAATTTTAGAATTCGAAACATGAACAAAATTACAAACTATTGAATTCAAATGTTGAATAGATTCAATTAGAAACAACGGAATACCAGAATACAAAACATGAACTGAATTACAAACAACTTAATTCGAAACAGGAACTAACAGAATTAGAAACAAATGAGTTCCAAAATTCGAAATATGAACATAATTAAAAATATAATTACAAACAACTGAATTTGAAACATTAACAGACCGCATTACAACTAACTTAATTCCAGAATTCAAAACATGAACATATTTACAAACAACTAAATTTCGAAACATGAACTAACCGAACTTCAAACAACTGAATTAGAGAATCCGAAACATGAACAGATCGAATTACAAACAACGGAATTCTTGAATTTGAAACAAGAATAGTCCTAATAACAAACAACTGAATTCCAGAATTGTAAACATAAAATAATTAATATAAACTTAACTAGAAACAAGAACTGATCGAATTAGAAACAAGCAAATTCAAGAATTCGAAAAATGAACATGATTACAAAGAACTGAATTTGAAACAAGAGCGATTGATTTAAAAATAACTGAATTCCATAATTAAAATGATGAACAAAATTACAAATAAATGAATTTGAAACATGAACAATTCGAATTACAAAAAAATGAATTCAAGAATTTTTACAAGAACTAAATTACAAACAACATAATTCAAATCTTGAACATATCGAATTACAACCAACTGAATTCCAGAATCCAAAACATAACCATAATTACAAACAACTGAATTCGAGATATGAACAGACCGAATTACAAATAACTAGATTCCGGAATTCGAAGCATGAACACAATTTCAAAAAAATGAATTTGAAACGTGAACAGACCGAATTTCAAACAATTGAATTAGAGAATTCGAAACATGAACTGATCAAATTAAAAACAACGAAATTCCAAAATTTGAAACATGAACATAATTACAAATAACTGAATTTGAAACATGAACAGGCAGTATCACAAACAACTGAATTCCATAATTCGAGACATGAACATAATTACAAATAACAGAATTCGAAACATGAACAGACCGAATTACAAACCACTGAATTCCAGGATTGTAAACATGAACATCATTACTAAGAACGGAACACGAAACATGAACGAATCAAATTACCAACTACCGAATGAAAGAATTCGAAACATGAACATGATTACAAACAACAGAATTCGAAACAAAAACCAATTAATTTCAAAATAACTGAATTCCAAAATTAAAAAGATGAAAAACATTATAAATAACCGAATACAAAACATGAACAGTTCTAATTACAAATGCTGAATCCAAGAATTTTAACAATAAATATAATTACAAAAAGCTTAATTCAAATCTTGAATAGATCGAATTACAACCAATTGAGTTGTAGAATTCAAAACATGACCATAATTACAAACAACTGAATTCGAAATATGAACAGACCGAATTACAAATAACTAAATTCTGGAATTCAGAAACATGAACATAATTACAAAAAAATGATTTTAAAACATGAACAAACCGGATTTCAAACAACAGAATTAGAATATTCGAAACATGAACATATCAAATTACAAACAACAGAATTCCAAATTTCAAAACATGAACATAATTACAAATAACTAAATTCGAAACATGAACAGGCAGTATCTTAAACAACTTAAATTCCATAATTCGAGACATGATCATAATTACAAATAACAGAATCCGAAACATGAACAGACCGAATTACAAACAACTAATTGCAGATTTGTAAACATGAACATCATTACTAAGAACGGAACTCGAAACATGAACGGATCGAATTACCAACAACCGAATTAAAGAATTCGAAACGTGAACGTTATTACGAATAACTTAATTCTAAACAAGAACCGATTAATTTAGAAATAACTTAATTCCAGAATTTAAAAGATGAAAAAAATTACAAATAATTTAATTCGAAACATGGACAGACAGAATTACAAACAAATAAATTCTAGAATTCGAAACATGAATATAATTTAAACCATCTGACATCGTAACATGAAAATATCGAATTTCTAACAACTGAATTTTAGAATTCGAAACATGAACAAAATTACAAACTATTGAATTCAAATGTTGAATAGATTCAATTAGAAACAACGGAATACCAGAATACAAAACATGAACTGAATTACAAACAACTTAATTCGAAACAGGAACTAACAGAATTAGAAACAAATGAGTTCCAAAATTCGAAATATGAACATAATTAAAAATATAATTACAAACAACTGAATTTGAAACATTAACAGACCGCATTACAACTAACTTAATTCCAGAATTCAAAACATGAACATATTTACAAACAACTAAATTTCGAAACATGAACTAACCGAACTTCAAACAACTGAATTAGAGAATCCGAAACATGAACAGATCGAATTACAAACAACGGAATTCTTGAATTTGAAACAAGAATAGTCCTAATAACAAACAACTGAATTCCAGAATTGTAAACATAAAATAATTAATATAAACTTAACTAGAAACAAGAACTGATCGAATTAGAAACAAGCAAATTCAAGAATTCGAAAAATGAACATGATTACAAAGAACTGAATTTGAAACAAGAGCGATTGATTTAAAAATAACTGAATTCCATAATTAAAATGATGAACAAAATTACAAATAAATGAATTTGAAACATGAACAATTCGAATTACAAAAAAATGTATTCAAGAATTTTTACAAGAACTAAATTACAAACAACATAATTTAAATCTTGAACATATCGAATTACAACCAACTGAATTCCAGAATCAAAAACATAACCATAATTACAAACAACTGAATTCGAGATATGAACAGACCGAATTACAAATAACTAGATTCCGGAATTCGAAGCATGAACACAATTTCAAAAAAATGAATTTGAAACGTGAACAGACCGAATTTCAAACAATTGAATTAGAGAATTCGAAACATGAACTGATCAAATTAAAAACAACGAAATTCCAAAATTTAAAACATGAACATAATTACAAAAAACTGAATTTGAAACATGAACAGGCAGTATCACAAACAACTGAATTCCATAATTCGAGACATGAACATAATTACAAATAACAGAATTCGAAACATGAACAGACCGAATTACAAACCACTGAATTCCAGGATTGTAAACATGAACATCATTACTAAGAACGGAACACGAAACATGAACGAATCAAATTACCAACTACCGAATGAAAGAATTCGAAACATGAACATGATTACAAACAACAGAATTCGAAACAAAAACCAATTAATTTCAAAATAACTGAATTCCAAAATTAAAAAGATGAAAAACATTATAAATAACCGAATACAAAACATGAACAGTTCTAATTACAAATGCTGAATCCAANAAAATGTTGATTCCAAGTATTTTAACAATAAACATAATTACAAAAAGCTTAATTCAAATCTTGAATAGATCGAATCACAACCAATTGAGTTATAGAATTCAAAACATGACCATAATTATAAACAACTGAATTCGAAATATGAACAGACCGAATTACAAATAACTAAATTCTGGAATTCAGATGCATGAACATAATTACAAAAAAATGAGTTCGAAACATGAACAAACCGGATTTCAAACAACAGAAATAGAATATTGGAAAATAAACATATCAAATTACATATAACAGAATTCCAAATTTCAAAACATGAACATAATTACAAATAACTAAATTCGAAACATGAACAGACAGTATCTTAAACAACTTAAATTCCATAATTCGAGACATGAACATAATTACAAATATAAGAATCCGAAGCATGAACAGACCGAATTACGAACAACTAATTCCAGAATTGTAAACGTGAACATCATTACTAAGAACGGAACTCGAAACATGAACGATCGAATTACCAACAACCGTATTAAAGAATTCGAAACGTGAACATTATTACGAACAACTTAATTCTAAACAAGAACCGATTAATTTAGAAATAACTGAATTCCAGAATTAAAAAATGAAAAAAATTACAAATAATTGAATTCGAAATATGAACATTTCGAATTACAAAATACTGAATTCAAGAATTTATAAAATAAACATAATTACAAACAGCTTAATTCAAATCTTGAATAGATCGAACTACAACCAACTGAATTCCAGAATTCAAAACATGACCATAATTACAAATAACAGAATTCAAAATATGAACAAACCGAATTACAAATAACTAAATTCCGGAATTCGAAGCATGAACAAAATTTCAGACTAGTAATTCGATACTTGTCTAGTTCAAATTTGAAACAAATGAATTCCAGAATTCTAAGTATGAATATATTTACAAACAACTTTATTCGAAACATGGACAGACAGAATTACAAACAAATAAATTCTAGAATTCGAAACATGAATATAATTTAAACCATCTGANAATTCAAATCTTGAATAGATCGAATCACAACCAATTGAGTTATAGAATTCAAAACATGACCATAATTATAAACAACTGAATTCGAAATATGAACAGACCGAATTACAAATAACTAAATTCTGGAATTCAGATGCATGAACATAATTACAAAAAAATGAGTTCGAAACATGAACAAACCGGATTTCAAACAACAGAAATAGAATATTGGAAAATAAACATATCAAATTACATACAACAGAATTCCAAATTTCAAAACATGAACATAATTACAAATAACTAAATTCGAAACATGAACAGACAGTATCTTAAACAACTTAAATTCCATAATTCGAGACATGAACATAATTACAAATATTANATGAACACAATTTCAAAAAAATGAATTTGAAACGTGAACAAACCGAATTTTAAACAATTGAATTAGATAATTCGAAACATGAACTGATCAAATTAAAAACAACGAAATTCCAGAATTTGAAACATGAACATAATTACAAATAACTGAATTTGAAACATGANGCAAACAACTTAATTCTAAACAAGAACCGATTAATTTAGAAATAACTGAATTCCAGAATTAAAAAATGAAAAAAATATTCGAAGCATGAACAAAATTTCAATAGTAATTCGATACTTTGTCTAGTTTTCATAAATTTGAAACAAAGGAATTCCAGAATTAAGTAGTAATATATTTTAGCAAACAACTTTATTTATTCGAAACATGGACAGACAGAATTACAAACAAATAAATTCTAGAATTCGAAACATGATATAACTTTAAAACCATCTGACTTCGTAACATGAAAATATCGAATTTTTTTTCTAACAACTGAATTTTAGAATTCGAAACATGACAAAATTACAACTATTGAATTTCAAATGTTGAATAATTCAATTAGAAACAACGGAAAATACCAGAATACAAAACTGAACTGAATATAACAAACACTTAATCGAAAACAGGAAACTAACAAATTGAAACGAATGAGTTCCAAAATTGAAATATGAACATAATTAAAAATAACTCTAATTCGAAACATGAACAAACCGAATTAACAAACACTGAATTGAAAACTTGAAAGCTCTAATTACAAAAAGTCGAATTCGAATTAAAAACATGAACATAATACAAAGAACTAAATCGAAACATCAACAGATCGAATTACACACCAACTGAATTCCCAGAATTCGAAACATGAACATAATACAAAGAAATTAATTCGAAACCTGAAAGCCTCAGTTATTAAAACACAATTGAATTCCAGATTCGATGACATTATAAATAATTACAAAATTAAAACGTAATCACGAACCATGAACAGGCTGAATTAGAAACAACTGAATTCAAGAATAGGAAACAATGAACCAATAATTACGAAACAACTGAATTCGAAAACGAGAACAATAGTCTTAAGTAACATATTAAAATTCTGAATTCAAAGAGAACAGAATTACGAATAACTGATTTGAAATATCAATAGATGAGATACTACCAAAAGAATTCAAGAACTTCGAAACTGATATAATTACAAACACTGAATTTGAAAAGTACAGACCGAATACCAAATAAAACTTAATTCCAGAATTAAAAACAAACAATTTACAAACAAACTAAATCTGAAACATGAACTAACACGACTTCAAACAACACTTGGAATTAGAGAATCCGGAAACAACCTAACAGTGATGAAGAGAGACAGGGAGAAGGTCTGTCAAATTACAAACAACTTACATATTCCCATAATTCGAGACATGAACATAATTACAAATATTGAATCAATGCCCAAGCAAACAGACGGAATTACAAACAAGCTAATTCCAGAAATGTAACAATGAGAACATCATTACAGAACGGAACTCAAACAATGACGATACGAAATTAACCAAACCGATTAAAGAATTCGCAACGTGAACATTATTAACGAACAACTTAATTCCTAAAAAAGATACGAATTAAATTAGAAATAACTGATTCCAGAATTAAAAAAAAATGAAAAAAATTACAAATATTGAATGTCGAAATATGAACATTTCGATTCAAATAAAATACTGAATTCAAGATTTTTATAAAATAAACATAATTCAAACAGCTTATAAATTAATAATTCAAATCTGAATGATCGACTACACAACTGAATTACCGAATTTCAAAACATGACATCATAATTACAAATGAACAGCGAATTCCAAATATGAAACAAACCGAATACAATAACTAATTTTCCGAATTCGAAGCATGACAAACAATTTCACATCAACTAGTAATTCCGATACTACTTGTCGAAATTCAAATTTGAAACAAATGGAATTCCCTCAGAATTCTAAGTATGAATATATTTACAAAAACTTATATCGAACATGGACAGAAAGAATACAAAACAAATAAAATCTAGAATCGAACATGAATATAATTTAAACCATCTTACTTCGTAACATGAAAAATAATCGATTTCTAACAACTGACTTTAGAATTCGAAACATGAAAAACATTACAAACTATTTGAATTCAAATGTTGAATAGACTCAATTCAGAAACAACGGAATAACCAGAAATACAAAAAACAATGAACTGAATTACAATACAAACACTTAATTCGAAACAGGAACCTAACCGAATTAGAAAACGAAGTGAGTTCCCATCCCAAATTCGAAATAGACAAATAATTAAAATACCTAATTCGAACATGAAACAAAACCAAATTACAAAAACAACTGAATTCGAAACCTTGAAAAAGCTCTAATTACAAAGTCGAATTCGAGCATTAAAACAGAACAAATTAAATACCCAGAACTAAATTCGAAAACAAATCAATACCGCGCCATCGAATTACAAACCACTAATTCCAGATTAGAAAACCATGAACTATTAATTAACCAAAGAAATAATTAATCGAAACAATACCTGGAAC
Organism: Suaeda aralocaspica; assembly: GCA_016808085.1. Taxonomy (NCBI): domain Eukaryota; kingdom Viridiplantae; phylum Streptophyta; class Magnoliopsida; order Caryophyllales; family Amaranthaceae; genus Suaeda; species Suaeda aralocaspica. The sequence goes on along the minus strand of PYUH01000607.1, from coordinate 13,833 downwards.
GCCAGTATTTAAAACACAATTTAATGCAAGAATTCGAGGACAAATTAATAAATTAAATGCTCACATAATAAATTATCCGATCACATGACCAGAACTGAATATAGAAACAACTGGAATTCAAGATGGAAACGAACATAATTACAACAACTGAATTCGAAAGAGAAGAAACAATAGTATATGTAAATAACAATTGAATTCTGAATTCAAAGATGAACAGAATTACGATAACTGGATTTTGAAAATTAATAGATGAGATCTACAAAGTAATTCAGAATTCGAAACATGAATATACATTACAAACAACTAAATTTGAAAATTAACAGAACAATTGACAAAACTAATCCAAATTAAAAACATGAAAAAATTTACGAACAACTAAATCGAAACATAAAATAACCGAACTTCAAAAACATGCGAATTAAGAAATACGAAACATGAACAGATCGAATTACAACAACTTAAAATTCCATAATTCGAGACATGAACATATACAAATATTATAATCCCAAGCATGAACAGACCGAATTACAACAACTAATTCCAGAATTGTAAACTGACATCATACTAAGAACGGAACTCGAAACATGAACGATCGAATTACCAACAACCGATTAAGAATCGAAACGTGAACATTATTAGAACACGTTAATTCTAAACAAGAACGATTAATTTAGAAATAACTGAATTCCAGAACCTTGAATAAAAAATGAAAAAATTACAATAATTGAATTCGAAATATGAACATTTCGAATTACAAAAACTGAATTCAGAATTTAAAAATAAACATAATTACAACAGCTTATTCAATCTTGAATAGATCGAACTACAACCAATGATTCCAGAATCAAAACATGGACCATAATTACAAAAACAGAATTCAAAATATAGAACAAACCGAATACAAATAACTAAATCCGGAATTCGAAGCATGAACAAAATTTCAAATAGTAATTCGAACTTGTCTAGTTCCAATTTGAAACAAATGAATTCCAGAAATTCTAAGTATGATATGTACAAACACATTTATTCGAAACATGGACAGACAGAATTACAAACAAATAATTCTAGAATTCGAAACATGATATAATTTAAACCTATCTGACTTCGTAACATGAAAATATGAATTTCTAACAACTGAATTAGAATTCGAAACATGAAACAAATTACAAACTATTGATCCAAATGTGAATAGATTCAATTAGAACAACGGAATACCAGAATACAAAAATGAACTGAATTACAACAACAACTTAATTCGAAACAAGAACTAACAGAATTAGAAACGAATGAGTTCCAATAGAAAATATGAACATAATTAAAAATACTTAATTCGAAACATGAACAAAACCGAATTACCAACAATGAATTCGAAAACTTGAAAAGCTTAATTACAAAAAGTCGAAATTCGAAATTAAAACAGAACATAATACAAAGAACTAAATTCGAAACATCAAACAGATGAATTAAACCAACGAATTCCAGAATCGAAACATGACATATTACAAAAAATTAATTCGAAACCTGAACAGCCAGTATTAAAACACAATGAATTCCAGAATTCGAGAATTATATAATTACAAATAAAACTTAATCCGAAACATGAACAAATGAGATTAGAAACAACTGAATTCATGAATTGAACATGAACATAATTACAAACAACTGAATTCGAAACGAGAACAAAATGTATAGTAAAAATTGATTCTGAATTCAAAAGATGAAACAGAATTACGAATAACTGATTTTGAAATATCAATAGATTGAGATACTACAAAAGAATTCAAGAATTCGAAACATGAATATAATTACAAACAACTGAAATTTGAAAATTAAAGACCGAATACAAATAACTTAATTCCAGAATTAAAAACATGAACATATTACAAACAACTAAATTCGAAACATGAACTAAACCGAACTTCAAACAACTGATTAGAGAATCCGAAACATGAACAGATCGAATTACAAACAACTTAAAAAAAATCCGATAATTCGAGACTGACATAAGTAAAATATTATAATCCCAGCATGAACAGACCGAATTACAAACAACTAATCCCGAATTGTAAACAGAACATCATACTAGAACGGAAACTCGAAACATAACGATCGTTACCAACAACCGAATTAAGAATCGAACGGAACATTATTACGAACAAATTAATTTCTAAACAAGAACGATAATTTAGAATAACTGAATTCCAGAATTAAAAAATGAAAAAAAATACAAATAATTGAATTCGAAACTATGAACAGTTTCGAATTACAAACTACTGAATTCAAGAATTTTAAAAAAACAAATCAAACAGCTTAATTCAAATCTTGACATAGATCGAACTACAACCAAATGAATTCCAGAATTCAAAAACATGACCATAATTACAAATAACAGAATTCAAAATATGAACAGAAACGCATTACAAATAACTGAAATTCCGGAATTCGAAGCATGAACAAAAGTTTCAAACTAGTTAATTCGATACTTTATAGTTCAAAATTTTAACCAATGATTCCCAATGCATAATAGAACTATTATTACAACAAATTCTTTATGTTCTACAACGGAACCTAGTACTTACAAACAAACTAGTCAATCTCATTAACCCATCTCTTCGACACATGTCTATCTTACCCACTGGCCTTCCCGTGCCATTCCGCCAATTACCTCCTATTCGAATTCGTTCCTACCGCTCTCCTCCGACTTTCACTGAACTGAATTTTAGAATTCGAAACATGAAAAAAATTCAAACTATTGAATTCCAAATGTTGAATAATTCAATTAGAACAAGGAATACCAGATATCAACCTGAACTAATTACCCAACTTAATTCGAAACAAAACTAACAGAATTAGAAACGAATGAGTTCAAAATTCGAAATATGAACATAATAAAATAACTTAATTCGAAACATGAACAAACCGAATTACAACAACGAATTCGAAAACTTGAAAAGTCTAATTACAAAAGTCGAATTCAGAAATTAAAAACATGAAATAATTACAAAGAAACTAAATTCGAAAAATACAACGATCGAATTACAACCAACTGAATCCAAAATTCGAAACATGAAATAATTACAAGAAATTAATTCGAAACCTGAACAGCCAGATTAACACAATTGAATTCCAGAATTCTCGAGACATTAATATAATTACAAATAACTTAATCCGAAACATGACAGACTGAATAGAAACAACTGAATTCAGAATTGGAAACATGAACCAATTACAAACAACTGAATTCGAAACGAGAAACATAGTATAGTATAGTAACAATTGAATCTGAATTCAAAAGATGAACAGAATTACGAATAACTGATTTTGAAATATCAATGATGGAGATACTCCAAAAGAATTCAAGAATTCGAACATGAATATAATTACAAAAAACTGAAATTTGAAACTTAACAGACCAAATTCAAAAAATAAAACTAATTCCATTAATTAAAAACATGAACATATTACAACAACTAAATTCGAAACATGAACTTAACCGAACTTCAAAACAACTGAATTAGAGAATCCGAACATGAAAGATCGATTACAAACAACTTAAATTCCATAATCGAGACATGACCATAATTACAAATATTCTAATCCAAGCCATATGAAA
>PYUH01000058.1:2281169-2308418 GCA_016808085.1 Suaeda aralocaspica | reverse complement strand
TGGTTGAAGGACCAGCGCTGCAGCTACAGCGTTGTTTGGTTGAACACGCTACCAGCTCAGCGCGGTTACTCTAGCAGCGCTATGCCCCGAGCACTAGTAAACCCACCTCGCTACCTGCACAGCATATTTTCAACATCAACATTTGAAGAAAAAAAAAAAACCTTACAGCGTGGTTGAAGGACCAGCGCTGCAGCTACAGCGTTGTTTGGTTGAACACGCTACCAGCTCAGCGCGGTTACTCAAGCAGCGCTATGCCCCGAGCGCTAGTAGACCCACCTCGCTACCTGCACAGCATATTTTCAACATCAACATTTGAAAAAAAAAAAAAAAACTTACAGCGTGGTTGAAGGGCCAGCGCTGCAGCTACAGCGTTGTTTGGTTGAACACGCTACCAGCTCAGCGCGGTTACTCTAGCAGCGCTATGCCCCGAGCGCTAGTAAACCCACCTCGCTACCTGCACAGCATATTTTCAACATCAACATTTGAAGAAAAAAAAAAAACCTTACAGCGTGGTTGAAGGACCAGCGCTGCAGCTACAGCGTTGTTTGGTTGAACACGCTACCAGCTCAGCGCGGTTACTCTAGTAGCGCTACGCCCCGAGCGCTAGTAAACCAACCTCGCTACCTGCACAGCATATTTTCAACATCAACATTTGAAGAAAAAAAAAAAAACTTACAGCTTGGTTGAAGGACCAGCGCTGCAGCTACAGCGTTGTTTGGTTGAACACGCTACCAGCTCAGCGCGGTTACTCTAGCAGCGCTACGCCCCGAGCGCTAGTAAACCAACCTCGCTACCTGCACAGCATATTTTCAACATCAACATTTGAAGAAAAAAAAAAAACCTTACAGCGTGGTTGAAGGACCAGCGCTGCAGCTACAGCGTTGTTTGGTTGAACACGCTACCAGCTCAGCGCGGTTACTCAAGCAGCGCTATGCCCCGAGCGCTAGTAGACCCACCTCGCTACCTGCACAGCATATTTTCAACATCAACATTTGAAAAAAAAAAAAAAAACTTACAGCTTGGTTGAAGGACCAGCGCTGCAGCTACAGCGTTGTTTGGTTGAACACACTACCAGCTCAGCGCGGTTACTCTAGCAGCGCTACGCCCCGAGCGCTAGTAAACCAACCTCGCTACCTGCACAGCATATTTTCAACATCAATATTTGAAAAAAAAAAAAGAAAAAAAAAACGAGTTTTAGCATAGCGCGACTCAGTAAGTCGTGCTGACGCTGCAGCGTGACAAGTAAACCAGCACTAGCTGCGCAGCGTGACAGCTTGTGTCACGCTGGCTGGTCAGCGTTGTTAAACTTGTAACGCTACCTAGCCAGCGTGATAAAAACTGTCGCGCTACACATTTTTCTTATAAATACCCTTTTTTCTTCTCTAAAACGATCCTCTTGACTTTCTTGATTTTTTCTACCCATTCTCACACTTCCAAAACCGATTCTGTTATTCTCCTAAACCTACTTTCTCTCTCTTTTTTCTCCTCTTCTCTTTACAATTAAACTTTTCTCCATCAAATTATCTTTTTATTTCATTTCTAATAGTAATAAATAAGCGAATTTATTACAATAATTTCAGTAAATAAGCGAATTTACTCAAAATAGTAATAAATAAGCGAATTTATTACATTTTTTCAATAATTTCAGTAAATAAGCGAATTTACTCAAAATAGTAATAAATAAACGAATTTCTTACATTTTTTCAATAATGTCAGTAAATAAGCGAATTTACTCAAAATGGTAATAAATAAGCGAATTTATTACATTTTTCAATAATTTCAGTAAATAAGCGAATTTAGTCAAAATAGTAATAATGAGCGAATTTATTACCTTATTTCCAGTCAAAAGAAAACTTATTCCAAAATACTAATACTAATTTATTTGCTAAGTGTTTTGATAAATAAGCGAATTTATTTTCGATTTCAGTTTCGAGAGCCTTTGCTCTCTAAAATTTGCTACGCCCATTGGTTAATGAGGAGCTCATGGCTCTGGATATGAAAGCCTCGAAAAACGATTCGAGCATACTTTGATTGTCGTCTTACTCAGACTCAATCAAAGTGGGGGCTAATTGTAGACACCTAATTTAGTCCCCCTGTCCCGCGGCATGACTGTATGATGATTAAAAAACTCATTTCTCTAGAAGATTGGATAATCGAGTATACTTGGGCTTAAAAATAAACCTCATTCTTATTTCACGGGACCTTTTTAACCAAATGCCTCTTTTACTATTTTAAATAAATGAAATAAAATAAAAGAAATAATAATAATAATAATAATAATAAATAAAATAAACCAAAAAAAGATGTTTCAAAAACGTAGCGCGGTTAATTTAGTCGCGCTGACAGCTCAGCGTGACTAAGCTAACAGCGCTACCCTAGTAGCGTGGTAGGGTTCCCTGCGCTACTGGGCCAGCATGATACGGTGTACCACGCTAGCAGCCCAGCGCGATTAGTGTTCCCACGCTGTTATAAAAACCCTCATTTCCTTCGTTTCTCAACACATTTTTTAACTCACTTTCTTCCTCATACTTAAATAATCCGANAACCCTCATTTCCTTCGTTTCTCAACACATTTTTTTAACTCACTTTCTTCCTCATACTTAAATAATCCGAGTATTGCTTTTACCAACCTTTTTTTTTATTATAATTATTTATTATTTTATTTTCTATTTATTTTACTAAAAAGTGGCTACAAATTTTAATAATCGTAAACATTCGAAACTAATCTAACTCCGCCAAATTAATACTCGACGAAGACATCTTCAAAGGAGAAGTGGTACGTTTCCTGAGAGCCCTAAAAATCATGGTTATGGACTTTTAAGTTGTGTTTCACTATTTATTTACTGCTTTATCACGTTATTATTGTTAAAGGACTTAAAATTGATTGTTTGCAACTTTCTCAAGATAATTCTTTCGGACAAATCTAATCATGTTAGGCTCCTTAATTGATTTTAATACGGTTTGAGTTAAATTAATTAGTTTTTTTTTGTGATTCACTAACAATTTAATGCTTTTTTTTGTGAATTTTGTAATTGATATTTTTGTGTGATTCTAAATGTAATTTCTGTATGGTTAAGAGGAAACTAGTAATGGCCGCCGATGGGTTAACCAGACACACTCCGTCATGTTAGTACCTTCGCCCCCGAGTCCAATCTTTGGTTCGCTCGACCACAACTTGGAGTCTTCCCCATGGGATCGGAGAGGATTTCCGTGCAATTTAGACAAACGTCCCTTATTCGAGTCCCATTCGTATCGAATCTAAATACACGGTTTATGAGTTTAGTTCCTAAAACTCATTGGCGACTTCTTACTAGCATCGTCCGTATTCGTATATTNTGTCCATATTCATATATTATTATCTCACTCGAAAAAAAAAGCAAAAAAAACACAAAATTAGCGTAGCGCGACAGTCTTTGTCACGCTAACGTCGCAGCGTCACAAAGTCTGCCGCGCTGCACCTGCAGCGTGACAAGCTTTGTAGCGCTGCACAGTCAGCGTGACAAACTCTGTCACGCNCTCAACGTGACAAACTCTGTCACGCTACCACGCTAGCGCGACTGAAATTCTTGCGCTCCTGTATTTTTGCAAAATACTTCTAAAAAGTCCATTTCACCTTTCCTTAAGCCAATTTTTTAGGTCTAACTCGACCTATGGATGGCTTGGGAAAGGTGACCAAAAAGTTTGGGACCCTAAAATCCGAGGCCCCTACAGCAGCAAAGTATGTCACGCTGCAGCAGTAGCGCTACAAACTTTGTAATGTTGCGACGTTAGCGTGAATAAGTCTGTCGCGCTACGCTATTTTAGTGTTTTTTTAATTTCTAATTATCTTTTTTCGAGCGAGATAATATCAACGAACACGGACGATGCTAGTAAGGAGTCGCCAATGAGTTTTAGGAATCAAACTCATAAATTATGTTTTGAGATTGATTTACGAATGGGACACGAATACGGGACGAGAATCTAAATTGCATGAATAACCCTATCGATCCCATGGGGATGACTCCAAGTTATAATCTTACGAACCAAAGGTTGGATTCGAGGGGTGAAGGTACTAATATGGCGGAGTGCGTAATATTAGCCCATAGGCGACCATTACTAGTTTTCTCTCAACTATACACAAGTTATATAAAGAACCACAAAATAATAATTTACAACCTAACACAAAATTACTATTATTATGGTGAAATCATATAAACTAATTAATTTAGTCAAATCGTCGTTGACATTAATTCAAGGTTCCTAGCATGATACAATTTGTCCAAAAATTATCTTAGTTTAATGTGATAAATTAATTCAAATTAAGTGTTTTAACAAAAACATTGTTGAAAATTGAAATAAATATACAAATAAATAAATACAACAATCAATACATAAAGTTTAATTTAAGACACTAAGAAAACTTACACTTCTCGCTTGATTATTGTTTCTTCAAGTATTAATTTGGACAAAGTTTCGAATTTAATTCATAATAATAAGAAATTCACCCATTTTATTAGAAATGAAATAAAAGAATAATTTGATGGAGAAAAGTTTAAGTGTGAAGAGAAAAGGAGAAAAAAGAGAGAGAAAGTAGGTTAGGAGAATGAGAGCATGTCGGTTTTAGAAGTGTGAGAATGGGTAGAAAAAATCAAGAGAGTCCAGAGGATCGTTTTAGAGGAGAAAAAAGGGTATTTACAAGGAAAATGTGTAGCTCGACAGGTTTTATCACGCTGGCCAGGTAGCGTTACAAGTTTAGTGACGCTGACCAGCCAGCGTGACAAAAGCTGTCACGCTACGCAGCTAGCGCTGGCTTGCTTGTCACGCTCCTGCGTCAGCGCGACTTGCTGAGTCGCGCTACGCTAAAACCAAACTCTTTTTTTTTTTAGAATCAAATATTGGGCTTATATAAAAATCCAATAATATAAATGGACTTTTTTAAAAATATTTTGTAATTTAAGACAAATAGTAAAATTAAGTCCAATAACATCAATTGTCCAATAAACTAGAGAAGTGGGTTTTATTGTTCATCATGGAGTCTTACCATAGGACTAGGGACTAAATTAGGTGTGTACACCTACCAATAGTCTCCACTATTTCTGATGATCTACCATACCAGGGACTAAATTAGGTGTCTACACCTGGAGTCTTTGTCCGACGCGATATCCTTCGGAACTCCATGTAGTCTCACAACGTACTTTATGTAAGCCTTCCCAATTGCTCCATTTTCCAATTCTCCTTCATGAGTATAAATACTGTCGATTTGGTAAGCTTATCCACCACTAGGGGTGTGCATAATCCGGTCTGGACCAGAATTTGGACCGGTTCGGATCGGAATTTGGACCGAACCGATCCGGCAATTTCGATCTGATCTTCGGTCCTAGAAAATTAAAGATTCCAGGTTTCCGGTCCGATTCAATCCAAGACCGGAAAATTCTGGTCCAGACCGGTTGGACCAGTTTCATTGAAAAAACAAAATTTTTTAGTTAATTAATGTAAAAGTTTACTATATATAAAGGTTTTTTTATTTAAAATATTAAACTTATTTATGTTTTATATATCATTATATTTTATGTTTTATTTAGAATATATATAAGTAGGAAATAATATTTTTTTTGTAAGTAATAAGTTTTTTTTATAAAAAAATTGAAAAAACTAGAAATTCAGAAAATATCCAGTCCGGTCCAGACCGGAAATATCCAGGTCCGGTCCAAGGAAGCCGGGGATTCCGGTTTTTCCGGTCCAACTGGTTCCATTCCACACCCCTATCCACCATAAACCATATAATATCATTCTAATTCTTTGACTTTGGCAAACAATTTACAAAATCCATCAAGATGCAGGCGCATTTCCATCCTGGAATTTCATGTGGTTGCACTTCTCCTTGCGGATTTCTTCAAATATCACCGTTTGACACGTAAGACACCTACTCATGAATTCAGCTACCTCCCTTTTTCATTCTAGGCCACCAATACACCTTTTTTAGAACTTTATACAATTTGTCTCCTCCCGAGTGAACCAAATATGGTGTATTATCCAAGATCTTGCTTTTCCACTGTCCGCATTTCTGCGGTTCACACCACCTTCCTTTATACCTTAAACTCTCATCTTCGTGAATTTTGAAATCCGTTGTCTTTCCTGCCTTTAATTTTCCTTTATTCTATCTAACTTCAAGTCTCCATCTTGTTTCTGCTTGATCTCCTCAAACACTATTGCTAGGATGCTAAGTTTACAAAGTATTTATTCCAACGACCCTTCTCTCACTATTTCCAAGTTCAGTTTCTCCATGTCCCTACACAGTTCGTTAGCAAGTACAAGAGAATGCACTCCTTACTTCGTCTTACTACTTAGAGCATCCACTACTACATTAGTCTTCCCTTCATGATACTGTATATCTAAGCAATAATATATAATCAATTCAAGCCATCTCCTTTGAAGCATGTTCAAGTCCTTTTGTGGGAAAAAGTACTTCAAGCTCTTGTGACCAGTGTAGATTCTACACTTTACCCCATACAGATAGTGTCTCCAAATTTTCAACGCGAAGACAATCGCTGCGAGTTCAAGATCGTGAGTGGGATAGTTTGCTTCATATGGCTTCAACTGTCTTGAAGTGTACGCTATCACCTTTCTATTTTGCATAAGCACACAACCCAAACCAGTCTTAGATGCATCACTATACACGTCATAGAAATCACTTCCATCTGGTAGAGTCAACACTGGAGTCGTAGTCAACTGCTCCTTTAGAGTCTGGGATGCTTCCTCACACTTATCACTCCAAATGAACTTGCAGTCCTTCTTCATCAATGATGTCATTGGCTTAGCGATTCTCAAAAAATCCTTCACGAACCTCCTGTAATACCTTGCTAAACCCAAGAAATTTCGCAAGTCCGACACATTCTTAAGTGTAGGCCATTCCTTCACTGCTTCAATTTTCGCTGGATCGACTTCAACTCCCCCTTTGACACAAAATGTCCCAAAAACACAACTTTCTCCAACTAAAATTCACACTTTGAGAATTTGGCATACAATTGGTTGTTCCTTAGCGTCGTCAAAATGGTCATTAGATGTTCTACATGCTCCTCATTGCTGTTTGAGTACACCAAAATGTCATCGATGAAGACGACCACGAAGTTGTCCAAAATTAAAACCGTTGGAAGATCCTATTCATCAAATCTATGAAAATTGCTGGCGCATTAGTCAGCCCAAATGGCATGACGGTGAACTCGTAGTGCCTATACCTAGTATGAAAAGCTGTCTTCGGTATATCCTTGTCAGCAACTCTCAATTGATGGTATCCTGACCTCAAATTGATTTTCAAGAACACGGTTTCCCCTTTCAGCTGATCAAATAAATCATCATTTCCTAGCAAAGGATACTTGTTCTTGATCGTCACCTTTTTCAACTCCCTATAATCGATACACACCCTCATACTCCTATCCTTCTTCCTTACAAACAACACAGGCGCTCCCCAAGGCGAAGCTCTAGGCCTGATGTAACCTTTCTCCAACAAATCCTGTAACTGCTGCTTAAATTCACCCATTTTCGCACGTGCCATCCTGTATGGTGCTTTGTAAATGGGCGCCGTTCCTAGCACTAACTCTGTGGTGAAATCGATTTCTCGCTTTGGCAGTACTCCCGAAAGCTCTTTAGGAAACACATCCACAAAATCCCTCACTACTTCAATGCCCTCCGGTGTAACACCCTGGAATTTCCTAACTTCCTACTTCTCATTTATCCGGAAAACATATTATAATTATCAAGGATTATATTTATTAAAACTTCTAAATATGGAAAAACCAAAGTATTACCGCCACCGTGATAACGACTAAGACATTTATCAAAGTACTGCAGCGGAAGTCTTAAACCAAAACAATTTAAAACTAACTTCAAAGCAATATCAAAATAAAAATCAACTTTAAACTTATTACACTTCGGAACCATATTAATGGCCCTTAAAAACTAAACCAAAACTAAGAGTCTTTACAAATAAAACAACATCCAACATAAATGTTAGTCTTCATAAGCAACAAAATAAAGTAAATCTACAAAACACAACGAGCGCTCTCACTCTAGCCCATCATGAAATGACTTATGCCCACTTTTACCTGCAGCTTTCTTTTACTAGACAACTACTCACCACAAGTGGGTCATTGTAGGGCCAAGTCCAAGACAAAGCCATGCACACAAAACAAACAGTCAGCAAAGCTGAGTACATAACTACTAAAGACTATGCAACAACCAATAAGAAATAAGACATGCCCTCAACTTACCTTTGACGACCTTTTTACCTGTACATGGACTCAATTAATTTAATTATTATGTTAAAATTATGGATCCTGCATCGAATGGGTTTCCTCCTTAAAAATCATCGCCCTATTGGGCACCAACTTGGGAGCAACTCCAAGAAGGTATTGCTATGTCACATAAAGTGACGGATATCCGGCGCATTAAAAATAGAAAAGAGTACAACGTCTTGTACTCCAATTAGAAGTCATAGATCATTGTTCCATACGACTCCCCCCATTGTTCATACTCAAGGTATATACGTTCCAAGAGTTTTGATGCAACCCCTCTTACACTTTACGTGATTTAACAGGTTTAACAATGTTATGACTCTCATACATCATCACATAAAGACATGCATCAAACCAAGCAAGCCAATTTAATTATCTTCAATTTAAGGTGATTCCAAATTAATCTTATGTGTGTCCTTTATTTAAACTGAACTTCTTGTACCACACATTAACTGTGAGTGGCAACATGTCTAAACTAATTGCTCATAACTTCTTTTAATCATGTGAATAAAAATTCACAACTACCTTTCTTGTTAATTAAGTAACTAACCAACAAAAAAAATAACTTCTTTCCTTGATTCATAAACTATTGGCCAAATTAAACTAATCATAACATTCCAATTCAGACTTACAAGAATTCATATTACTATTAATCATGGAATGTCAACATACTACAAAAACACGCTTCTAATAAACTTGTCATGCACATAAATTCATGATTCAACAAGCATAGCAATATCTCATACAATCACGGATCATCCAAGCATGAATTCTAGTCGTGTGTTCGTCTTTAGTACTTACGTACCTTGTAAAGTAATGGTGCTCCGCCAAAACTTCTAGAAGTGGACTAGTTCAAAGTCTCCTAAATAGGGAAAAACCAAACTAAATTGAAACCTTGTTAACTAAGTTCTACAACAACTATAAACTAACTTCTATATTGGAAACTTGTCCAAAACATTCCTTATATGGTCTCTACTTAATTCCATACTTCACTTTACTTTTCTATTGTATGACTACTAGGTTTTCGGGACTTATTTATGCTTTATAAAACCTTAGTATAATTTTTATGCCACTTTAGAAAAGTTGACAGCAATATAAAATTACTAAAACTCCTTGAAAAGCTTCAAAAACAACATAAATCAACCATACAATGTATTAATTAATTTATATAATCAATTTATGCTAATTACATACTTTAAAAGCCTAATTATTCACTTTATAAATTCTAGACAGCATGTTAAACATGCTTAAAATCACTTTTAAACTTCATAAAACATACTAAAAATTATATGTAACATCATAGAATTAATATGTAATCATATTAGCATAATATGAACACTTAAGACTTACTTTAACTTATTTTTATAAAAATTTCAGATTTATTTATTACTTTTAAAGTCATGAAAAACTCATATAAACATCAAAGTTTTATGGTAAAACTCTTCTACAATCAACTAACATAATTATGAAACCAGTCTATGCTTTAGAACAACCCAAAACATGTTCATAATATTTATTCAATTGAATTTCATGATTATAAATTTTGGACAGCAATTTATTTTATTTTCAAAGCCTTTAAAAATCAATCTAAACTTCACATAATCATCACAAATTCACACAACAATAATTCATGATCATAATATTGAAGTATAAATCATAAAAACTCATAAAAATCATAACTTGCATAATTTATAAACCCTAATCTAAAATTTCATGAACAACAATTTTAATTCATGCCTTAAAACAAATCTTACTTTATTAAAACATGATTAAAACTCATAAAAAAATGATTAAACATAAGTATGAACATGAATTTGCAAGATTGAACCAAAAAGAAAGAAGGAGAATTTTTTTTTATAAGAATTTTGGAAAATACCAAAGAGGGGAGGGAACCGGCGGTGGGGTCCGGCTTGGCACGGATCCCAAGAAACCAAAACAAAAAAAAAATTCTCTGATTTCCGAAACTGCAGTTTTTTTTGGAAATTACAACCCTTTCTCTTTTTTTTTTCTTCTCTCTCTCTTCTCTCTATATTTTTGGAATCCTAATGACTAGTATGAGCATGAAATATGAAATTTTTGGGGTTTAAGGGGTATTTATAGGCCCCAAAGTAGGATCTGGAAAAGCCCATACTAATCCTAACAAGTGAGAATTACCTTTAGGCCCTTGCCTCAAAATAAATTAGGAAACCTTTGAAAATTCTATTTTTAGAAGCCTTTTAAAATATTTTTAAACATAAAGTTATTATTTATGAACACAAATAATTTTCAATCAAAACTTATTTTTTATTTTATTATTATTAATTTCTTTTTATTTAATATTCCTATTGAACATATTTTTTTTTCAATAAAAATATTATAATTATACGAATAAAGTACAAAAATACTTTCTTAAAGTACGTGGAAATGTGGAGTATTACATCCGGCTTGGAAGACTCAACATAATCCACATCTCTCACGCTACAGAAGTAGATTGGAAAATCCCTATTTACATATCTAATAAACCTCCTCCTCATTGACACCATCTTATTGTGCTTCGGTCTCCTCGACTTCCAATAGCTTACCTCCCTACCCTTCGTAACTAACGAGATTTTCTGCGGCTTGCACATGATTTTAGCCTTATGCTTACACAGCCAATCAATTCCTAGAATAACCTCCAAATCACCAAACTCAAGCTCAATCAGGTTAGCCTTAAACACCAGTCCTTCTATTACAATTGAATCATCCAAGTACCTTTTTGAGCTTTACACTACTTGTCCTAACGGTATCACTATAGGCATATCTATTGTATCTACTTTTCCCAAAACAGGCAATAGCTTTTGCAAAACTTTAGTGGATACAAAAGAATACGTTGCATCAGATTTGTACAAAACTTAAACAGAAAGAGAGTAAATAGAGAAAGTATAAGTAATCACATCCACTAACATCCGCTTCACCTCGATCCATAACATTCAACCTTCCAACACTCGGGGCCTTAGCTTGACTTACTCTATTGCCATTCCCGTTACTATTCCCAGCTTGTTGTGAGGCCTTTCCTCCCATGTTTCCTTGAAAACCCTTTTGCCGTCCTCCTACTGAATCACCCTTGAAATGAGACCCTTGTCCTTCCTTTCCCTCGTTGTTGGAGTAGCATTCATACTCACGATGCCCTAAATTGCTACACATACGACAAGTAACTAGATTCCCAACACATCCCCTGCCTGGATGATTATTAGGACATTTCTTGCCGAAGTAAACACGACCGCTCTGACTAGAAGGCACCCCCTTATTCACGTTGTTATTATCACGTTATCCATAGTTGCCTTTTTCCTTTGAAAATTGTTATTTAAGTGAGGCTTCTTAGATCCATCTTGATTTCCACGATGGTTGAAAATTCCTCCACCATCCTTCCTTTTCTCCCTCGAATCACCTTCTTTCAGTATCTCCTTTTTCTTTTTCTCTAAAGCATATCGATGTGCAACTCTCCCATATAGCTCGTCTAGAGTCTCAAAAACTTGTTCGACTAGTTGCAACTGAATATCTATGGGCAATTCTCTCTCACAACGACTAGCCTTCTGCTTTTCTATCGCTACATGCTCTTTAACAAACCTAGAAAACTCTATAAACTTCGAGTAGTACTCAGTAATAGACATACTTCCCATCTTGAGCTTTAGGAACTCATCAGCCTTCTGCTTTTGAAGAAACACATGGTAGAATTTGTTACGAATCTTCTCCTAAAATAAAGTCTAGTTGAATCCTAGTAACACCCTGATCATAGCTTCATTCTACGACCATCAAAGATCCGCTTCTCCCCTCAGGTAGTAAACAAACATGGTTTAACTTAGACTCTTCCGGATATTTAACGGCACCAAACAACTTGCTAAACTCTCTCAACTATCCCTCTAAAACAGGCGGATTGGGCTCTCCTTAGTAGGTAGGTGGTTTGCTTTGAGTAATTTTCTTAAATAGTTCTCCAGCGAGATCACCTCCTTCGCTATTACCTCTAGCGGCCAAGTGTTGAGCTACAGTTGCCAATTGCCTCACTACATCATTATGCTGATCGTTGTTACCCTTAGCCATTTTATTTCTCCTAAAGAGGAAATGTAACGACCCGCCTTTAATGCAATGATATTAGTGGAAATAACATCTAGGCGAATGGTTACTACTCATTAGCAAGATAATATTGAAAGTCAAACTATAAGAAAGTGTTATAAGTTCCAAAATAGTCATGTCCTAACTCAAAATTAAATAAGGAAATCTAAACAATTATATAACTAGTAGCGAACAGCTAAATTTTGAAATCCACAATAACTGAAAATGTGAATAACGGAAAGGGTCCACTCTAAACAAATTGCCTAGAAGGTGCAAGGAAAGGGTATCCTAAATCCTCACATGCACACCCCTTCTGAATCAAACTAATTACTCTGCTCACCTGCAAAATACATTAATATTTCCACAGTCAGTGGGGAGCAACTAACAATTCCCTACTAAAAGTAGGATTCAACATAACCAAGATTCAAATAAAGTCAACTAAAGGGGAACGTCATAGTAAACACGCTTTCATAATCATCATAGTACAACTGTACAAGTAGGGTCAAATACTTAATTTAATTTTGATTTCTCTTTTTACTTTAATAGTTCAATCACACACGTACCTAGGATCCAATGCCGCTCTAACAAAGGACAAGTTAGATAAATTCATAGAATGTTTAACAATCTAATACACTACACTTAAATACCCAATAATTCCAAGTAATTGATAAGCCAAGAAATGGTTTGAAAGGGCTTGAGATAAATTAATTCATTATGCACGAGATATATTACGGCTGCAAGCTAGTATGGTTTCTGCTAATAGTGAAATAAACACAACACTACTTCCCTAGTACTGCCTAGTGAAATCGATACATCACTAGTAACCCTCCCTCGATACAGAGAGCTATGTCTAAGACTGGCCAGACTCCTAGATGTGAAATCGATACATCACAACTAGTACGACAACAATATCCTTAATTAGCCTACCTAATAACACTAGATAGGAGCTACCATAGCTAATGCACTTGTAATTCTAGAGCACAAAAACATACCAGTAGAAATAAAATTATCGGCTTATCAACACTTGTGAAAATAATAAATAATTCCAGATTATGCAAATTATATTCTTCAAACTAATGTATCTCAAAGAAAGTGTCTAAACAGTATAATTTAACAAAAAGAAATAAAACAATACAAAAATAAAAGCCACTAAGTCAAAACATATTTCACATTAATATTAGTTATATATATAGCATTGATATATAAAAATTCACATAACTAACTAAATTTAATTGTTTTAACACTAACTTCTCAACTATTAGGATAACTCAAACTAGGTCTAAATTATTTCAAATTATTAATTAAACTTCAAGAAGATCATGAAGATCAACCAAAGCAGTAGGAACCAATCCACTTATTGTTTTCCCATCACATAACTCATAAAAAAATTATTCTAGATACAAATTGTTAGCGGAAAAAATTGCATTATATGACTAGATTACAATTTGAAACATATAAACTCAATTTAACATGAATTAAATCACGAAAATACAAAAATATAAGCATAAAACAGTATAGATGCATCATTTATACATTCATGAAAGTTTTGAATCACAAAACAAGCTTCTTTACTAATCGTCACAAACTGTCAAATCTGTCAGTGTTTTTGTATCCACTTTACAGGGGTCTACAAAACTTATTATGTAGAAGCAGGTCACGAATGTTATACAAAATAAACTTCAAGATGTTATAAGATCAATGTAAAAAATAAACGCTCAAAAATAATCAATAGAATGTTCACAATAGCCAAAACAAAATTGATATGCAGATTTCAGTGAAATCTGACCACCAAGCAAAGAAAATTACAAGATAAATATGAAAACATTTTTAAAAATCCTATAAATTTCCAGATCATAAGTAGACATATAAGTTAAGGAATTCATGAAAATAACCCAAATAAAAACAATTTTAAGTAGGGAAAAACAGATCAAACTTTCAAACCAGAAACTGTAGTTTTTTTACAACAAACCTTAATTTCATTATATTTGCAATTATGCACGAAAAGATTTAATTAAAAAACAAATTTTCGACATGAATAATTTGAAAATCATAAAAGAGGTTAAAACACTAAAATATCAGTATCTACATGCTCATCAATTCTAATTATAACATGCTAAAATCGATAGTAATGCACGAAAACAATTGTAACGAACACATAAATCATGAAAAACCTAGAATCTAACATAAATTTAAACTATCTAATCATGAATTCAATTAAATAAATTTAAGAGGGTCCTATTAGTTGCCTTGACCACTAGGAAAATATTTAAGAAAACACAAAAAAATCATCCTTTGAACCAAAGCTCCAAAAACCTTACTTGTAATTTTTTATTTTTTATTTTCACTAGGATCCCACTAGTGGAATTTTTTTATTTTCTTTGGTTTTCCTCTTTGAACTCACGGCCAACACACACAAAAAAAAGGTTAGGTTTTGTTTTTTTATTCTTTAATTTTTCTAACCTAAAAGCTAGTTAGGTTAAATGTCTTACTCCAGTTACTTGAAATTGGGCCTGATTAACTAATTTTCATTGGTTTGAGATATAAAAAATGTTTAAATTTTAAATTTTAATTTGCGGGGAAAAATATTTCTGGATTGAAAATTTAGGCCATTACAGGAAAAGACTTGCTTATTAAACTACTTCTAACTCTATGTTAGAATAGCACAAATAGGGATGGCAACGGGTCGGACTCGGATTGGATTTTGTAGTATCCGGCTCCGATTGCAGCCGGATTGTTTAAACGGAGTCAAAGTCGGATTTTTTCGTGGCGGAGTCGGAGCAGATTTTTTCCCCTCGGATTTAAGCGGAGGCAGTCGAAGCGAAGTGATTGTCATCACTAATGATAAGTTGATAACCATTTAGTAGCGGCTATATATGTGTGTAATTAGTTATATTAACACATAAATTATAGTAGTATTGGTTTAGTAGAAATAATGATAATAATAATAATAATAAAATAAATGATAATAATTATTTTTATACCTAATAAGTAGTAAAATAATGATGGGGTCGGAGTCGGAGATCCGGCATAGTCGGATTAATTGTCGGATAACTCGGATTATTTTTAGCATCCGACTCCGACTTAAACTTGGAGTCGGATTTTTTTGACGGAGTCAAAAGCGGATTATTGTAAGGCGGATTTGGAGGTGGATTTTTTCCTCGGATCGGGGCAGAGTAGGGTCAAACTCAGCCTGAACTGCCATCCCTAAGCACAAAGCTTGAAATATGCAATATACACACTTATTCAATTCAACTCGTAGAGGAAATTTTAATTTTCTTAGAGCAATTGTTTCACTTGATTTTGATTGTTTGCACAACCGTTACATATAAAAAGCACATATAGTAAAAAAAAAAAAAAATCCCTTGGTTTTCTCTATTTGAAACACAACTTTATGAAATTAACTTGCTTTATTCATTTATTCTCATAAAAGTTCTTAACACACTTAGCTTTCTAAGAGCTTCTCATGGCTTCTTGCCACTTATCCTTAAAAGAAATTATCATAACTTAAGAGGTTTAAACATCCTTGAAATAATAACAATAATAGACAATATTAATTGTCGTCTAATACTCGCATTCCTAGAATAACAAATCCTCAAACATTAGTGTTATCACGCTTATCCTTAGACATAACATATTTCTTTAGAGTAAACTCTGGATCCTTCTTAATATTCTCCTTAGCTTCATCATCCGAATCTTCCTCGAGATATTCATCCATTTCCTCCTCGGGATCAAGCTTCTCCTCTTCTTCCTCAAAATTAGTCACCAAATCCACATACACTGGTATCACTGGGTTTGGATCCTCAATTTCGCAACAGGAACTATCCTCCGACTCATGACCTGAAGAACCTGAAGTAGTCTCATTTCCAGCCATTGCAGCATCTTCATGATTATAGGAACTTGTGGAGGTGGGGACTTCTCACCCAAATTAGTCTTCAAAAACTCTTGCTCCCTATTATAGATGTAGTCTTCTAAGTACCTCTAGTCATAGCCCCGTTGACCATAGTGGTCCCTATACTTAGCATAGTTAGGAAACCCTCCAGTCAAGTAAAAGTCAGCAGGCTTTGACTTCATCTTCAAGTAAGGCGGACGGTTTGGCAGGCAGTTCACAAGCAAAGCAAACACATGATCAGGTTGGTACCACTCCTTCCTGTTCAGCACTGCACTTAAGTATGAGCAGTAGAAACGAATCTTCCCAAAGTACTTAGACAAACTCTCATAATCCTTTTTCACCAAAGTTCACATTTGGGTATCCTTACTAGGTATATAGATCAACCTCATGCAAAGACGTCACTTAAAACTAACAAGCAACCTTCCCAAACTACAAAGTACAAAACAAACAGTTCCACAAAAGGGAAAATTTTGGTGGCTAACAAACAATTCTTTCTACACATAGCTAGGCACATAACATCAACCAACCATAACATTAATTATGCATGACGGAAAAGAAAAAATCTATCCTACATGCCTAAACTTCCTACCCAAACTCACCACATGTAATAAATCAATAACACATAATAACGTACCTTAATTTCTTGCATACATGCCCATATAAACAAACAAAACTTTTCTTTTTCAAAACTTTCTATTTTCGAATACTACTATTTTTAAAGTTTCCATTTTTAGTAACCGCCTATAATAAGAAACTTCCTTTTTCAAAAATTTCCTAAAAAGGAAATGATTAAAATAAATAAATTATTAATTTATTAATGGCCCACTAAATAAATATATTTAAGTAAATAATTAATTAATTATTTAATTAATGACTTAAATAATTTTCTAAAAAGAGAAATTTTTCTTCTTAAGACACTTTCCCAAAAAGGAAAACTTTAGGTACCCAAAATAATATTGTACTACGTAAATTATTTTATTCGAAAACTAAGATCCGGTAACCACTTTGTAACACCCTGGAAATTCCTAACTATTCCGGAAAACATATAACAGAATACTACTACTAATTTAGGAAAAACCAAAGCATTACCGCTACCGTGATAATGGCTAAGGCTATTATCAAAGTACTACATCGGAAGACTTCTATTTTAAAACAACTTTAATTCAAAATAAAACTCTTAAATCCAAAACCAAACCAAATACTTTATTACATGCTGGGATCGAAACAACCGCCCATTAAAACAAACTTAGCTTAGCAAACTTGAAAAGCAACATTAGTCCAACACACATAACAACAATAACGATTGTCATAAACAAGCAATAAAAGAAACGCAACCAAAACAAACAAACGAAAAAAGACAACCAAGAGCACTCTTCACTCTATCCCAGCATGATTGACTATGCCCACCTATACCTATTTCATTCTCTTTATTCTAGACTTCTACTCGTCGTTGAAATGGGTCGTCGTAGGGCCAAGACAAAGACAAGGCCATGCACACAAAGCACGTAATCAGTAAAGCTGAGTACATGAATACTAAAGACTATGCAACACGCTAGCATGGATAATCCTAAGCAAAAGCATGAATAAACACATAGTCTTACCTTTACCGTAAACATGTTCCTGAAACATAGACTCACTTTACTTTAAAGTTTATTAACAATTAAGTTTGGATTTCGCATCGAATGGGTTTCTTCCTTTAACAAACGCTCTCTTGGTGCAATACCTTATATTTTCACGTATTTTATGAATTTAATTTTATAATTATTTAGTGTATTTTTGGTAATTTTGGTGAAAAAATAAGTTAAATAAATAAATTAAAGTGAGAAAATTTAATTAATTGTGAGTTAAAATAATTATTTTCATGTTTTTTAAAGTTTATAAGTTATTTTATGTCACTTTAAATTTTATACGTTATTTTAAGAAGTTTCTAAATTTAGTTTTTGTAAGGTTTCCTTATTTGTTTTAAAACAAGGGCATAAAAGTAATCTTAATCGTTAAGGGTATTTTTGTAATTTCACCTAAACCTAATTTGGGCCTATAAATACCCCATTAAATCAGAATTTTCTAATTTAATTTTAGATTTAATATTTTAGGATATCAAAAAAAAAATATATCTACCTCTTTTTTTATGATTCAATCTTGTTTAAAATTCATGTTTATGATTATCTTTAAGAATGTTTTATAGTTTAATCATGTTTTATAAAATTCATGTTTAAAAAGTTTGTTCATGAAATTATAAATTAGGGTTTATGAGGTTTATGAAAATTATTAGTTTTTGTAATTTTAATGTTCTAAACTTATGTATTATGATCATAGATTGTTAGGGAATTTATTCATGACGATTTTATGAAGTTTATGATAGTTTTTTTAAAGTTTTAAATCAAATTATTATTGTTGTCCAATTTTTAAAAAGTATGAACAATAGTAGTAACAATATTATCAATATGTTTTAAGCATGAAAAATAAGTTTTAATGCATAGAATAAAAGTATAATTGCGTTATAAGGTTATTAAAGCGTTTTATGCATGAATTATAAAGTTTCAAAGGGTTTTAATGAGGTTTTGAATTAATAAATAACACTGTGAATTTTTATTATACGTGTTTACGTAGAATAAAAATAGTAACACATGAAATAATGATTTATAATTGTTTTAAAGGCACGAAAACATCACATGATGATCTTAGAACATAAGTATGTTGTTTTAAGGTCAAATTATTATGTTTAGGAAGGTTTAAAAGAGTTTTTAAGTAACTTTTCAAAGCTACCATTTTTAGAAAATTATCGAAAATCAAGTGTTTTGAAAAGGAAACTATGAAATAAAGTATGGAATTGAATAGGGATCGGACCATATAGGGAAGGTTTTGGACAAGTTTCTAACATCAAAAGTAAGTTTAGAGTTGTTGTAAAATTTAGCCAATAAGGTTTTTAATAAGTTTTGATTTTTCCTTTGTAGGAGACTTCGAACTAATCGATTTTTAGAAGTAGTGGCGATCACCATTATAACACAAGGTACGTAAGTACTAAAAGCATAAATGTAATTAGAATACTTGCTAGAGTAGTTTAATTTTAATGCTAGATTTTATATATAGAAGTGATAGTTATTGAATCATTAACATGCAATGACTTGCATGAGAAGTTATGTTGGCATGATTGTATGAAAAATATGCATTGTCTATTAAGTTTGACATTTCGTTTTTATAGCATTGTTATTATATCATTGATGTTGGAATGTTGATTATTATGAAAGGTTTTGACTAGTAGTCAATAACGAAAGAAAAGCAGTTAAGTTGATTAATTACTTGATCAATAAGAAAGGAAGTTAGTGAATATTTATTCACATATTTTACTAGTAAGTTTAATTAGCAAAAGTTAGCCATTCATAGTTTATGTGTGGTAAAGGAAGCTTTTATAAATAAAGGACCAAGAATTAATATTAGAATCACGTGATAAACAAGATAATTAATATGTTGTATGATGCTTCCTTGTGTTGAATGTTCCTATGTGATTTTATGTGTGTCGTAACAACTATTAAACTTAATAATCACGTAAAGTGAAAGAGGATTCGCACCTAAACTCTTGGAACGTATATACCATGAGTATGAACAATGGAGGGAGTTATGGGAATAGTAACTGTAACTTCTAATCGTGGTACAAGACGTTGTACTCTTTTATATTTATAAATGTGCTGGAATTCCGTCACTTCAAGTGACTTAGGTAATACCTTCTTGGAGTTACTCCCAAGTTGGTGCCCAATAGGTTGAATGTTGAGATAGGAAACCAGTTCGATGCGAAATCCACAATTCAATATCATAAATAAATCATAATATTGATGAGCCTATGTACAGGTACACTATTGTGATAAAGGTAAGAAAATATGTGATGTCTATACTTAATTGTTAAGTTGTTCATGTTGTTGTGCATAGTCTTTGGTGTTTATGTACTCAAATTTGCTTATTGTGTGTGTTTTGTGTGCATGGCTTTGTCTTTGACTTGCCCTATAATGACCCATTTCAATAGCGAGTAGTAGTTTAGAATAAAGAGAAAGCTACAAGTACAGGTGGGTGTAGTTAATCATGTTGGGATTGAGTGTTGAGCGCTTGCAAATGTTACTTTTGTTACTTGTGTGGACATATTGTTTAAATTTGTTATTGTCTTTTGATTTTGAAGTTTTAAAAGTTTATTTGGTTTTGAAGGGTCGTTGTTTCGGTTCCAAGTTGTAACAAAATTTTAATTGACTTTTTTTTGAAAGTTCATTTGAGTTTTTACATTATTTTAAAAGTAAAAAGAATTCCGCTGTAATACTTTGATAATAGCCTTAGCCGTTATTACGGTGGCGGTAATACTTTGGTTTTCCCAATTAAGTAGGAAGTATTTTTATTGTTTTATTTATTATTATTTATAATATGTTTTCCGGAAATAGTTATGAAATTCCAGGTTGTTACACTTGGGCACCAACTTGGGAGCAACTCCAAAAAGGAATTAACTATGCCACTTAAAGTGACAGAATTCCAGTGTATTAATAATAAATAAATATATAATACGTCTTGTACTTAGTTTAGAAGTCACTAAATACTATTTCATACAACCCCTTCCCCCCCCCCCCCCCCCAATTGTTCATACTCAAAGTAAATACGTTCCAAGAGTTTTGGTGCGAATCTTCTTTCACTTTACGTGATTATCAGTTTAATTATTTGTTATGATTCACCAACAACAATGCATAGAACATACGTAATAAATATAGCAAGTATGAACACCATATTAATTATCTTGATTAATAAGAGATCATATATTCTTCTTACTTTCTCATTTACTTATCCTTCCTTGTCCACACATAAACTGTGAGTGGATTTCTATTTTCTTTATCCACACATTAAATATGAGCGGCTAACTATTTGCTCATTAAACTCTTTGCTATTAAGCATGTGAATAACATTCACTAAATGCTTTTCTTCTTGCTCAAGTTGTTAAACAACATAATTTACTTCTTTCTTCTCTATAATGACTACTAGTCAACTTCTTTCACAATAAGTAACATTTGAACATCTTTGATGTATTAAGATAGTTATAATGACGGGATGTAAATCATAGTAGTCAAATCATAAGCTTAACATGTAATCATATCAACATTGACCATACAAGTCAACAGGAATCAATAACTTCTCAAAATCTCATAAAACTTTTAACATGGAACTTATGCATGTAAACTATGACTAGCACAATTTCTAAGCTCATGAAACATCTTTAGTACTTACGTACTTCGTATAATAGTGATGACCCGCCACTACAACTAGAAAGCGCCTAACTCAAAGCTTCCTATAAACACAATTCAATAGTAATTAAAAACTTTCTTTAACTAAATTTTATAGCAACTCTAGCTAAACTAACTTTTAATGTTCAAAAATCAACCAATTAAAACAACTATTACATCATCTCTATTTAATTCCATACTTTACCCATTGATTTTCATTTGAAAAACCTTTGTTTTTATTAAATTTCCAAAATGGCAGCTTTATAAAATAACTAATTAAAAACTTTTTAAAACCTTTTTAAACTTCATAAATTGACCTTAAAGCAATATATTAATGTTCTAAGATCATCATATGATGATTTCATGCATAAAAAACATCTAGAATAATTATAGCATGAAACTAATATTACTACTATTTTTATTCATACTTTGAAAAATTGACAGTTTTATTATACTACTTTAAAACCCATAAAAATTATTCTAAACTCTATAAAATCGTCATAAATCAACATAACAATAAACTATAATCATATTACATGAATTGAGAGCTTTAAAACATGAACCCTAATGTCTTTTAATAACTTTATAAACCCTAATTTTATAAATTCATGAACAACTTACAAACATAATCAAAAACTATTAAACATGATGATGATAATAATAATAATTATCATGCATAAAAACAATTATAAAATATAATTTGTGCAAAGATTAAAACGAAAATTGAAAACAATTTTATTTTTGCTCATGAAAACAGAAGAGAGGAAGGAGAAGGAGGGTCGGCTGCTGGCTGCCGTTGGTGGCCTGGCTAGACGCCAGCAATCACGGGGGCAGGTGGCCGGCAGCGGTGGTCCGGCGAGGTGGCTAGGGTTTCGGATTTAGGGTTTTTAAATCTTTTTTTTTCTCTCTTTCTTTTCTAACACTTAAAAAAAACACAAAACATAAAACAAAATCAGAAAATTGTAATTTAAATGGGTGCTCATAGGCCCAAAATCGATTTTGGTGAAATTACTAAAATACACTTAATGATGGAAATTACTTTTATGCCCTTGTTTTAAAACATTTATGGAAACCTTCTTTAGACCCGATTTGGAAACTTTAATAAAAATTAAAATGTCATAAAATACTTCATTAAAATTATAAAACCTTGTAATAATTATTTTAACTCCTTAATTAATTAAATTTCTATAATTAATTAATTTGTTAAACCTTAATTCTTCATAAAAACACTAAAAGTGAACTTTATAATTATTAAATTAAATTTATAAAATGCCCAAAAATACGGGGTATTACACCTAACAAGTTTATCTTTAATACCATGATGGAGAACTCTTTTTCATCTCAAAATAAAAAGAATGAGGAACTTGAAAATCAATTAAAATAATGCAACACAAGTAACAAAATTCTTAAAATCAAATAGGTCGACTACTTAGTACTCTGAAAGGTCGAACTTATCAACTATCTTACTTAGCTATGGTTTTGAGCCCACTAAGAAAGTTAAAGCGTTGTTGAATAAGAGGCAAGTGGCCAAGGAGAGGAATGAATTGAAATAGAGGTTGAGAAGGTTGAGAAAGGAAAGAGCATTGTAAAAGAAAATGAGGTTGAGAAAGAAAAGAGTGTGCAGAAAGAGAATGACAAGAGTGAGGAGAGTGATAAGGGGTAAGAGAACATTTTTGAATGCAAACGAAAGTTTGCGAGGCATACTTTTGATGTGTACGTAATTTGGGAAGTTCTTAGAGATGCTTAAGAAACTACATATCACTCTATTTTTTTGCCCACTTACACCAAGTTTCTTAAGGACATATTTAGTGGGAAGAGCGGCATTGAGGATGTGAGTGAGGCTATTGACTTTAAAGCATAGTATTGTCTTTCAGAAGAAACTTGATACCAAAAGCTTTTCCATTCCATGATCTATCAAGGGGATCAAGTTCGATAAAGCTCTTTGTCAACGTGGTTCTAGTATGGGCATCATGCATTATGTACACTATAGATACCATCTTTTGTCCCCGCCTAAAGATCGATGATTAAAATATACCATATCGCAATATGATCAACTTCTGAAATTGGTTGCTTGAAAAGACCCAAATTAGTGTGTCCAAAGTCAGTCGATCACCTATTTGGATCCAACCCCACAATCTAATTATATTGAGCATATGGAAAGAAAATCAAAGAGTATAATATGCTAGGCATGAGTGTATATACACTGGTCTTTGAGCGTATATACACTCATTGCTAAATATGTACGCTCGTATTTCCATATTTCTCCCTATGGATACGATTCGTATTTTAGCCTTTTCACACATTCACACATTCTAATAGCCCCTTTCTCACATTTTTCTCCCTCAAACACTTTTCTAAGCCTTCCATAAATACAATTAAGCATTAATCATTCGTTTCAAACAAAAAAAATAATTCTTCAATTCAAGTTCTCATTAAGCATCAACTATGACGTTGTTTTGACCGTCGCACACAAGGTACTTAGAATGAGGCCAATATCTACAACTTGAATAATTAGTTGAGTTAGTTTATTTGTTTTTTTAGAGATTTGACTTTGCTTAATATTTCATGAAATCTTGATGATTTGACTTTAATTAAAATTAACTTTAGGTAGAAACATTAATTTGGTTGTTTTATGTGTTTATATGAGAATTATTTATTGCTTTCATCACCTAAAATCCGTGTTTAATTACAAGACCGGAAAAGCATGTTTTTACTTAAAGTAAAGATTAATTCTTGGACAACCGGCCAGGTACCCATTAATATTGACTAATCCTAAAGTGATCACCCAATGCATGTTAGTAGACAATATGTGTGCATTATATAATATCGTCTAGCATATTTCTATATGCTTTTAGGACTCAACTGAAAATATGGTTGTTGTGATTCAATATTATAATCATGAAATTACATATGAGATCAAGTAAAGGCCGCTATACGCAGGGAGACATAGTGACATAATTTGTCCTTACTCTAATACCCGAATCCATGACCTAGAGTCCATCCTAATCTTGGAGTCAATTTGCCTTAGGACTTGACCTAATAGAATTTCGTGAGCTTTTAAAAAGAGCATGATGGCGAATTCTCTACTTGGATTCTAAGCTTTCAAACTCACCCTAAGCCAAGCATACTCACAGTATGCAAATAAAAATTCAATGTCCGTAAAAAGGACGCGTGAGCCCCATCAAGGAAGCCCTGGGTCCACACACAACAAAGTCACCTTGCAATTCGCCATTGTTCTATCATATTACCTTATAGTGGCGAAGGATTTGCCCTTGAAGATAGGTAAGTTCACCTATTTGCTGGATTTTGTTGGGCTTTAACTTGAAGAGAACATTCAGGTTCTCATTATTCTAGTTTCTTAGGAACCATCAAGGACTTGATTGATGTGGAGGGAGGTAAGGTTACTTTGGCATCTGGAAAGGATAAGTTAGTGTTTATTTTACATTCCAATGTTATCTATCCTAGTTCCTCCGCTGATGATTGTGTCATGATTGATTCTTTGCATAAGTAGCATTCCACACGTTATTAATCCTAACATTGTTTATGAGTTTTCTCACTTGTCTGAAGAAGGAAATGATGGTTTGCATGTTGAGGATCGAAGAAGCATGAAGATGTTAAGGAGATTCATATAGAGATTGTGAATATGGTTGATGATGGTGCTAAAGCTAATGTCATTAAATATGCATATTCTCTTACTATATAAATATTAAAAACAAACAAACATCAAACAAGCGCACACTAATGTAAAAGAAAGAAAAAAGGAGCAAAAGGAAGTGTAATACAAAGAAAGGTCACAACATCGAAGAGAATTTCTCAAATTCTTGATTTTTCTAAGATATCATTAGCAATATTCTCGGCATCCATAGCAGCTCCTTTGAACCCTCTTCTAGCCAATCCAACACAATACAAGCTCTTTTCTCCTTTCCAGTGGTTAGGGAAGCTGGGCTTTGGCAATCCATCATCATTCAATAAATGCTCATCTCCCTATATATTTCAAATCCATGGTTAGTTCATGATGACAAAAAAAAAATTAGCCCCACAGTCAATTAAAAATATATTGTAATAACATATAATTTTAAATTTTTACACATCTAAAAATTATTGCACCCAAACAATAAAAAACAAAGTAAACCATGGAGAGTTAAGTCATTTTATGCATCTAAAAGTCAATTTCTTATTTCAAACTAGATTTAGTATTAAGGCTCCATTTGTTTTGATGGAAAATACTTTTTATGGATAAAATTTTCCAGGAAAAGTGATTTTCAATGGAAAACAAAATTGTAAAAGAAGTTTTCCTTTGTTAGTTTGGTGGAAGAAAACTAACGAAGAAAAAGAACATTGAAATGGGGAGAAAGATGTGAGAGGAGGAATAGAAGAGTAAGGAGTAGGAAAGAAAATGTGGCACACCTTGTTTACAATAGGAAAATGGTGTCTTTTTCTAAAGTGAAGTTTTTCAACCTTGAAAAAATTAATTTTCACCCCTTACCAAAACAAATAAAGGAACATGAGGAAATGATAGAAAATTATTTTCCGAGAAAGTAATTTCCTCCAAAACAAACAGAGCCTAAGTTGATGATCGAATACTATGTGACTCTTTTTACTGACTATAATATTGTTAGCATTAAATAAAAATTAAAAAATATCCTACAATATGACATATATAAAGTTATATTTTGACACTTTTTTTTAATAAGCTTCCATTTTGATATACATATGACGTACGTACACAAATGTGTTCATATTTTAAGGGTCTTGAAAGGTTAATCAAATATTAGGGAAAATTGCAATTATGAATTAATTTATCAACCGGAGGATCAAAAAAAGAAATTATTAAGAGGATATTTTTTAGATAATGTGACAGAAGGACAGGGCACTGCAGCACACACCCATTGTAGGGGTGTCCTGCTGCCCCCTACTCATACCAATAGCATTATACAAATTTGCAATACTTCTCATTGACAAAAATTCAACAAGATCTCATATGTCTATACCATTTCTTATACGTTATAAAATCCGTGGCCAAAATTTTCTATATTACGTTAGACCCTAAAAAAGCAAATGAAGCATCTTAATAAAAATGAAGTGATATTTTCTCTCTTCAATTAAAATGCACATATACATAATTCACTTTACTTATCACCACAAATTACCAAACTTTAAAATCAACACAATATATCTTTTTCAATTATTAGAAATTATTACCACAAGCCATAGAGATGTCGACCTCCGAAAGCCCGTGGCGAATATGATGGCATCAAAAGGGTGAGATTTTCCATCTTCAAACTTCACTTCACCACCACTTATGCCAGTTATTCCAGGTAAGGTCTGTAGTTCATCATTTATTGCAACATTAAAATTTTAGAATGTTACATGAGTAGAAGAACAACGTTCATTAGATTTAAATAATACAATAGCATTTGGAAAATCATATAAGATAATATTTACTTTAGTCCAAATCATATTCAAGATAATTAATTTCTTTTTTATTTAAATAATTATCATGCCACAAAAGTAAATTAGACGAAATACATTTAAGATAATAAATAAGTTAATAAAATTAATAAATATGAAAAGTTATATGACCGCATTTAGCTAATGATACTAAAGAAAATAAAACATCTAAAAGAATCTCTACCAAAAAAGATTAATTTGACAGATGATATAATTGTTAAAAGAAAATAAGTTCAATTCTTAGGATAAACTTCTTGAGAAATTTGTATAGAGTAAAAAAAAAAAAAAAAAAAAAAAAAAAAAAAAAAAAAAAAAAAAAAAA
>PYUH01000058.1:2264996-2281154 GCA_016808085.1 Suaeda aralocaspica | reverse complement strand
AAAAAAAAAAAAAAAAAAAAAAAAAAAAAAAAAAAAAAAAAAAAAGAAAAACTTACTAGCCTCTGCATCGTATGGGTTCCAAAGCTAGTATATACATTAAAGTAGAATAATTCAGCAGCATACACATTGTTACTTAGGGTTTTATCTATTATTTGTCAAACATGTTTAAATTATTTATGAAGTATTGTTTTTTTCAAAATTTATAATGATAGTAAATCATTTTGATGAATTAAATATATGAAATGTCACAAAAACAAATTAAACAAATAATATTATAGTTAAGAGATTAACACAAAAATTTCACTGCTAAATTAGACAAAGGTATTATAGAATAAACCAAGTACCCCTGTTGTTTCAAAAAAAAAAAAATTCACCGAGTACCCCTGAGTTTTTTAATTATTGCATGAAAAAAAAAAAAAAAAAAAAAAAACCTTGGTGACTAATGGTGTTAGTGGGTGATAAGTGGTCATGATGACCACTTAATGTACTTAATTAACCTTTTCTAGCCTCGAAATAAGGCCATTCAGGCAATTTTATGCTTAGTTTCTTGTTCTTGTAAGTAAAAATTGACTTATTGTGTAATTGGTGTATTTTTGGTCTTATTTTGTGCTATATTTGATCAAACCTTGGTTCTAGCATGTACCTTTGACATTTCTATAAGTTATGCAGGACTTGGAGTGCGTGCCTCAAACCCTGACACATATCCCAAGGAGTCTTAGACTGAGGATTGACCAAAAGAAGCCCCAAGCATTGACCAAGAAAGCTTGGAACGACCTAAGGTCTTGGAGCGATCATTGTAGGCCTTTTGGAGCGAGCTAGGAAGCAAATTTTGAACAAGTACTCCAATGATTTTGGAGTGACCTCTCTAACACAGTACACACTTGGAGCAATCGCTCCAAAAGTTGGAGCGACCTCTCTCTTTTTGAAGCGATCACTCTAGTTCATGCGTACTTAGCAAATTAGTTGGGCCTATGCTTGATTTTGGGTCTATTTTATGGGGGTATAACACTACAAGAAAATGACCTATTTGCGACGGAAAAAATTTGTAACCTTTGAAAATTTGTTGAAAATTCAATTTGCGACGGAATTCCGTCGCAAACGTGCCGTCGGAAATTAAGTCGTCGGAAAGTTGGGAAAGTATGACGGATTTTCCGTCGCAAAACTTTTTTTCCGAAGGTAAAGGACTATTAGGTCAAAATAAATATCTAATGGAAATTATGTCGGAAATTTATAACGGTAAGAAAATCCGTCAGAAATTTTTGAGGGAAATTCCGTCGGAAATCTCAACAAAAAATTTTATAAAAATAAAACCCAACTTTCAACCATCTTTCGTTCAAAGATCCTTCTTTTGATTATTCATTTTTGAACCCATCTTTGTGCATTATTTTCCATTTTTAGTCTGTCTGACCAGTAAACTGCTATTTTAGTTTGTTTATTTTATTTTTATGTTTTTTGTATCAAATGTACTTCATAATATGTTATAGTTAATTGTTGTTGTCATGTTGACCTTTTCTTTTCCCCTTCAATGAATATAATTTTATTACGTAGTACTTAGGGGCTGTTTAGTTGGGGGTAATAATCAAAGGGAATGGGAATCAACTGCCCCCATTCCCTTTGTTGTTTATTATGCCACTTTTGCATTCCTCTTTCTATTCCTCATTTCCCCATTCTAATACTTTTTCATTCTCTTCCCCCTATCTTTCTCATTCCCTTTTCTCACCTTCCACCCAACCACCAAAGCAACCCCATCCACCTAACCTCTACCAACCCTCACCAACATCGTCAACTCCCCACCACCACCCCTTCAAACCCTAACCACCACTAAAACCACTATTCAAACAGTAACGACCTTAAAACCAAAATACTCGCCACCCCAGACAACCGCCTCTACCAACCCTAAAATCACTATAGACTGACTCGTCTCCCCTCTTACCCCCTTCACGGTCTTTGTAACCCCCCACCCCCCTAACATACACAAACACACACAAAACTACCCAAAACGAAACCCTGACATCCGTAAGTATTAAACCTAGGGTTCATTTTGGGTGGTTGGGGGTTACGACGAAGGGGGTGAAAGGGGTGGCGAGTCGCTAGGTGGCTGTTTCGGGGGCCATAGAGGCTGTTGTTTTAATTTAAAGTGGTTAGGGTTTGAAGGGGTACAGTTGGGGAGTTGGCAGCGTCGGCGAGGGGTGAGGGAGGGTAGGTGCTGCAATCCCCCGCATTTTTGAGACTTCATATTATTAAATTTATGTTTACAATATAAATTTTAAGGAATTTCAAAAATAAAGTTTTATTATATTTATTTATAAAGGTTTTATGAGGTTTTAAATTAATTATTTTTACGAGATTTTATTCAAAAATATTAATACTTATTTTCGAAAAAGGTTTTGAATATTTATTTTAATTTCCAAAAATAGCAAAAATTATATTGGGCTTCATGCCACAGAAATTAGAACATTAAAAGTTCATTTATGGGATTTTTATTATTAAGGGCCAAGCCCAAATTATTTCCATGACTTAAATTATTTGTATGGTTTAATTAAATTAATTATTTCAGAATTTTTTTTCATCTAAAAGATATATTTCAAAATCTTTAAATATTTTATTAACTACCCAAATATATCCTAAAAACTGAAGTTTTTTCTTTTCATTAGATCCTATCTTTTGTAGAAATTTTAATCCCAACAAAAACTCTATCTTTTCCTCCCTATATTGGCCGAAAATTTGAGGTCTCTTATGCCTATTATTAGCTCAAATTTTCCGTTCAAATTCACTTTACAAAAGCCTCGCAAAAATTATAAAATTAAACCCAAAACCCCTTTTTCCTTTCTCACGGTTTTGACAACAGCGAGGAAGCCACTTTGAGCCTTCGCCACCACCACCTCAGCCCATGAAACCTCTTGCTTCCACCACCCACGTGTTCACCTTGTTGCTCACTACCACCAGGTACCACCACTTGCCACTTTCACAGCCCCTGCACCCACCAAAAACGAGCCTAAAGTGGCCTACACACAAGAAGGCCTCGATTTTCCAATAAATAAGAAAATAATTTTGTTTTATATAAAATAAATTATTAAAATTCAAGATTTTGATTTTATAATAGTTTATAAAAGTACAAAAACAATTTTCTAAATTTATTTCATAATTTTATGAATTAAATCGGTTTAGTGGATTATGAGCTGTTTTTATGAATCTATTTAAAGGACTATATTTATGGTCAACTAATGCGCGAAAAATATTGTTAAAGATTTTATTTTAGTTATATAACATGTTTTAAGTGTTGAACGATTTTTTTATATTGGTTTCATATTTTTCTTACACACGGAGGAGATTTTGCTGAAGGATAGTTTTAAGGTTTTAAGGATTTTTGCGATTGAGGTATGTGCATGCTACCAAAAGTCTAATATAATGAAATTTATATTTTTGTCCTAGTATCATGTGTAAAAACTTGGAGTTGAGCAAACGATCATATTTCCCTTTCTTGAATTTTTAAGGAATTGTATGAAAAAAATGAACTTCATGTGTTTTGAATATTTGATGAGTTTATTGGTTTGTCTAATGCTTTACATATTTATTTTTGAACTTGTCACTGTATGTGTGATATTATGTCAATTTTTCCAAATTTTCATATAAGTTAAGATGGCTGTAAAAACTAATTACTAAATTTGCAGTTTTGCGGATTTTACCAAAATAAATTAATTCAAAAGGCTTAAACCCAAAATCTAGCCACGAGACTATTTTTACGGGAATTCTATAAAAAAATATGGGTTAGTCTAGTTGGTTTCATGTCAAAACAAGTTTTGCAAGTATTTTCTTAAAAATTGTGAACAGTTCTGACCTAAATTGACAGTCTTCACAAATAGATTCACATAAGAGTTTTAATACAAATCTAATTTGTTCAATGCTTCCTTTTGGACCATATAACCATAAAAAGGTTTTCTAAAATTGGTTTTATGACCTGCAAAATTTTTAAGTATTTTTTAACTATTTTAAAGAGTTTTATTGCTTAAATTGACAGTTTTTAAAATGCAACTAATGAGACCTTAATTAATTAATGAAAAATGGTTTTTGAAATTCATAACTACTGTAAAGGTTTTTGAAAATTGAAACAAGAGAATTTATCACCAATAAATATTTTTTTCTTAATTAATATTTATCACTCAAATTCACTTTCGATTATTAGAAACTTCCAAAAATATTTTCAAAGTCACTATATATAGAAGCTTACTAAAAGTGTCATGAGTTATATATGTATAAGTGTCGGTTGGTTGCTAAGTTGTTTCTATGTTCCAATTTCTTGTTTCCAAAGCTTTTCGGTGCATATTTGAGTTGTTTAAAGTGATGTAAAGTATGTTTTAAGTTATGAGAAGAAGTGAAGTCATGTGTTAAAGTAAATTTTAATAGTTTAAAATGACATGTTTCATGTTTGTAAAGGTTGTGTATATGTTTAATCATCTTTATGCAAAGTTTGACTATGTTTTGAATAAGTTTGACCATGTGAGTCATGTTTTCAAGTAATTTATATTATAATTCAAAGTTAAGTCAAATTTTAAAGCCAGAGTTTCAAAGTTCAAAGCTAAAAGCCAAGATAGTCAAGTTATGATATCATTTTCAAGTTGAGGTTTTCAAAGGAACATGAGTCCTCATTTAGGCTAAATGAGGCTACCATGCGGGGGAAATATGTATTGCCTAAGTTGTATATCCATACGGGAGTATGATGATACTTCACTGTTTAGTCAAGGAATTCCTAAGTGTTTTTAGTTTGTACATGGGATGGATGGAGACCATGTATCATTTTTCAAAAGCCCCTAGCTATCTTTCAGTTACATCGGACTATTCAAAAGCACCACTGTACTTTATTGGTGGTCGAATTTCCAAAGAGTCCGTTAATGTTTCCTACATATCATTTGAGCAAGCAAAGTTATCGAGCAAAGTTATTGAGAAAGTTATGAGCAAGTAAAGTTCAAGTAAAGCTAATAAGCAACCAAGTCAAGAGCAAATGTTTTTAACAGTCTTATGTTGTTATGTTTATGTGAGTCTGTGTATTTCGCTTGTTGTCGTGTCTCATGATGTTATGCTTTTGTTGGGTTGTACATACTCAGTT
Organism: Suaeda aralocaspica; assembly: GCA_016808085.1. Lineage (NCBI taxonomy): Eukaryota > Viridiplantae > Streptophyta > Magnoliopsida > Caryophyllales > Amaranthaceae > Suaeda > Suaeda aralocaspica. The sequence continues at coordinate 2,276,050 of PYUH01000058.1, read as the reverse complement.
TTTGCTGACACATATATTTCCATGTTTTTGTTTTGTTTTGCTTTACTTGTTGAAGCAAAATAAATGCAGGTTTTCATTTTGAGCATTTTTATGGGATGAAGGAAGTTTGCAAGAGTACTATTTAGTAGTTTCATTTAATTGGTTTTCTAAACATTTGACTATTTAAGTTGGTTTTATATAAGGGCTTTAATGGTTCTAATTTGTAAGAGTTTGGCTTAATGGTTTGACTTAGTAATAAAAGACTTATGCTGTGTGTGTTTTAAGAAAATGGATTTTATGGTGATTTTGTTTTATCCTTAGCTTTAGCGTTGCAACTAGTGATAATTAGTTATGGCATAGCGGTAACAAGCTCAAGTTCCTCTTGTGTTTAAATTAAACGTAAGTTTTTAAAAAGTGAGGAATTTGGGGTGTTATAGGTGGGCGGTTGATTTGGTGGTTCGTATGGTGGTTAGCCAGTTTGTGTGGTGGTTGGGTGGTTGTGTGGTTGTCTGGTGGTTTTGTAATAGCCCCTATTCCTATTCGTTTTTAAAACAAACAACTACCTAAATCTAAGGTATTATAATTTCATTCCCCTTCATTTCCATTCCCAAAGTCATTCTATTTCCCTTTGTACAACCAAACGACCCCTTAGTATTTTTCTTTTCTTCTTCTCTGTTCTTTCATTTTGTTAATTCCTTTCCTCTGACCTCCTTTACTGCCAACACCCACCATTGTCATCCACTAGTAGAACTCAATCTACTAATATATCCGTCGAAAGTGTCAAATCTGTCAATTTTTGGTAGAAATCCCCGAAAATACCCCTCAAGTCCCTTGCTTAACCCAAGGAATCAAAGCCGCCGCAATATTTGAAGTTTTTAATTTTGTCCATGTATTTGTCAAAATCCCCAATTAATAAAAACTCATATTACTCAAGGCACAAACAAAAACTCACTTTTTCAGATTCGGAGTTTGGCCTTATCTGCTCACAATTGTTGTCGAAGAAGATCACCCAAGAAGAAGATGTATATGTGCTCATAAGTTAAAGTTTTCTTTTTTTTTGGCCACTTTTTCATTTCTATTATTATTAATTTAATTTAATTGCTACTTAAATCAATTATGATGAGATGGGTTTCCAGTTTTATGCATCTAGGGGACTAGGCAGACCAATACGCAGGCAGCAGGCTATTGCACAGTGATAACTGTATAACTACCCAATTGATTATATCTTATTCTACAACCTGCCTTTCACTACTTTCTTGATTTTATTAGTACTATTTTGGGAGATATTGAACGAAAACGTGGGGTGATGGCCTGATGATGAAGAGGATGAGATGATTTAAGATATACTAACGAGAAACCTTCGAATCAAGGACATATCCAAACTGAGAAAAAGAATTCTTCAATGAATCATCATCACTGGCCCATGCTAGACCATTTGTGAAGCATCTGTGTTCAACATCTGACGATGCCATTGATTTTTGTGTGATTTAATTTTAATTTTTGAGAGAAAAAAAAATAGAATTTAAATTGAAAATTGTAGAGAGAACAAAGAGGATGAGATGATTATGTTGATTGTAGAAAAATCGGATAACTATATCATTACCTGATTTTAAAGTTTGAAATTTGGGAGGGTCTAAAAACGGGAACTAAGTTGCAAAGATAGGTCCAAAAATGAATAACAAAAAAAACTTTAATTGAAAGATGGCCGAAAGTTGAGATTATTCTTATAATTTTTTCCAAAAATAACAAAAAAAAAGGTGGTGAGGCAGCAGCAACCACCCCATCACTCAGATCTGTCACCCTAAACCACACCAACCCACACTATCACCAAACTGGAACCGCCCGAAACCATTCACCAACCCCCACTGTGACCACCACCTAAACTCACCGCCCTCACAACTGGAACTACCCTAAACTACTCACCAACCCCTACTACACACCCAACCACCGCAAACCACTCATCCACCACCCACCACCCACAAAACCTCGAAAAATCCACCCCCATCACCACAACAATAAACCCAAAAGAAAAATCAAATAAAATCGAACCATAACCACAACCACAAATCTACAAATTTTTAACAAAAAAATGAATATTTGAACACCAGAGCCACAAAAATTGAATAAGAATGAATACGCACAAACACCACAACCACAAAAATCGCCTAGAAAATTCGAAAAGGAAGACTGGAAAAAATGAAAAAAAAAAATAATAAATAAATAAATTAAAACAAAGGTTAAAATCACATACCTTTACTAAACATCAAACAAAGGTATTTTAAGGGTCAAATTTGACCATTAAAACCCTAAATCTAATATTCATGGTCAAACTTGACCCCCTTAAAATCGAAGGTGGCAAAAAGACGCTGGGGTGGTGGTTGGGAATGCGTGAGCGGGGTGGTGCATGGCTCGGTGGCTGCGTGAGTAAATGGTGGCTATGTGAGTGATTGGTGGCTGCGTGAGTGGGGTGGTGAGAGGAAATGTGTGAGAGAAGTAGAAAAATCATAAGAGGAATGTGAGAGAAAGAAGGGAGGGGGATTTTTACATCACAAGGGACCAAAAAGCCTTATTTCTGATGGACTAAAATTCCGTAGCAAATTAATTTCATCCAAAAAAAAATTATAAATTTAGTAAATATTTTTTCAAATTTTGTTGAAAGTTTATGACAGATTACCACCCAAAAAATTCGAAATGTAGTAAATATTTTTCCAAATTTTGTTGGAAATTTTTGACGGGTTTTTAATTCGTAGTAACTTTTTGACGGATTTAACATATGTTGAAAATTTCTAATAATTTCAATAGATTTATTGTCCGTCGGAAAGATTCTGTCATAAATTGGTCTTTTTTATGTAGTGTAAATACCCAATTTCTTCATTTTAGCTAGGTTAAGCTTCATTTTATTTACCCCTTTAGTTCTTAATATTATGTAAAATAGAGTGAGAAGTTGAAGAACAATTGTAGAGGTTTCATTTGCAATCAAAATTTGGTTTTTGGTATTGTTTTTCTTTCCTTCCTCTTTAAGCTTTCTTTTGATATAGTTTTCATTTATTTTTATGCTTGCTTGGTTATTGGTAAATTCATTAATATGTTTATTGCATGTTTTAATTTTATTTTTATGATTATTGCTTTAATTTATATGGATTGTGAATAGTCTCCTTCTAGAACTTATGGAGAATTAAGGGTTCATGGAAAAATTTGGGGGTTTGATAATTGTTGATGAATATTGAGTTTCGAGGTTTGTTGACTGTAATATCAAGTGGATTGGATGTTGATTTTGTTCACATTGACTTTCTTGTATTTTTGGTTTGCAAATCTTTGTCTATGAGTTGTTTCCAAATCATTTCTCTTGCTCATGGTCATGAGTGAAAACATTATCAAGAGATTGAGTGTTGGACCTTGGATCGACTTAGATTCCCTAGTTTTAGTTGAGGTTATGAAGTTGATGAGATCACTCCGAGAGGAGGTTCCATTGATGAATTGATTCTCCTAGTTTACATCAATCCGAGAGGAGGTCTAGGAAAATTTTTAGGAATCTCTCATTCCCCCTGAGTAAATGCTAATTGATGATTGTTGATTAAATCTCTCGAATTGAAGTCATGAACCCAGAAACCATAGGTTATAGGCCTTTTATTTATCAAATTACCTTGCAATTTAGTTTCTTGTCTTGCTTTAATTTTGCTCGTAGTTGTAGTTTAGTGCCTAAAACTTCCCCAAAATCAACAACAACAAAAAAAAATCCTTAATTAAGTAATTAACTGAAGATAAATTCATTGCTCCTCGTGTTCGATCCCCTATTATACTATAGCGTGAGTTTATTTAGTAATTGAACTAAGAACCTCTTATTAGTAAGACATTATTTGTTAAAAATTTTAAGCACCAAATACACTTTAAGTTTCTATATAATGTTTATGGCACCCTTATTTGAAAAACTATGTTTTAAAAAGTAAAATTAATAAACCAAATGACCTTAAGGCAATTGTAAATGTTGAGGGCAACTTCTAACGGTTTTGTAATCATGAACTCACATTTGAGGTATCGGGTATTACTCATTCATTTTTCAATTACGAGTACATTAAACATTACATAAAACCTCAAGGGATTTGGTGCATAAAATTTATTTTAATTAACGTCCCACTAACACAGTTTGTTGACCACCAAGGGTATTTTGTGCAATAATTGAAAACCTCATGAGTACCCGGTGCATTTTTGAAACATAAATGCTTCCTGATGCATTTTATAATACCTCAAGGGTACTCGGTGAAAAAACCAAATCAACTACTATATATTAAAACGCAAGGCGAAGAATTGCAATCCGCCATGTGGCACCGCCTTAGCTTGGAAAACAATCTTCAATGGTAAAAATGTGTTTAATGAAAATCGAACTCATGACCTTTGACATGTGAGACACATTGTTTATCAATTAAGCTATATGTCATTATTGCCAATTTTTCCACAACAAAACTATTATAAAATGTATATCATAAAAAGTAATAACTCACTAAAATTAATAATTCTTTTTTTACGTTGATAAATAATATATGTGAAAAATGGATAATAATGAATATATTTTTTTATGATAATTTAATGTTCATTTTATCTCTATGTCAATATTACAATTGTTCTTTTATTTGGACCCATTAAGGGCTTGTTTACTTCAGCTTAAAATCAGTTCAGTTCAGTACAATTCAGCTCCGTTCAGTTCATTTCACTTCAGTTCTTCTTTTATTTTGCTATTCATCAATCCTTCATAAAAACTTTCAATTCAGCTGCTTTCAACTGAAGTAAACAGGCCCTAAGTTTCTTTTGGAATCATGTGTTCAACAGTTCAAGTGTAAAATCTATATTTTATTTCTTTATCAATAATCATATTAAACTCACATTATATTCGCAATTATTTGAAACTTTTATATCGCAATTATAAAATATTTCATGGTTATCTACTGCAAATATCTTATAATAATACCCCTATTTGTTCACTTAACATTTCAATTTGTTACAAAATAAAATAAAATTAATATATAATTACAATATTGTATATTTTGATGAAAAAGGCAAAACAAATGAAAAAACTTAAAATGAAATTTTATCAAATAATTCGGGGCAACGCCCAAGAACCAAAGCTAGTTATTTGATTATTGCATATTGCAATTAATTCTTCTACATTTTGAAAGGTACACATTATTAAAGGGGCCACTACAACTAACATTCCCTCCCAAATCACCTTATTACCCATCCTCATAATAAAAGAATAAATAAATAGTAAAAATAATGGTGTACCCCTGGCCTATAATTTAAAAAATGAATGGTGTACTCTTATTAAGTTCTGATTATGCACCAAATGTCCTTTTGTTAGTTTCCGATCGGTAAAAGGTTAGTATAAATTTACAATTTTATCTTATAACTAAATAAGACCATATAGCAAGATATGTGTTTTAGTTAGTTACTACAAACTTAAGGTTCTTAAGAGACCCCAAATTTAAGGACTGCTCAATTGAAATAAATGGGGCGGTTTTTAGGTTTCTTATGATTCCCCATCATATTTAAACATCTTTTTTCTATAATGTCTCCATTTCAGATAAATTAAAAAAAAAAAAAACAAAAACAAAAAAAAAAAACTAGTCATTTAAGTAAATTGCAAGTAGGGATGGCAACGGATCTTGGACCCACCCCAGATTCGTGGACCCAGATCCATTTTCACGGATACGGTTCTTAATATTTTAGACCCAATGGATCTGGGTCGGATATGGATCATTTTAGAAAAAACATATCTGGATATGGGACTAATGATATCCATATCCGTTTACCCATTTACCCATTTTTCAAATAAAATATAAATATTTTTATAAAAATATACATGAAATACATATTGTGGAGCACAAAAGACGACTTCACCTTTTACCTAAAACTTAAATTATTATTATTTTTTCATCTGTCCAATTATATCTCCTTATTTGAAACTTAAAAGAGACAAGTAATTGTGTTTGAATTTTCAATATTATATGCTTGGATTAGTTGAATTTGATTTGATATATCAAATAAAAGACTTGAATTTCTTTGTAGAAGTGACTATGCAAGTTAATTTGCTTGATTGTTGGAAATTATTTATGAATATTAGTAGGACCCATTTTGGATTCGTTTTAGACCCAGATCCATAGGATGCAGCAAATCTGGATATGGATCCTTCCTTTCCATGCCCAACGGATCTGGGGCGGATATGGATCCATGTCCGAAAAAAAAGTATTTGGATATGGATCCATTTGGACCCTACCCAGATTAGACCCATTGCCATCCCTAATTGCAAGCAATATCGATCTTTAATTGCAATTCAAATTTGTAAACTTGAATAAGTGCCTTATCTTTGTTTTGAAGATGATAAATTATTATTATGAAATTCTTTTCAAAAACATATAGTCAATTAATTAAATCGCAAACAAAATTGATCTTTCATTGTAATGTTGAATAAGACTTTATTTGGTTACCCTCAATTCCCACAAGAATTCACAAATCCCACGATTTGTTGGTAGGGAGAGTTGTTTGGTTGCCTTAAATTCCTCAAAATATAGGAATTGTAGACTCATTGGAAATTTCAAATCCTAGAAAATAAAGAAATTAAAAAACCCACCTCAATCTTGGTGATTGGAAATTCCTAGGAATTTATCATTCTCATATGTCCACCAAATAAGTTGTTGCCCCCAATTCTTAGGATTTGTATAAGGTAATTAAATTCTTGTGTTTTTGAAATACAAGTAGGAATTGAATTCAGTTTTCATGGCAACCAATCGAGCACTAAGTCTTATCTTTGTTCTGAATATGATAAATTATCATTATAAAATTCTTATTGTGAAGCTTCAATGATGGACTATTAAAACAAAAGGCATTTGTTTATGACTATTAAATCTAAGGGCATTGGTTGATGGCATGAAAACCTAGGAACAACAATGATGAAGAGAGAAAAAGAGTAGTGAAGAGAAAAATTATTGGAGGAGAGTTTAAAAGTTATTAGTGCTTCATTAGGAATATTCGCATAATTTGCTATAATGCTTAAAAGAGAGAGAGAGATGTAGTAATTCAACATAAATAAGGAGAAAATAGAAGAAATTTGTTGGAGTGGGACCCACATAACGGAAAGATGATAATTTATGTCATCTGGTACCAATTTTTGAATTTTGGGGAAATTAAAGGTAATAAGGGCCTATTTACTTCAGCTGAAAACAGCTGAACTGAATGGAACTGAGTTGAGCTGAACTGAAGTGAAGTGAACTGGAAGTTTTTTATGAAGGATTAATGAATAGCAAATTAAAAGAAGAGCTTAACTGAATTGAACCGAGCTTAATTGAACCGAAATGAACTGAATTTAATCTGAAGTAAACTATCCCTAAAATTTAAAAAATTAACATAAAGTACTAAAATTCAAAATGGGAAAAAATAAAGGTACCAATGAACAAAACAACCTTAATTTATTTTACCTCTTAAGTTGAGCATCGCTCTGGGAGCAAGGGCCTTTTTTTTTTATTATTGAAACGTAGTTGAAATGAAGTGATTGAATTGAAAGGAGCTGAATTGAACATAGTTGAAGTGGATTGAAGCAGTAATTATAATAAAGATGAACTAAAGTGAACTGAACAACTAAATTAAATTAAACTGAATTGAATAAAACTAAAATGAACTAAACTAAAGTGTAAAATATTCTGGTTCAAAAGAACATGGCCTATAAATAAATATGAAGTCAACAAAGTACGGACTAAATAGTTATAGAAATATCACTTATATAACCATGATAATGATAATCATAACAATCTAGCACCGATCACTTTTTATATGTTATAAATTGTAAAAAATGTACTCCATAATAAGTTGTTGAGGGAAAAGAAAAATACCTGTATTTCACCAGATTTGATCTTATCAATGGTACCAACATCAATGATTGGGTATTTACCATATGCAACTTTTAGGAAGAAGGGGCCTTCATTAGGCCTACTTAATCCGTATTTGGTGATGTTACCATAAACAAGTTTGCTGAGTATAACCATCAATTTGTCCACCAGCTTGAATGGCAAATGTTTCAGAAGGTACAATCCCACGCTCACCATTCCTCTAGACAATATGTGAACCTGCGGTTCATTATTTTGTAAGGGATCTTGATAACAAACGCCGCCACAGCGTTGTATAAACATTGTAAAATATTTCAAAATGGTTATAATTAAAATATGGTCATGGGAAGAGTTTGGGTAAAGTCTTGCTGCACCCAACCAAGACCCGTATTTTTGGTGATGGATCTAGACTCGCTTATATTCATTAGATTTGTAAAATAAAGACTCTACCAATTAAGTCCTTCTGGGTTTAATTGGTCTAGTGAGGCTGATAGGTCCATAAATGGGTCTAATTGTCCAACCCCTTTAAATAATCAATTTAAACTATAGTTTTTAAACTACATATAAATGATAAGTTCATAAATCATAAGTTGACAAAATAACAATTGCAAAGTGTATTGAACTTAATATATCATAATTATATAATTATAGTAAAAAAATATATTAATCCCTCCGTTCCTAAATGTTTGATACATTTACATTCTGACACTATTGATAAGATGAGAGAATCTTTTCAATTACTTTTAATATATAAATCATAATATAATCATATGGAGTATTGTTTAATTCGTCTCAATGGGTACGTTATTAATATCCAATTATTATAATTTGTACATATACATAACAAAAGATATTTAAGGTCACACAACTGCATTGACATATGTGCAAATCAAAACGTATCAAACAAATAGAAACGAAGATGTAGTTTTTTATGCATTGAAAACTTGCATTCAATTATATAGTTAAAAATTTAAATTTCAATACAATTATTCATTTTGAATCAATTCAATTCTAAAACAAACTATATTCCCTAACATAAGTTATATAATTATATAATTTTCTTTTAATATTCAAATAGGTTCATGTGGTTGGTATAGGTCTCAAATTTATAGACCCAGTCCTATTTATATACCCCCAAACTCAGTCCCGCGGTTCCGCCCCAGACAAATTGGGTCTCAAAAAAAATAAAAGACCCAAAACTTTTAAAAATGGGGCGAGTCCTAAACCACGACCATCCCTACCCACACCAAGACATCATTGTCAAATTTTAATACACCACATAGTTTTATGTAACAAATTAAATTGGATGGCGGCTAATGACATGTGCTGATGTCTTTTTTAAAATATTGTTACAATAAACAATAAATAAATATGAGTAGTTGAAAGTTGCTTATTTGGAAAATTGGAAGTAATAGCACATTTGGATCAACCCCAACTACCTAGCTAGCCGTTGGAGAATAAAGTATATATAACTAATGCTCGCTGTTGGAGCATAATGTATATATAACTAATGCTTGTTTATGATAAAAATTGATAGGAAATAAAATCAATTTTGGATCATCCGTTTAAAAAACACAATTTTTTACTAACATTCAAAAAATTCAACTTTACACCTCATCTTTCCAAAACGTGCCCCTTGACTCGCAACCAAATGTTTTGATGAATTAATGAACCAATTTCTCTTTGAACTTGTTTCGTTCGCATACTTTTTATTCCTTCTCTCTTTTTTAGTTTCCCTTTCTCTTTTTTTTCCTCCTCTTTCCATCTATCCAGCTTTAACCTTTGATCATCATCATCAATCATCAATCATCAATCATCAATCATCAATCATCACACTTCTCTCTTCTCCCTCCATATCCTTTAGCCATACCTTCACTAAATTAAACTCTTCAACCCCCTTAATTTTAAAACAATTCAAATCCGAAAAAAAATAAATTAACAATGAAAAGAGTGCATTAAATGGCGGTAATTGATGATGGTAGTGGCGAAGTGGAGGTGAAGACTTGAAGCTGGCGGAGTGGTGGTGTTTTGCCTCTCTTTTTATTTACTTATTGGAAAATGATATTCATAAGCATTAAATTAATTTCTCAAAATGAAAACAACTTAAGAATACATGACAAAGTTTCACAACATTTGAGATAATTAATGCTTGATTTAACCTTTAATTTCCACTTTAACCTTCTTATTGATAGACCTTAGGGCTATATATATATATATATATATATTATTTTTCTTATTTATTATATAGATTAAACTTCATTATTGGTGGGAGTTTTGGTGTTTTGCACCACCAACCAAAGATCTAATTAACTAGATTCACCAATAGTCTTGGTGGGTGAGGGGTGGTTTCGTGAGAGGGAGGGTTGTTAATTTGGTAGTGGAAGGGGTCGGTTTTTGTGAGGGTGAGGGTGGTGGTGGTGATGACTAGTAGGGGTGATGGTTGGATGGGTGGAGGTCAAGTAAATTTTTAATTTAATTTTTTACTAGTTAGGGCCTGTTTACTTCAGCTGAAAATAGCTGAACTGAATTGATCTGAACTGAACTGATTGGAGCTGAATTGAACTGGAAGTTTTTTTTTTATGAAGGATTAATGAGTAGCAAAATAAGAGAAGAGTTGAACTGAACTGATTGGAGCTGAACTGAACTGAACTGATTTTAAGCTGAAGTAGACAGACCCTTATAATCTCTATTACTAAATTAAATGTCGTTTCAATGTGAGGTAAAACCCAAATGGAGGCCTATCATTAATTCAACAATTTATTTTTTTTATTTTTGTAAATGGAAGTTACCTTACATGAAAATAAAATTAAAAAAAAAAACTACTTTTTTTTAATTGTTTTCCAACCAAAAAAAAAGAAAAATATTAGAAATTAACTTTATGGATGCTTCATTATCATTGAATGTCTAATTAAATGTTTTTGAAGATTGAATTGTCGAAGTGAATTAAAAGGCTTATAATACAAGTATACAACCATATTTTCCAAATTATTGTAATATCATTGTAATTGTAAATTTGTAATACCAATTATTTATGCATTTTATTAATTGTTGATGTACATTTTGTTATCCCATGTACTAATACGCCTTAAATTTTATATACTCCGTATTCAAATGTATTCATTTTTTTAATGGAAGTTACCTTACGTACATCAAAAAACCTTTTTTTTTTTTTTTTTTTTTTTTTTTCCAACCAAAAAAAAAAAA
>PYUH01000058.1:2249210-2264036 GCA_016808085.1 Suaeda aralocaspica | reverse complement strand
TTTTTTTTTTTTTTTTTTTGTTTTCCAACCAAAAAAGAAAAATAATTAGAAATTAATTTTATGGATGCTTGATTATCACTTTAACAGTTAAGAAGGTTGATGAAAATAAAAATCATGTTTTTGCATCTTAATCCTGATTAATTGTTTAATTTAATGTTTATTAAAGATTAGTTGCCAAAGTGAATTAAAAGGCTTATAATACAACCGTATTTTTCAAATTATTGTGATATCATTCTAATTGTAAATTCATAATACCAATTATTTATGCATTCTATTAATTTTTTGTTATTCCATATACAAATAAACCCTAAATTTTATCTTCATCTATATCCAATCATACCATTATAATAATCTCGTGCGGTTGCACGGGTACACTCTAATTATATTTTAAAAGAAATTTTAATAGGTTACAATAACATGTGATAGCAACTTAAAATTTATTAGGGTAGTATAAAGTTGGTTTTTTTCGAGTGTTAACCAAAAGTTGGTTTCTTTTTTGTTGCATTTTTTTTTCCGGTCAATTTTTCCTAATTTATATGAGCCTTAGCTTATTCTTATCATACTATTAAGGGTGTGTTCGGTGCTAGCTTTTGAGGTAGCTTTTAGAGCAAGTCAAAACACTACCTTATAAAATTATGAGTGTTTGGTGAGGTAGTGTTTTAGGTAGCTGTTAGTGGTAGAAGTAGCTTTTAGATAGCTTTTGTAGAAAGCTAAAAAAATGCGTTGCAAATCCTAAACTAGCTTTCAATGAAAGATATTTTATTTATTTTATTTTATTTGATTTTCTTACCCCTATTATTTTTCTCTCTATTTATTTCTCACATCTTCCTACATATCTTTTTGTTGACTCTAATCTCTCCACTGCACTCTCTTCTCATGTAATAATTGTTTGATGCCATCATATATCTTACTTATATCCTCCAAATTTTTTTTATTTGATGGAAAGGTTGAAGCCAATTTTATTGATAAATATAATCCGACCCAATTACATCTTAAAATTCAACGAGACACCCCCATCCCAAACTCCAATCTTATTTGATAACAACAACAACAACAACAACAATAATAATAACTGTCTTTTATGTTTCGAACAACTACCTTTGCCGGACACTTATATTATTAAAAGCTACATTGATAGCTAAACTCTAGCAGCTACTATTTGACAGCTCACAGCTACCCAAAAGCCAACAGCTACCCAAAAGCCAACAGCTACTCAAAAGCCAACAGCTACAGCTAGTTTTGCCGAACATGCCCTAAGTATACATAATTGTATACAATAGTAGAAGCCTTCTGGAATTGGGTATAATCAACCCATTTAAGTATGCATAATCGTATTGTACAATAGTAGAATCCCATAATCCACCTATATATTTTGAATGTACATTTTCTTTGTGGGTTAAGATGAAAACATATACCAAGTATGAGAAAATTTCCTTTGACTAATGTGTTCGATAATTTAATAATAATAATAATATATTTTTTTTGTAATTATTTAGCGGACTTATCAAATAAGACATTCTTATATAAGTTTTTGTAATGTCAAAAAGTTCTATAATGTACTCTAGGGTTATATATCATAACATAACATGACCTTATCATTAGTTATAATGTACTCTAGGGTTATATATGATGCATAACATGCATAACTTTATTTTGATCATTTAGTATTACTTAACAATTAGGCCAAAAAGGCATACATCAAAACAAATAAAGTTTCCAATTATGTTTGAACAGTCCTATGTTCTATCAATTTTTACAATGTATGCCTATTTGGCATAATTTTGAAGTCATTTAAAATGAAGAATGTATCAATTAAGTATCATAACAAAGGCTACTAATTTATAATCTATCTATAACCTATATATACCTTAACTTATATTCTAAAAAATAGGGGTGTGCAAGATAGGATATTGAAAATTTTCCGACTCGGAAATTCGAACATCCGATTTTTTTGAAACCAAAAGATTTGGTTCTATGTCCGTTTTGAAAAAAACAAAAAAATTGAAAATCTGGATATCCGGAAAAATTGGATTCGAAATCCAGTTTTGAATTATGCACCAAATTTTTCATCAAAACTTACTTTTATACTCTTAAAAACCTGATCAGAAAACCGAAATTCGGAAAAATCTATTAACCAAAATTTCAGATTTTATTTTCCTTAAAAATCCGGAATTCGAATTTTTAAAAATCCATTTCTTATTTGGTCTAGTTTCTGGTTTAAAATTTTGGATATCTGGCCTGATTTTTCCTAATTTCAAAAAATCTAATTGGATATCCGAATTTTCAAAGTGAAAAATCGAAAAACCGGACCAGAAATTCGGAAACGAAATTATTTGCATAGCCCTATTAAAAGAGGCCACTACTCACATCATCATTGTACAAGTGGCAACTTCACATTGAAAAATTTTCTCTTCAAACCAAATTATGATGTCACTAATTTATGCCTTTTTTTTAAAAATATATACATTTATTAAGTTGTATTAATGTAGCTTGGGAAAGTAATCAAACATTATTGCAATACATTTTCCACAAAAGAATTGAAGATTTTTTTTTTTGGATTTATTTTTTCTTCTATTATTACATCATCTTTTAAAAATTGAAATCAAATAAGATTATAATTACTTTTTTTTTTATCTTACTTTAACGCTTGGATATAAACCAATAAAATTGAATATATAAAGATATAATAAATTGAACTAAAATTAAATCCCTGCAAGTGTGCAACACACGGGACGTAATCTTGTAAATGAATATGACAAAGTCATAGTAAGTTATAAGATGTAGCCTTAGAGGTACACCGTACAACATGAAACATTTAAAAAGCATGAATACAACCTAAAAACTAAAAAACCAATGTTTTAAGCCTCTCCTTTTTCTTTCCCCCTATCTAAAGAAATCTAAAAATTCTATTTTTTTTGAAGCCGCAAAAGGCTACCATCATCAGCCCAAATCTTTACTTTTCACTTTAGTTTATAGTTGTTTCATTAGTCATTAATAATCCTCCTATTTGTCTTTATGAGAGTTTTCTTCCTAATTTTGGGGTTTGTTTTCTCCTTTTGTAAAAGTTTAGAGTTTATCTTTCTCTTCTTTTCTTCCATAGTTTTTTATTTGAGAGATTTGGTTCATGCATTGTGAGTCATATGATTTTTCAATTGGTGTTGGAATTGAGAATGCGATCTGTACTCAAGTAAAAAATTTCTTCTCCAAACTATGTCAAAAAGATTTACTACCTCATAGAATTGAACGCTGCTTGTTACAAATTGGGAGCTGCACTTATTTCAGATCTGTTGTTTCATCATTACAATTACTCTAAAGAAGAATTTTACTTGATTTGTTTAAATTGTTTTTTTTCCTTTAATACTAATTATAAATGCCGTATGACTTTCCATTAATAAATTTTATCAAAAAAAAAAAAAAGCTAAACAACCACGAGTTGATCATGTTAAAAAAAAAAAAACCACAATTATTTTATCACAATAAGCATCTACAAATTCGATGTATCATAGTTCTTGCCGCAAGACCCAATTATTCTACTCCGTAATTTTCAGTCTACCAAATATTCTTTTTTTTTTATGCAAGTCTACCAAATATTCGACGACAATGAAACTCGATTTATATGTCTTTGTCTTTATCAGTTAATTTAATGAAGTATTACGATTTACGTGTTACTTTCGCTTTACAAAATCTCTTCCTAACTCATTTGATTTGTAAAATATTGGAGGTTTCTTAGCCGTTTCTAATAATTCAATTACTTATGCATTATTCAAATAGGAAACAATTGATTTATAAAAGACTTTGAATGAGTTGATGACACACGTGAATAACATAAAAAAATTAACTCCCACCTACTTGAATTAGTTGCTATATATATTTTTTAATGCGTTTTTAAGTTATAGAATAAAGCATGTAAACATCAATAGTTTATCCAATTATTTGGTGAAAATATAGGGTATTAAATGACAAAATATTACGTATATAATAAAAATAATGATAAAGTAGGAAGAAATCAGGTTGAAATTTACATAAAATAAAGTTATTCTCCCTCTATTTTTATACTTAGTGCATGCACCCAAAATAACAATGTCAAATTACTTGCTACATTATTTTTTCTTGGAAGAAGGACCCATCCATACATTTAATTTTTGATCCCTAATTTTCTCAATTTTCCACATTCATATTTAATCTTATATTATCGCGTCAAAAAATAAAATATTCATTTCTCAAAAATAAAAAATAAAAAATAAAAAATAAAAAATAAAAAATTCTTACATTATTCTTTTATTCTCTCACTCAACTACCAATTATTTTCAATTTATTATTTAAAAAATAAATAACAATGGTCCTTTCAGAATGACTTGCGTGGTTTTCTCAAAATGTAGCAAATAATTTGCAAATAAGAGAGTAAATAGGTTTATATGGGGAGTACAAGCTTATAAATGGAATGTAGCAAGTAGATTGAAGGCCTGTTTACTTCATATTAAAATCAGTTCAGTTTAATTCAGCTTAGCTCCGTTCAGTTCTGTTCAGCTCTTATTTTATTTTGCTACTCATTAATCCTTCATAAAAAAAACTTTCAGTTTAGTTCAGCTCCAATCAATTCAGTTCAGTTCAATTCAGCTGTTTTCGACTGAAGTAAACAGGCCTGAGATATACATCTGTTAACCATAAGTGTAACAAGTAATTTAACAGAGCCTTTTGTCTCTTTTTAATTTAGTTGCTCCATATTAACTTTCAACCCTATTCATTTATGCACCTTGAGTCTCTTTGAGGTTATACACATAAATTAAGGAATTACATACTCATATGGGATCACATTTGATTCATTACATTGTGTACTATCTAAATATATGTAATGCGTAAATATTATAATTTTCCCAGGTGCAAAATTTGAGATATGAATGTTGGAAATCATGTGTCGAGAATTGTAAAAATAAATAAATAAACGTAGTAACAAAAACGAGATTGCAGGAGTATTTATGTCTACCTAGCTAACTTATTATTGAAATAATTTCTTCAATCAAAAATAAGAAAATAACTTACGAATTATTACAAAATAATAAGAAAAGGGACTTGCTTAATTCAGAACAGTTATACTAAATATACGTAAAGAAATCAAGGCTTAATATGGTAATTTCTCAAGGGATAGAGTTATAATGGGCAAGTATAATACTAATATAACGATTTCCGTTATATACCTATTACTCCATCCTATTTAATTGCAACAAATGAATATTTAATCGCTCTAAAAAAATACCCTATTAAAAGATCCAGTTTTTGAAATAAATGAAGGTAGTACTACTTTGCACCCACCTGCAGTATGTTATTCTGTATACAACAACTTGCCATATTATTATATTTGCATGATTGTTAACATTTAAGTCAAAAAACAAGTTAAAGGTTGGATTGGTTTGATTTCTTTCCTATATTATTGCTACATAGACCTAAAAAATTAATGAATTAATGATTATGCGTAACCTTAGGGTTTAGTACACTTTTATTATTATTACTATTATTATTATTATTATTATTATTATTATTATTGTTGTTGTTGTTTTTTACTGCTGTAGTACACAAAAGTGCATAGAAATAAATTGTGAAGAAATTGCAAATTACAATATCACAGGAAAACATGAATTAATATAAAAAGAATGTATCACTTTTGTTACGAATTATATGCAACATTTGAATATTATTTGTGAAATATAAAATTTTTAAGTATTGCACATAATTTGTAATAGCAGTAGTAGTAAGTAATATTAAAGAGTTTACGACTTACCGAGCTTCTAACAACGATGGATGTTTTAGCACCATAATTTGCAAGATCAAGAGCTATCTCAGCACCAGAATTACCAGCACCAACAACCAAAACATTTTTACCTTCATATTCTTTTCCATTCTTATATTGTGTAGTGTGAACTACTTTACCTTGAAAGCTACTCAATCCCTCAATCTCTGGACAATTTGGATCACTTGTTTCACCACTTGCCACCACCAAATTCTTCCCAACAAACACTTCTTCTTCTTCTTCTTCTACTATTATTCCACTCTTATCATTCACTCTTTTCTTAGCTAAAACGCGCCATTCTTTTGTGTTGTCATCAAACCTAGCACTTGTGACTTGCCTTTGGTACAAAGGACTAATGCCAAAATGTACAACATAGTCATCCAAGTATTTTATGAAATCATTTTTGGGGACATAATTTGGATATGTAGTGGGAAACTTCATGTAAGGAAGCTCACAATATTGCTTTGGTAGGTGAAGGTGAAGACGGTCATATGTGTGTTTCTTCCATAAAGAAGCAGGACAATCTTCTCTTTCTAGTATTATATATGGAATTGACAATTTTGTTAGACAACCGGCCGTGGCGAGTCCTGATGGCCCCGCTCCGACAATGATAACGGTTGCTTCGGCCACCATCTTCTATGTGATTGTGGTTAGCACAACTATAGCTTAAGATACTAAAAATATTGGTAGCTAGTCAGATCAGTATGGTAGTGATGTATGGGTTAAGAGGTACTGAAATATACGCATATATATATAATATGGGTTAAGGGGTTTGTTACTTTGGTGTGTTGAAAAATATGCATATGCCTATGCATGTATATAATATAAATTTATAATTAATAATATATATGTATGTAAACACACTATGAAAAGATGCCTTAATTGAAAAGGAAATAGAGAAGCAAGAACAACATGAAATGGTCAAAGTTTTAGTTTATATACAACGTATTTATTTACATTTAGAACCATATGTGATTGAGAGTTGGTGACTTGGTGCGATAAGATGAGTCAATTTAATACAATAACTGTCAAAGAATAAAATGATTTAATTTAATACAATGCTAATTGACTTGACCTATATTCTAATGTCACCCATCATATTTATACTCCTATGCTAATTAGGCGTGTTTATTAGAGCTTATTTTCAGTTCAATTTAATTTCATTCAATGCTTTTCAGTTCAAATTTGACTTATTTTATCTTTCATTTTTTTATCGGTTATTTATATTGATAATATATTTTTGTTTCAAAATATATATATTTTTTATATTTATATATATATTTTGTTTCAAAGTTTTCTTATTTTTAAATAAAAATTAAAATAAGTAAAATAAATAAATTAAAAATAAATTAATACTAAAACTAAAAATTAATAAGTAATTAAAAACTAGAAATAAAATAAAAATATAAAATGAAAATAAATATATAAAAATAAAATAAAAAATTTAATTAAAAAATATATAAAAAAATAAAAACACAAATTAAAGAACTATTAAAAATTAGTTAATTAAGTGCATTTCATTTTAATTCAATTCAATTCAAATCAATTAATTTAATTTCAATTCAGCAAGGATAAGCCCAAAAGAATAGGGCATTGGAAGGGTTGAAGGAAGCTTGTATACTAGTTTTATATTCTGACTCCTTTATTCCATTTCACACATCACATTTTTTTCCTCCACGTCACTTTCTACTATCACCATCATTTCACTTATTCTTTTTCTTCAACTAATTGTGACACCCCACGCGGTGCCCCAAAATGCTTATACATGTGCTTATGATGTTTGGGTTCTTATGTATTGTTATCTTAACTTGTTCAATTATCAAAATTAGAAATGATTATGCATAAGTTGCATGATTGTAAAAACATTGAGCTGCGTGTAATAAACATGGCGTGTTCTGTCCCTAGAATAATTTCCGGCGCTAATAAACCACCAAGATATATACTTATTGCTTGGTTGTTGCCTCATATTATTGATTCTCTAACAGATAGCTATGCCAAAATAAACATCTAGTAGATCATTTATGTCAAATTTGTCACGTCTAGTCCTACAACTTGCTTACAAAAGTATCCTTAGCCTAAAAGCATAGTGGCATAATAATCCAATGACAAATACAATCCAATAAGGATATAAAAACATTACACACTATAAAGAGAACATGCATAGAGTTTTCTTATACGTTCCATAAGGCGTCATAAGTTGTGTCAAAACCCGTTGTAAAGGGTGCTGGTTTAAATGCCTAGCTTTCAATCCAAAGACAAAGCCTCCTCAATGGGGTTAGACTCAAACACATGCATCTGCATCAGATTCATCATCCATCCATCAGATTTGTAACATCCTGGAATTTCTTAACTTCCTTCTCTAGATTTTACGGAAAATATTATAATATAACTTAATTATCAAGAACTCCTAAATTAACTAGGAAAAACCAAAATATTACCGCCACGTGATAACGGCTAAGGCTTTTATCAAAATACTACAGCGGAAGTCTTTTAAAAACCAAAACCAAATTAAAACTCAAAACGAAACTTAAAACAAACTTAAAACAAACTTAAAATAAACCAAAGTCAAAAACAAAAGAAAACCAAATAAGTCTTTATTACAATTCGAAACCATCTTAATGGCCCTTCAAAAACCAAACAAACTTTAAACTTCGGAAATTAAAAGTCAACATCCAACAAAAGCAATAAGAAGTAACTAGTTCACATAACTACGAAAACTACAATAATGCAAGCGTTCACACTCCAACCCAGCATGATTGACTTATGCCCACTTGTACCTGTAGCTATCTCTTATTCTAGACAACTACTCACCATCAAGTGGGTCATCGTAGGGCCGAGTCAAAGACAAAGCCATGCACACAAAACACACAGTCAGCAAAGCTGAATACATAAATACCAAAGACTATGCAAAACATGATCAATAATGAAGTTAAAATAAAAGTATAAATCACATACGTCTTACCGTTGACAACTCTTCACCTGAAAGAGACGGAATTCCAGCGCATTAAAAACATAAAAGAGTACAACGTCTTGTACCCCGAGTAGAAGTCATAGGTCACTGTTCCATACGACTTACCCCCCCCCCCCCCCCCCCACAAAATCTTTCCTAACTCATTTGATTTGTAAAATATTGGAGGTTTCTTAGCCGTTTCTAATAATTCAATTACTTATGCATTATTCAAATAGGAAACAATTGATTTATAAAGACTTTGAATGAGTTGATGACACACGTGAATACATAAAAAATTAAACTCCCACCTACTTGAATTAGTTGCTATATATATTTTAATGCGTTTTTAAGTATAGAATAAAGCATGTAAACATCAATAGTTTATCCAATAATTGGTGAAAATATAGGGATTAAATGACAAAATATACGTATATAATAAAAATAATGATAAAGTAGGAAGAAATCAGGTTGAAATTTACATAAAATAAAGTTATTCTCCCTCTATTTTTATATTAGTGCATGCACCCAAAATAACAATGTCAAATACCTGCTACATTATTTTCTTGTGGAAGAGGACCCATCCATAATTAATGATCCCTAATTTCTCAACCACATTCATATTAATCATACGAGCGCAAAAAAAAAATATTCATTTCTCAAAAAAAAAAAATAAAAAAAAAAATTCTACATTATTCTTTTTATCTCACTCAACTACCAATTATTTTCAATATATTTAAAAAATAAATAACAATGGTCCTTTCAGAATGACTTGCGTGGTTTTCTCAAAATGTAGCAAATAATTTGCAAATAAGAGAGTAAATAGGTTTTATGGGGAGTACAAGCTTATAAATGGAATGTAGCAAGTAGATTGAAGGCCTGTTTACTTATATTAAAATCAGTTCAGTTTAATTCAGCTTAGCTCCGTTCAGTTCTGTTCAGCTCTTATTTTATTTTGCTACTCATTAATCCTTCATAAAAAAAACTTTCAGTTTAGTTCAGCTCCAATCAATTCAGTTCAGTTCAATTCAGCTGTTTTCGGCTGAAGTAAACAGGCCTGAGATATACATCTGTTAACCATAAGTGTAAAAGTAATTTAACAGAGCCTTTGTCTCTTTTTAATTTAGTTGCTCCATATTAACTTTCAACCTATTCATTATGCACCTTGAGTCTCTTGAGGTTATACACATAAATTAAGGAATTACATACTCATATGGGATCACATTTGATTCATTACATTGTGTACTATCTAAATATATGTAATGCGTAAATATTATAATTTCCCAGGTGCAAAATTTGAGATATGAATGTTGGAAATCATGTGTCGAGAATTGTAAAAATAATAAAATAAATAAAATAAACGTAGTAACACAAAACGAGATGCAGAGTATTTATGTCTACCTAGCTAACTTATTATTGAAATAATTCTTCAATCCAAAATAAGAAAATAACTTACGGAGTAGTATGCTTTTAAATGGTTTTTTTAAATACATAATACGACATAAATTGTACTGTCTAAGATATATATGTAAATTATTATATTTAAACTAGACCTGATTACTTGTTATGGCATGAATGCATTCTAAAATTATTACAAAAATAAGAAAAGGGACTTGCTTAATTCAGAACAGTTATACTAAATATACGTAAAGAAATCAAGGCTTAATATGGTAATTTCTCAAGGGATAGAGTTATAATGGGCAAGTATAATACTAATATAACGATTTCCATTATATACCTATTACTCCATCCTATTTATTGCAACAAATGAATATTTAATCGCTCTAAAAAATACCCTATTAAAGATCCCGTTTTTGAAATAAATGAAGGTAGTACTACTTTGCACCCACCTGCAGTATGTATTCTGTATACAACAACTTGCCATATTATTATATTGCATGATTGTAACATTTAAGTCAAAAAACAAGTTAAAGGTTGGATTGGTTTGATTTCTTTCCTATATTATTGCTACATAGACCTAAAAAATTAATGAATTATGATTATGCGTAACCTTAGGGTTTAGTACACTCTTATTTTATTATTATATTATTATTATAATTATTATTATTATTTTATTATTATTATTGTGGTGTTGTTTTTACTGCTGTAGTACACCAAAAGTGCATAGAAATAAAATGTGAAGAAATGCAAAATACAATTCACAGGAAAAAATGAATTAATAAAAAAGAATGTATCTTTTGTTACGATTATATGCAACATTTGAATATTATTGTGAATATAAAATTTTTAAGTATTGCACATAATTGTAACAGCAGTAGTAGTAAGAATAAAAAGAGTTTACGACTTACCGAGCTTCTAACAACGATGGATGTTTTAGCACCATAATTGCAAGATCAAGAGCTATCTCAGCACCAGAATTAGCACCACCAACACCAAAACATTTTTACCTTCATATTCTTTTCCATTCTTTATTGGTGTAGTGTGAACTACTTTACCTTGAAATACTCAATCCCTCAATCTCTGGACAATTGGATCACTTGTTTCACCACTTGCACCACCAAATTTTCCCAACAAACACTTCTCTTCTTCTTCTTCTACTATTATTCCACTCTTATCATTCACTCTTTTCTTAGCTAAAACGCGCCATTCTTTTGTGTTGTCATCAAACCTAGCACTTGTGACTTGCCTTTGGTACAAAGGAATAATCCAAAATGTACAAAATAGTCATCAAGTATTTATGAAATCATTTTTGGGGACTAAATTGGATATGTAGTGGGAAATTCATGTAAGGAAGCTCACAATATTGCTTTGGTAGGTGAAGGTGAAGACGGTCATATGTGTGTTTCTTCCATAAAGAAGCAGGACAATCTTCTCTTTCTAGTATTATATATGGAATTGACAATTTTGTTTAGACAACCGGCCGTGGCGAGTCCTGATGGCCCCGCTCCGACAATGATAACGGTTGCTTCGGCCACCATCTTCTATGTGATTGTGGTTAGCACAACTATAGCTTAAGATACTAAAAATATTGGTAGCTAGTCAGATCAGTATGGTAGTGATGTATGGGTTTAAGAGGTACTGAAATATACGCATATATATATAAATGGGTTAAGGGGTTGTACTTTGGTGTGTTGAAAAATATGCAATGCCTATGCATGTATATAATAAATTTATAATTATAATATATATGTATGTAAACACACTATGAAAAGATGCCTTAATGAAAAGGAAATAGAGAAGCAAGACAACATGAAATGGTCAAAGTTTTAGTTTATATAACAACGTATTTATTACATTTAGAACCATATGTGATTGAGAGTTGGTGACTGGTGCGATAAGATGAGTCAATTTAATACAATAACTGTCAAAGAATAAAATGATTTAATTAATACAATGCTAATTGACTTGACCTATATCTAATGTCACCCATATATTTATACTCTATGCTAATTAGGCGTGTTATTAGAGCTTATTTAGTTCAATTTAATTTCATTCAATGCTTTTCAGTTCAAATTTGACTATTATATTTCATTTTTTATCGGTATTTATATTGATAATATATTTTTTTCAAAAATATTTATTGTTTCAAAGTTTTCTATTTTAAATTAAAAATAAAAAAGTAAAAAAAAATAAAAATAATTAATACTAAAACTAAAAAATAATAAGTAATTAAAAAATAGAAAAAAAATAAAAATATAAATATAAAAAAATATATAAAAAATAAAATAAAAAATTTAATTAAAAAATATTAAAAAAATAAAAACACAAATTAAAGAACTATAAAAATAGTTATTAAGTGCATTCATTTAATTCAACAATCAAATCAATAAATCAATCAGCAAGTAAGCCAAAGAATAGGGCATGAAGTGAGGAAGCGTATACTAGTTTATATTCTGACTTTATCCATCACAACACACCAGCAAAAACACACACACACATCCTTCCAACAAGTGACAACCCCACGCGGTGCCCCAAAATGCTTTACATGTGCTTATGATGTTTGGGTTCTTATGTATTGTTTTCTTAACTGTTCAATTATCAAATTAGAAATGATTATGCATAAGTTGCATGATTGTTAAAAACATGAGCTGCGTGTTAATAGAAATGGCGTTTCTGTTCCTAGAATAATTTCGGCGCTATAAACCACAAGATATATACTATTGCTTGGTTGTTGCCTCAATTATTGATTCTCTAACAGATAGCTATGCAAAAAAACATCTAGTAGATCATTATGTCAAATTTGTCACGTCTAGTCCTACAATTTGCTTACAAAAGTATCCTTAGCCTAAAAGCATAGTGGCATAATAATCCAAGACAAATACAATCCAATAAGAATATAAAAACATTACACAATATAAGAGAACATGCATAGAGTTTTCTTATACGTTCCATAAGGCGCATAAGTTGTGTCAAAACCCGTTGTAAAGGGTGCTGGTTTAAATGCCTAGCTTCAATCCAAAAGACAAAGCCTCCTCAATGGGGTTAGACTCAAACCACATGCATGCCAGATCATAATCCATCATCAGATTTGTAACATCCTGGAATTTCTTAACTTCCTTCTCTAGATTTTACGGAAAAAGATTTAACTATAACACATCTCTCATCCTCCGTAGTGCAAGCCCCTACATCTATCCTTTCTACTCACTCAGTTGTTCACGTCCCCACTCCCCCCCCCCTTTCCCACCTACCCCCCATCCCCCGCTTGATTCCGGTTACCGCCTGTCCCCTCCCCTTCCCTTGCCGCCCCTGCCCGTCACCCCTTACGTCCCTTCTTCGATCCCTCCGTCCTCAACTCCTAGCTTAACCCCCTCTTACACTGGCACAGCCGTCCCCCAAAGCCCTAATATGCTATCTGGCGCCCCTACCACCCTAATACTAGAACTCTGTATTTCTTCCCCCCAATCCGGCCTGTCCCCCCCCCTCAGCCCACGACCATCCTCAGTGCCTGCCGCTATACCCCCATAGTCATTCCAGAAACCAATGCACACACAACATTCCCCCCTTCACCCCTTTCTCCTTTTTAAAGTAGCCCTACTTCGGTACCCCATGTCGACACCACAAAACGGTTTCCCCTCATTCATTCTGTATCCCGTCGATTCCCGTTTGACCATCCATCGCGATGCGGAGAACATCCCCCTTTCTCTCCTCTTTCTTCCCCAAATTTCCTTCAATCCTCCCGCTTCCACCTTCCCCCTCCTATTCCGTCATACTTGCTTTTCCGTGCTCCGTATTGGTGCCTCACCTTTCAGCACTCCCTTCAGTGCCCCACGTTTGTAGGTTAGCACCGCCCCCTAGAAGTATAAAATGTCCTCCAGACATTGTTCCGCTCACATATGACTCTATCCCAGAGTTGTATCTATGCAACTCCTTTCCCACCTCCTACTTACCTCGCCTTCCATTTGGAAGTTGACAACCACGGGTTGGCGTTATAGGGAGTGGGGTGTGGGGGGAAAAAATGAAAAAACCAAAGGAAAAAGCAACGAAAGGAAAACAAACGGAAACACAAAAGGGAAAAGAACCAAAGTCAATCAAAAACAAAAGAAAACCAAAAATAAGTTTTTATTTTACAATTCGAAAACCATCTAATGGCCCTTTCAAAAACCAAACAAACTTGAAACTTCGGAACATTAAAAAGTCAACAGCCAACAAAAGCAATTAAGAAAGTAACTAGTTCAAATAAACTACGAAAACTACAAAGTAATGGAGAAGCGTCAAAAGCTCAACACCAGAAAGATTGACTTATGCCCACTGGTACCTTGTAGCAATCTTTAGTCTAGACAACTAAACAAATCAGTGGGGTCATCGTTCAGGGCAGAAGTCCAAAAGACAAGCCATGAACAAAACAAATCACAGTCAGAAAAGACTGAATACAATAAATACCAAAGACTATGCCAAACTGCATGATCAATAATGAAGTGAAAATAAAAGTATACATCAACATACGTACTACCGTTGGAACTTTAACCTGGAAAGAGACGGACACGAAAGGAAGAATCGAAGAGTCACCGTTCATATAAAAAAAGAAAAGAGATCCTCATATGAATAAATCTGTATCGGGATCCCACTTGGTTTAGTGAAGTAGAGGGAACAGCTCAATAGCAAACAGAAAAACAACAGCTTGCACACACCCCAA
>PYUH01000058.1:2165556-2249185 GCA_016808085.1 Suaeda aralocaspica | reverse complement strand
TGTCATACTAAGGTATATACGTTCCAAGAGTTTTGTTGCGAATCCTCTCACTTACGTGATTAACGGTTTATTTGTATGACTCACATACAAATCCAAATAAAAGCATGATAGAATTTAAACAATCGCCATATTACATATATCTTTCATTTACCCCCCCCCAATTGTTCATACTCAAGGTATATACGTTCCAAGAGTTTTGGTGCGAATCCTCTTTCACTTTACGTGATTAACCGGTTTATCATTGTTATGACTCACATACAACATCACATAAAAGCATGTATAGAATTAAACAAGCCATATTAATTATCTTTCATTTAAGGTGATTCTAAATATAATGTCTTTGTGTGTCCTTTATTTAACTAAACTTCCTTTACCACATATTAACTGTGAGTGGCTACATGTATATAAATATTTGCTCATTAAATTCTAATAATCGATCATGTGAATAAATATTCACCAAGTACCTTTCTTGTTGATTAAGCAACTAATCTAAACATCATAAAACAAGTGTTAATAAAAATTCATAGCTTTGTTTAATTATTCAAAACTCATGAAAAACTCATCTAAACATCATAAAACAAGCATAAAACTCTATTACAAGCTATTATCATCAACATGCATCTAATCTATGTTTTAAAATGATTTTTCATGAAGTAAAACATGTTCATAATATTTTTACTATTAGTTTTCATGATTATAAAAATTGGACAGCATTATAAAACAACTTTAAAACTCTTTAAAATCAATCTAAACTTCATAAAATCATCACAAATTCACCCAACAACAATTCATGATCATAATAGTGAAGTTTAAATCATTAAAAACCATAAAACCATGAATTTCATAATTTCACAAACCCTAATTTAAAATTTCATGAACAACTTTATAAATCCATACTTTAGACATAAACATAGCTTTATAAAACATGATTAAAATCATTAAAACAAGATTAAACATAATTATAAACATGAATTTTGCAAGATTAAATTAACAAGATTATTATTATTATTATTTTTTTTTATAGAAGAGTTCGAAAATTATACCAAAGAGGGGAGGAAATGGTGTAGTGGCCGGCGTCGTGGTGGTGCGCGGGGCTCCGGCCTCTGGCGACCAGCAGGGAAGCGCCGGTGAGAGGGCTCTGGTGAAGGGGAAGCAACGAAGAAGGCGAAGTTTTTTTTTTTTTTTTCATAATTTTTACCGATTTTTCTTTTTCGAAAGTTTTTTTTTTCTTTTTGAAATCCTAAAACTTGAATTTGCAAATTAAATATGAAATCTTGGGTTTTAAAGGGTATTTATAGGCCCCAAAGTAGGATTTGGTGCAATTACATAAATACCCTTAATGTTTGAAATTACT
Organism: Suaeda aralocaspica; assembly: GCA_016808085.1. Lineage (NCBI taxonomy): Eukaryota > Viridiplantae > Streptophyta > Magnoliopsida > Caryophyllales > Amaranthaceae > Suaeda > Suaeda aralocaspica. The sequence continues at coordinate 2,247,831 of PYUH01000058.1, read as the reverse complement.
GTTATGCCCTTGTTTTAAAACAATTTAGGAAACTCTAAAATTCAATCTTTGGAAACTTTTCAAAATATTTAATAATATTTAAAATAACATGAAATATTGTTTATAAACATAAAATAGTTACTTTGATTAAAATTTATTTAAACTTCCTTTCTTTAATATTTTTATTGAACTTAATTTCTCAATTAAAATACTCAAAACGTACGTATAAAATACGAAATTTACTCCTTAAAATACGTGAACATATGGGGTATTACAGTCTACCTCCCTTAAAAGAAGTTTTGTCCCGAAACTTTATGTAAATTATTATATGGAATTTGAATAGAGACTACATTTATATTAAAACTTTTCATTCTTACACTATGTTATTGTAGACTTTAGACATTTAACTCAACCTTTCCTTGACAAAATTTAGTAAGCAGACATGAACTTTCATAAAATTTTACTAAAAGACGTAAAAACTTGCAAAATTTAGGGTAACAACGCGCGAAAATCATGTCGCACTCTACCCCCTTAAGAATCGAGTTACGTCCCCGTAACTCTACTAGCCTAAAATAACTCTGGATAATTTTCTCTCATCATATCCTCAGCTTCCCATGTTGCTTCTTCAGTTTATTGGTTAGACCACAACACTTTCACGATTTTAACACTTTTCCTACGAATATCCCTGACCTTACTATCAAGGATCTTAATTGGTTTCTCTTCATAGGTTAAACTTTAGTCTAACTTTATTATTTAAGGTTGTAACACATGTGACTCATCTGGCACATATTTTCTCAGTTGAGACACATGAAAGACATTGTGAACTTTGCTCAACTCCATTGGTAAAGCTAGCTTATAGGCGACCTTTCAAATCCTTTGCAAGATCTCATAGGGACCAATATATTTTGGGCTCAATTTTCCTTTCTTTCAGAACCTCATTACACCTTTCATCGGTGATACTTTAAGTAACACGTTATCACCAACTTCAAACACAACTTCTTGACGTTTTTGGTCCGCATAAGACTTCTGTTTATCTTGAGTTGCTTGAATCTTTGCTTATATCACTCTTACCTTATCGGTAGTTTCTTCAATCAATTGAGGTCCTAAAATCACAGTTTCACTTATGTCACTCCAACATAAGGGACTTCTGCACTTTCTTCCATACAAGACATCAAAAGGTGCCATGCCAATACTCGCATGATAGCTATTGTTGTTGATGAGGCTATCACACACCTATCAAAAATACCCGGACAACACTAACTAATGTAGCTAAGGAAGTAGGGATCGAATCCTCAGGGAAGCAATTGAACTCTATTAGTTCTAAAAAACTTAAACCGTGTAAAGGGCCTTGGTTGAGAATTATTGATTAACTAATTGATTACTGATTAACTACTAATTAACTAAGGGAAATGATGGTGATTAAAACTAATATTTAAGGTCTAGGGTTATTCGGGTCACCAAGAACAACTAATGGATTCACTAACAAAGATTGTTCAATCTCACAATTATCATCAAATTAGGGCTCACTAATTCTCTCGAACTTAGACTCCCTCAAAATTCATCTAGCGGCTCTCGCTCATGCCTAGACTAATTCCGCCTATTATTCAGTGGTCTTATTGTGGTATTTTTACCTCTCGGCATCAAGTTCGACAATTACCAAAATTACAAATAAATCTGCGCACAATTCAATTGTAAACAAAAAGGCCAATAATAGGAATTTGACTATTAATTGCAAAGTCGAAACAATCTAAATTGATTAGTCCATTAATTACTCAAGGTTTCTCTAACCCTAGAAAGTTGACTACTCACTCATGAACATGGAAATCAAATCAATTATAATCATAGAATTCATAAATAAATTCATGAAATAATTAACAATTAAACTAATTAACATCAACAAATAAACTAAATTAATTAAACTAATGAAACTAAAGAGCATAAATTAAACTAAGCAAAAAGAATAAAAGTAAAAAGAATTACCAAATTGAAGAACTTTGTATTGAATTGAAATAATGTTGAGAACAAACCCTAATTCCTAATCTAATTTTTGAGAGAGAAAAAGTGCTTAATTCAACCCTAAGAGAGTAGTTCTAAGTTATGAAAAGCATAAAGTGTTTTAGCCTAGAAAATCGTGCCCTTAATGCCCAAAAAATTGGATTTTTAAAGTCAAAACACGAAAAAAATAAAAGAAACAAAATTTACGGAAAACCGCTGATGCGGGCGCATAGCAATTTTGTGCGCCCGCATCAACCCTCAAGAAGCCCAGTGAAGACTGCAGGTTTATTAAAAGCGGGCGCATAAGGAATTTATGCGGGCGCATAGACCTGTCAGTTCTTTGCTTCTTCTTCTTCTTATTTCTTCACAGCTTCTTCATGGCTTGTTTTCATAACCTCTTTGGCACGCAGTCCCATGCACATGTCATTCTCGTTCCGTCCAAGCTTCCTAGCTTCCTTCCGAACCTCAGTTTCCGCTCCTGAAAATACAAAGCATACCAAAACCGAGCATAGCAACCGCAAATGATAAAATCAAACCATAAAGCTCTAAAATCGCCGGAAATCAATCAAACTTGGTGAAACACTTCAAATTAGCCAAAGAATACCAAACGAGCTAAAATCAAGCCAGAATCACAACTATTAGGCATAAAGTTGGCCCGAAACAAGGGGGAAAACACAATAAAACCCGCACATATCAAATTCCTCCAAGCCGAGCCTTTGCTCGTCCCGAGCAAAAACAACGAAATGACTTTCACCCCATAAAATCATATGCATCACAACTCAAGGATCCATCCGAGTTTACCAAGATCAAAGCAAGTCAAATGCTGCATATTCCTAAACACAAGTCAAACAAAGCCAACCAAGCAAGTTTAATGGATCGATGACTAGAGTAGCTCACGGGTTGTCACTCCACATAATTGAGCATCTAACAATGTAGCTCACCCTCACCACCCAACCATGAGAAGATGGAATGCAAATGCAATAAAGTATTTAAATGCAAGTTTTGAGGAACCCAAATCCACATCTCACACCTCATGCAAGTGTTTAAAGGTATACACTCAATCCAAAAGTCGACTCGAAATGCAATTAATACTCTACGTCCATGCCAAAGGACTCTTCCACAATCAACCAGAGCATGCACATGAATATCAAAGAGGACTTTATAAGCTTGTATTGTAGGGCTAGGGTGAAGGATAGGATAAATTTGGGATAATGTTGCGGAAAATGCGGGGTATACGCATATAAAACATCGGAGACTCACTAACACATCATAAAATAATATCAATGTCTCCCATCATCCAATTCCAACCAAATCAAACCAAACTTTTAAATTTTCATTCACTTCACACCTTTATTTTAATTCAAGCACAAATATAAACCAAATTCAAGCTTTTCATTCATCCAATTCAATTTCAACTTGTTTTTTTTTCTTTTTTTTTTCTTTAAATTTCATTGCCTTTTTTTTCAATTTTTTTTTCACTTTAGTTTCACGACTCTTAATAGTTAGCCATTAATACCAAACCATCACACGTACATAACCGGACTCCAAATCACATTTACAAATCAACACATTGTGTTTTAAAACACAATTCCAGTCATTGGTACGCAGAGCCTTAATATGAAACTTATAGAACCTCCTGTACATCAAAAATTCACCAAATCCGGCCTCCAAAAACAACGTCCCAACAATCAACAACCACAACAAACCACCATATGACTCCCCCAAGCCAAGCTTGGGCATACAACATGTCATCAAACACTAAGGCCAAATAGGGTTGTAATGTGGTTAAATTTTGTGAGGGGTATAGGCTTAAGAAAACACAGGATCAAGGGGGAAAATGTGTTCAGCATGAAAATCCTAATGATGTATCTGAAAGCTCTAAAAACAAATGAATGCCTCTTATCATGCGCAACATGCAACAAAACCTCAATCAAAAGCTACTCAAGTCCAATGGCAAACCTAAGATCATAAATGCACCAGGAACTAAGCACACATGAAAAGAATACAATTTAATGTAGCCTATAAGATTAAAAGTGGCTCAAATCCTCCCGTTAACACAGTTCAAGTCCAAGACCCAAGCAAGGTTAGGCAAAGTTGACAAATACAAAGAATGCTAGACAATTAAGACAAAGTCATGCTCGGCAAATCACATAAGTAAACTCATCCGAATACAAGAATCATGAAGTTTTCAAAAATTTAAGCACATGGGTACATGAAAAGTCAAATCTCATAAACAACACAAGTCGGACGAGTGGTTAGCCATTCACAATATGAACTCTCTCTTTAAACTACACTAAACTAGGAAAGCAGTACATTTTTTTTGGTCACATGTAAACTCCCGCCCCTTTTGGACGGTACAAACCATGTAACAGTCCTACGAAAGCAGTAAAAACTACACTAGAAAGCAATAAAAAATATACTAAGAAAGCAAATAAAACATATCTCCCCCAAGCCGGACTCAGTAATGTCCTCAGTGCTGAAGGGAGTAAAGTAAGAGGGAAGAGAGACGGTGGAGGGGTTTAGAGAGTCATGGGGGTGTAAAATCATGTATATGGGTAAGAGGAAGAAGTTGTGCAAGGATAAGAAAGAGGCATGGGTGGTAAATGCTATTAAGTGTAGCATACACGGATTGAGATTTGACCACCTCACACTGTTTCCATCATATCTAACAAAGTATAATTTGGATTAATCTGATTCCTGCTGTATTAGAAAGTATACTAATAGAGCTTTCGAATAGTAGGTCATACGTCTCGTGGAACGTCCTAGACAAAAAGTTATGACCATTTAAAAATGACGTTCTTGCGCAGATGCGGGCAGAAAAAAATCTGGACTTCTGGAGGTCTGATGCGGGCGCATAAACTTCCCATGCGTCTGCATCAACCCTCTTCACTAAATTTTCTGGACTTCTGGGGGTCAGATGCGGGCGCATAAAACCTCCATGCGTCCGCATCTACCCTGTTTCACCCCGATCACTTTGTTTTCTTCTCTTTGACACTTTGGAACTCCATGAAGCCTCACAACATGCTATATGTAAGCCTTTGCAAGTTGTTCCATCCTCCAAGTTTCCTTCATCGGTATAAACACCGCTGATTTAGTAAGCCTATCCACCAAAACCCATAAGGCATCAATTTGATTCCTCGACTTTGGCAAGCAGGTTACAAAATCCATTGATATGCAATCCCACTTCCATCCTGGTATCTCAAGTGGTTGGACTTCTCCTTGTGGTCTTTTATGCTCAAATTTCACCTTTTGATAAGTAAGACAATTTCTCACGAATTCAGCCACTTCTCTTTTCATTCTAGGCCACCAATGCACCTTTTTCAAATCCTTATACAGCTTATCAGCTCCAGGATGAACCGAATACGGTGTATTATGACCTTCCTCCATGATTCTCCGTTTTAAATCTTCACATTTCTTTGGTACACACCACCTTCCGTTGTACCTCAAGCTTTCATCTTCATGGATTTTGAAGTCTAGCCTTTCCTGCTTTCAATTTTTCCTTTATACTATCTAATTTCACATCTCCATCGTGGTTCTCCTTAATCTCCTCAAACACTATTGGTTGGATACTAAGATTACAAAGTATTCCTTCCAACTCTCCCTCTTCCACCATCTCCAAGTTCATTCTCTCCATGTCTCTATACAACTCGTTAGCAACCACTAGAGAATTCACTCCATGTCTAGTTTTACGACTTAGAGCATCTGCTACCACATTGGTCTTCCCTTCATGGTATTGGACATCTAAATCGTAATCCTTGATTAACTCAAGCCATCTCCTTTGCCTCATATTCAAATCATTTTGAGTGAAAAAGTACTTTAAACTCTTGTGGTCCGTATAGATCCTACATTTTACTCCATATAAGTAATGCCCTCAATATCTTTAAAGTAAACACGATCGCTGCTAGCTCGAGATCGTGAGTAGGATAGTTTTCTTCGTATGGCTTCAATTTTCTCCAAGCGTGCGCAATCACCTTTCTATTTTGCATCAAAGTGCATCCCAAACCATTTTTAGAATCTTCGCTATACACATTGTAAGAATCACTCCCATATGGCAAAGTTAGCACTGGTGCCGTAGTCAAATGCTCCTTTAAGGTATGAAATGCCTCCTCACACTTATCACTCCAAACAAACTTACAGTCTTTCTTCATTAACGACGTCATCGGCTTAGCGATTCTCGAAAAGTCCTTCACAAACCTCCTATAATATCTTGCTAAACCCAAGAAACTTCGTACATTCGTCACATTCTTAGGTGTAGGCCACTCTTTTACTACTTCAATCTCAGCTAGATCTACTTCAACTCCCTCTTTTGATACAAAATGTCCCAAAAAATGCAACTTTCTCCAACCAAAATTCACATTTCGAGAATTTAGCATACAATTTTTTCTCTCTTAGTGTCATCAAAATTGTCCTCAAATGTTCCACAAGCTCCTCTTTACTCTTGAAGTACACCAAAATATCATCAATAAAAACTACCACAAACTTATCCAAGAACCGTTGAAAGATCCTATTCATTAAGTCCATGAAAATTGCTTGTGTATTAGTTAACCCAAAAGGCATAATAGTGAACTCATAATGCCCATACCTCGTACGAAAAGTCGTTTTTGGTATGTCCTCATTACCAATCCTCAATTGCTGGTATCATGACCTCAAATCAATCTTTAAAAATACAGTAGCTCCTTTCAGCTGATCAAACAAATCGTCAATCCTCGGTAAAAAATAATTGCTCTTGATCGTCACCTTATTCAACTCCCTATAGTCAATACACAACCTCAAACTCCCGTCTTTATTCTTCACAAACAGCACTGGTGCTCCCCAAGGTAAAGCACTAGGCCTAATGTACCCTTTCTCCAACAACTCCTGTAACAGCTCTTTTAACTCACTCATTTCCGCAGGTGCCATCCTATATGGTGCTTTGGAAAAAGGTGTTGTCCTTGGGACTAAGTCTATGGTGAAATCAATTTCTCGCTTCGGAGACATCCTTAGAATCTCCTCCAGGAACACGTCCAGGAAATCTCTCACTACCTCAATATCTTTAGGTTAGAAGACTCAACATGATCTACATCCCTCACACTACAAAGATAAATTGGAAAACCTCTCTTCACAAACCTAGCAATCCTCATCACTGACACTATTTTGTTATGTTTTGGCCTTCCTGCCCTCCAATAGCTCACTTTCTTACCCCTATTAACTAAATAGATCTTCTATGGCTGACACAAAGTCTCGACCTTATGCTCACTCAAACAATCCATCCCTATAATCACTTCCAAGTCACCCAAATCAAACTCAATTAGGTTAACCTTAAACTCCACTCCCTCAATTTCAATCGGAACATCCAAAAACCTCCTGGAACATTGTACTTCTTGTCCTGATGATAACACTATCGACATATCTATTGTAAATACTTTTCCCAAAACAGGCATTAGCTTTTCCAAAGTCTTAGTGGATACAAAAGAATATGTTGCACCAGAATCAAACAAAACTCTAACAGGAAGAGAGTGAATTGAGTATGTACCGTAATCACATCCTTACTAGCATCAGCTTTACTTCAAGCCATCACATTCAACTTTCCAGTATTTGAGGCCTTAGTCTGACCTCCTCCATTTCCACTTCCATTCCTATTCCTGGCGTGTTGCATTGCCTTTCCTCCATGTTTCCTTGGAAACCCTTCTGCTGATCTCCAGTTGAATTCCCTTTGAATTGAGACCCTTGTCCTTCCTTTCCCTTGTTCTTAGAGAAGCACTCATACTCACCGTGTCCAAGCTTGTTACACAAACGATAAGTCACTGGGTTCCCAGCATAGTCCTTTCTTGGGTGATTGTTAGGACATGTCTTGCAGAAGTCCACACGACCTCCTTGATTAGCCATTTGAGCCCTATTCCCATTTCCATTAGCAGACTTCCCAAAGTTTCCTTTATTGCCCTGAAAGTTATAGTTGAAACAAGGCTTCTTAAATCCACCATGACATTTTTTGGTGAATTCTGGTTGGAGAAAGTCGCATTTTTGGGACATTTTGTGTCAAAAGAAGGAGTTGAGGTAGATCCAGCTAAGATCAAAGTACCGAAAGAGTGGCCTACACCTAAGAATGTGTCGGATGTGTGAAGTTTCTTGGGTTTAGCAGGATATTATAGGAGGTTTGTGAAGGATTTTTCAAGGATCGCAAAGCTGATGACATCGTTAATGAAGAAGGACTGTAAGTTTGTTTGGAGTGATAAGTGTGAGGAGACATTCCAGACTCTAAAGGAGCGTTTGACTACAGCTCTAGTGCTGACATTGCTAGATGGGAGTTGTTCTTATGACTTGTATACCGATGCTTCTAAAAATGCTTTAGGATGTGATTTAATGCAAAATAGAAAGGTGATTGTGTATGCGTCTAGATAGTTGAAGCGGTACGAAGCAAACTATCTCACCCACGATCTCGAGCTAGTAGCAATCGTGGCTGCCTTGAAGATATGGAGACACTACTCGTATGGAGTGAAGTGTAGAATCTACACGGATCACAAGCGCTTAAAGTACTTTTTCACTCAAACATGCGACAAAGGAGATGGCTTGAATTGATCAAGGATTATGATTTAGATATTCAATACCATGAAGGGAAGGCCAATGTGGTAGCGAATGCTCAAAGTCGTTAAACAAAGCATGGAGTGAATTCTCTAGTGGTCGCTGATGAACTGTGTAGAGACATGGAGAGGATGAATTTGGAAATAGTGAAAGAGGGATCGTTGGAAAGAATACTTTGTAATCTTAGTATCCAACCAACAGTGTTTATAGAGATCAAGGAGAATCAGGATGAAGATGTGAAATTACATAGAATAAAGGAGAAATTGAAGGCAGGAAAGGCTATGGACTTCAAAATTTATGAAGATGGATATCTGAGGTATAAAGGAAGGTGGTGTGTACCGCAGAAATGCGAGGAATTGAAAGAGAAGATTATGGAGGAAGGTCATAATACACCAAACTCAGTTCACTCTGGAGGTGATAAACTGTATAAGGATTTGAAGAAGGTGTATTGGTGGCCTAGAATGAAGAAGGAAGTAGCCGAATTCGTGAGTAAGTTTCTTACTTGTCAAAATGTGAAATTTGAGCATAAAAGGCCATAAGGAGAGGTTCAACCACTTGAAATCCCAGGATGTAAGTGGGATTGCATATCAATGGATCTTGTAGCCTGCTTGCCAAAGTCAAAGAATCAAAATGATACCATATAGGTTGTAGTGGATAGACTTATTAAATCAGCGGTGTTTATACCGATGATGGAGAATTGGAAGATGGAACAACTTGCAAAGGCTTACATAAAGCATGTTGTGAGACTATATGGAGTTCCAAAAGATATCGTGTCAAATAGAGATTCTAGGTTTCTTTCAAAATTCTGGAAAAGTGTCCAAGAGAACTTCGGTACAACGTTAAAAATGAGTACATCTTTCCATCCAAAAACCAATGGACAAACAGAGAGAACCATACAGATATTAGAGGACATGCTGAGAGCTTGTATAACGAAATTTCATGGGAATTGGGAGGATTTATTGGATTTGAACGAATTTTTGTACAACAATAGCTACCATGCAAGTATTGGCATGGCACCTTTTGAGGCACTGTATGGAAGGAAGTGCAGAAGTTCCTTATGTTAGAGCGACATAAGTGAGACAGTAATTCTAGGACCTCAGTTGATTGAAGAAACTACTAATGAGGTAAAAGTGATATAAGAAAAGATTCAAGCAGCATAGGATAGGCAGAAATCCTATGCAGACCAAAAGCATCAAGAGGTCGTGTTTGAAGCTAGTGACAAGGTGTTATTAAAAGTATCACCGATGAAAGGTGTGATGAGGTTTGGGAAGAAAGGAAAGTTGAGCCCAAAGTACTTTGGACCTTATGAGATCTTGCAAAGAATTAGAAAGGTCGCATATAAACTAGCATTGCCATGGAGTTGAGCAAAGTTCGTAATGTTTTTCATGTGTCTCTATTAAGAAAGTATGTGTCGGATAAGTCACATGCATGTGTTGCAATCTAACAATAGAGTTAGACCAAAGTTTAACTTATATTGAGAAGCCAATCAAAATACTTGATAGTAAGGTCGTGATACTCGTAGGAAAAGTGTCAAAATAGTTAAAGTGTTGTGGTCCAACCAAGAAATTGAAGAAGCAATGTGGGAAGCTGAGGAGATGATGAGGAAGAAGTATCCAGAGTTATTTCAGGTTAGTAGAGTTACGGGGACATAACTCGATTCTTACGGGGGAGTAGAGTGCGATAGAAATTCGCGTGTTTTTCCCTTAAAATTTGCAAGTTTTTACGTCTTTTAGCAAAGTTTTATGTTTGTTTCCTAAAGTTGTCAAGGAAATCTCTAAGTAAGTGTCTAAAGTCTACAAAAACTAAGGATAAAAATGAAGAGTTTTGAAAGAAATGCAGTCTCTATTCAAATTCTATACAATAGTTTACACAAAGTTTCGGGACGAAACTTCTTTTAAGGTGGGTAGACTGTAATACCCCTTATTTTTACTTATTTTAAGAATTTAATTTCATTTTTTATTTGAGTATTTTTAGTGTTTTTATTTAAAAACTAAGTGAATTAAATATATTAAAGAAAGAAAAAATGAATGAATTGAGAGTTAAAATAATTATTTTTATGTTTTATAAAGTTTATAAATTATTTTTATGTTACTTTAAATTTTATTAAATATTTTAAGAAGTTTCTAAATTTAATTTTCAAAGTTTCGTTAATTGTTTTAAAACGAGGGCACTAAAGTAATTTCAAGCATTAAGGGTATTTTTGTAATCTAATTTGGACCTATAAATACCCCATTAAATAAGATTTTTCAAATTCAAAATTAGAATTTGTGAATTTGGATTTCTTAGAGGGGAAGTCGTCGAACCTCCCTCACTCGCCGTTGCCAGCCACCACCGGCAGCCTCGCTAAAAATAATAAAATAACAATATGTTATTAATTATTGAACTAACTTTTTGGGTGTACAACTTGTATATTCAAAAACTGAAACTGAATAGGCCTAAAAATAAAATCAATTGAAACAGAACTGGCCCAAACCGAAAACAATAGAAACTAAATTGAGTTGATATGAAAGCAAAATTAGTTTGAATTAACTGAACTGAGATGAGCTGAACAGTTTGAATATAACCAAAACTGAACTGTTGACCTGAATTGATAGTGCTATGGACAACTTACACACTTCATATTTGAGCATGATTTGGACTTAAAACTAAATAGTTCGTACGTCAAAAGCCATCACCCTCTTGATTAATTAACAAGCAACATACGAAGATGTTACCTAGGTCAAATTAACACATATATCTAAAGTAGAATAATTGAAGAGCATTGGAAGTGTCACAGAGGATTTTATCCTTTCTAAGCTAAGTTAAGCTAAACACTCTCGACATCAGTTTGTAGATATGTTTATAATAAGGGCTTGTCTGGAATTCTATTTTCGGACTTCCAATCTGGTCTTTAAGTGTGTTCTCTTTATGACTACGGGGATATCATAAGAAGAATATTCTCTTGCTAGGATATATTTTTGTAAAATACAATTCACATATTGTTAGGATAATATTCTATATGTATATATTTAGATAAATTTGTTGTTGAAAATTTGGGGCTATTTAGGAATCACAAAGATAATCAACAATAATGAACATAGTATAACCTTAGCGGCGTGTACTCACTTTCCTAAAGAAATATTGCAACTCTATGTTAGGGAAATTGCTCTATAAAACACAAAATGACAACAAATTGAGAATCTTCGAGGCGTGTACTCACTTCCCTAAAAACTATATTTCACCCCTATCACAAGAGCATGGGTTTCATGAAATAAGTTTTTGAGATACAACGAAGAAAATCTTCTTTGGTGATGCTCTAATCAACAAAGAACAATGAAGAAAAAGTATGTAACTAAAAAGTTTGATAATGTGAAAAATGATGATCAACTTTTGAAGAAACTAACTCTTCAATCTTTGATTATAAGAAAATTCTGAAGTTATTAACTTCTTTTCTACCATCCAACACATATATATCATATATGTTATAAGAATGAAGAGACACAAGCCAATAACTACCGTTGAAGCAACGGATAAAGCCCAAAAAACCATTTCTGAAGCCTCTATGCGCCCGCATAAATATCCTATGCGCCCGCATTTTATTAAAATTCTGTCTGAAGAGGGCTTCTGGAGGTCTGATGCGGGCGCACAAAACTCCTATGCGCCCGCATCAGCGGGGGCTTTTTGCTCNCTATGCGCCCGCATCGGCGGGGGCTTTTTGCTCCTTAGTCGTGAGATACGACTCTTGCATGCTATACTTTTCTTTGACAACTTAACTCACCTTTTCCATGTAAATTATCAAAGATCAAACTTGGATGTATCATACATATACTCTAAATCATTCAACACTCTATTCCAAGAGCATGAGTTTCTTGAAATATGCTTTTAAGGTACAACAAAGACTTAAGCTTTAGTGATGTTCTAATCAACAATGTTCAATGTAAACAAGTATTTGTTGATTGTGTTGATGCATGAAGTGAAACTTGAGAGAAAAAACTTATCAAAATTACTTGTGCTGGAGAATGAGAAATAAAACCTATGTTTTTCATCCTCCACCCATATATCATATATATATAAGAGGTACGGAGTAAGGGCCTGTTTACTTCAACTTAAAATCCATTCAGTTCAATTCATCTCTTCTCTTGTTTGCTATTTATTAATCCTTCATAAAAAAGTTTCAGTTTAGTTCACTTCAACTCCAATCAGTTCAGTTCAGTTCAATTCAGCTATTTCTAGCTGAAGTAAACAGGCCCTAAACCCTTAAAGATAACGGGAAAAAATCGCACAAAACATAGACATTTAGTTTGCAATTTCCTTGCCATTTCTTATTCAAAAAAAGTCACGATTCATTAATTGCTTTCCTCATGTTTGACTAAGTTAAATCATTTTATCCATATAACTTAATATAAACATGCATGGTTAATGACCAACCATACTTAAATTCTCCAACATTTGGAACCCAATGTATAATATATCTGATGGCGAATCACTCCAATTGAAGGAGTTTTACCAAAATCCATCAATATAATAATACATGCTACTAAAGAACTTCCTAAGACGGCTAAGAGTGCCTAGACTGGTACCATATGCTAGCATGGGTTTTTAAGTTTATAACCCCCGCTCTTACAGTCAAAGTTTCCCTAGTAACTTTTTAATTCCAAAATGGGACAAATAGCTAGCTATTAAAGCGTATGAATATACATTATGGTGTCCTTCCCGATATAGCAGACATGTCATATACTGGTAAATCGAATTTAACACATCTTAAGGGTCTGTTTACTCTACCTTTAAATCAATTCAATTCCTGATATAGCAGACATGTCATATAGTAAATCGAATTTAACACATCTTAAGGGTCTGTTTACTCTACCTTTAAATCAATTCAATTCCCGATATAGCAGACATGTCATATAGTAAATTGAATTTAACACATCTTAAGGGTCTGTTTACTCTACCTTTAAATCAATTCAATTCCCGATATAGCAGACATGTCATATAGTAAATCGAATTTAACACATCTTAAGGGTCTGTTTACTCTACCTTTAAATCAATTCAATTCAGTTCAGTTCCTCTCAGCTCATTTCAACTCATCTCAGTTCCAACTAGTTCACTTCAGTTTAGTTCAGCTCCATTGTTGACTCCCTAGTTTTGATGATAGCAAACATTTTAATTATGTACTATATGCTATTAGCTTATTATTATTTTTGGTACATATATGCTTGGTTGTGTCTTACAAGTTGGTTGCAGGTTGCTAGAGTTATTGAGCTACCTAAGACAGCTGGAACATGATCAAGTTCATAATATAAGCAAGAAAATCTCAAGAGCTTCAGTTTATTTTATTTTCTAGATTTTCGTGTAAGTATGTCACAATTTCAAATTTGATTATACGTGCTTAAGTCTCATAAAATTTCTCAAGAAACATTTTCCTAAATTGTTTCATAAAAGATTTGATTTTAAACTTTTGGGAATGAATAATATAATATGGTATCTTTTTTATTTATGAAAAGATTTTTGATTATATTATTTATGCCAGTTTTCGAAAAGGATTTTATTGTATAATCTCATGATCTTCAAATTAAGGAAAATTTATATTTTCTTAACTTTTAAAATGAGATTTGATTGACCAAATATTTTCTTATGAGATTTTGATATTCTGCTTGGAGAAGAAGGTTGTTCCCTTCTATATAAACAGAATAACTCTTTCTCATACGTAGCAAGAGAAAAGAGAGAAGAAAAAGAGTGTGTGCTTAAATTGAAAAAATCTTTTCTTGAGAAACAACTTTGGAAACAATTTTGGAAACAGTTTGAGACTCTAGTTCATATTCAAGTTTTCTTGTTGTGACTTACGTAGGATTGAGTTGTTATCTCTTTCACTCTTCTGAGTTTTTCTGAGATAATTCTTGTGTAATTTTTCTTACTGAGAGTTTGGTAAGATTGGGGTACGGGTGTACTCGGGTTTTAGCAACTGTTGGAGTAAACAGTTGGGGTTTGAATCTTGTTTTCTAGAGTTAGAGACAAGTGAGTGGCTTGTAATCTAGAGGTAGGTTATAAGTGCGATTAATAGTGAAGATTTAGGAAATCCTACGAGTGTAGGCGGGGAGTAGACCATAGTTGGGTCGAACCTCGTAAAAAATCCCTGTGTCTCCTTTATTTCTTGCACTTTATTTCCTTGCCTTACAAAACCGTTTCTTAACTTGTTTCGGGGGACTAATCAAGCAATATCAGTTGATTAGTTTCACGCAAATAATTTAAGGGTAATTGAACCGATCTTTAAAACGCTACAAGAAACTCAAAATTAGGTGGTTAAAGTTTTAAATTCCGCATATTGTTAAATCACTTAATTAACCCCCCTCTTAAGTATCTTAGGTGCATTTACAGTTGGTATCAGAGCGGGTTACTCTCGAAAGACTAACATCTAGAGAGGTTTGTCATAAATGCTCCTGAGAACTACCCTGAAGGGCACTCGTCTCAAAGATCCCCTTATTTCAATGGTAAGCATTATTCTTGGTGGAAAAATAGAATGGAAAATTATATTGTTGCACAGGATTATGAAGTGTGGCAGGTTATTCGAAGCGGTCNGCGAAGCGGTCCGTTCAATTTCAAGAAGAAAGATGCAGAAGGAAAGGAGGTCGAAAAGCTTGAATCAGATTTGACTTCCGATGATATTCGAAAGAAGGAAAAGAACGCTAAAGCTATCATGTGGCTTCAATGTGGACTTGGCCCGGATGAGTTCAATCGTATCTCTGCTTGCACTACGGCGAAAGAAATTTGGGATACGATCAAACTTGCATATGAAGGTACTAGTGAGGTAAAGCAATCTAGAATTGATTTGTTAGTTCAACAATATGAATTATTTCACATGGATGATGATGAATCAATTAATAGCATGTTTACTCGCTTTACTAACATTACTAATGAGTTGAAATCCCTTGAGAAAGTGTATTCTACAGAAGATCAGGTTAGGAAAATTTTGAGGATTCTTCCTAAAAGTTGGGGGCCTAAGATGACTGCGATTCAAGAGGCTAAAGACTTAAAGACAATGCCTCTTGAACAACTTATTGGCTCTCTTATGACCCATGAGATGGTTTTGAAATCTCAAAACAATGACACTTTAAAGAAGGATAAGGGAGTTGCATTGAAAGCTTCAAAGAAGATAGATGAAACAGATTCTGATGATGAAGAATTAGTGTTACTGACTAGAAAGTTGAGAAAATTCTACAAGAAATATAAGCAAAATTCTCACATGGAATCTTCAAGTAATGGTAAGACTTCAAAATCCAATAAATCTGTTTCTACTAATAAAAAGGGTTGTTTTAAATGTGGTAATACAGATCATCACATCAATGAATGTCCTATGTGGGAAATTGAAAGAGCTAAGGACAAAAAGAATGTGAAAAAGGAGTTTAAGAAGGCGATGGTTGCTNGGGCGATGGTTACTGCAGTAAGAGGAGAATCAGTGTGGGGCGAATCGGATTCTGGAGAAGATGAAGATAGTGAACCTGACCATGAAGCAAATTTGTGTTTAATGGCTAAGGCAGAGAAACAGGTTCAGAAACCGTTTCCCATTCAACATCCAAAACTGTTTCCAAGCAATGATGAACTCTGTTTAATGGCTGCTACAAGTGAAAGTGATGCTGATTCTGACAGTGATCTCGAGGTAAGTTTTAAAAGTGTTAAATCTAAGGTTGACTCTATGTCTAGATCAAAACTTGTTAAAGCTTTCAAACATTTAATTGATGACTCTAAGGAGCTTTATGAATCTTTTGGAAAATTGAAAGTTGATATGATTAAAATTAAAAAGGATAGAGATGCTTTTGAAGATGAATGCAACTATTTGAAACATGAAAATCTTAATTTACACCAAAAGATTGCTGATCTTCTTGAGGAAATAAATTTGCAAACTGACATGATGAGTAGTATTAAGGAGAAAAATTCTTTTGTGCATGAACCTGTTTCACATACCGTTTCCTCTGTTAATATGTCTGATAAATTGCTTGCTTTAGAATCTGATCTCTTAAAATCCAAAAATGATTTGCTTTTGAAAATTGATGAAAATAATGATTTGCTTGAAAAAATTAAAGCTCTTGATGAAGAACTCAAAATTTCTAAGAAAGAAAACCTAAAATGGTTCACTGGAAATAAGAACTTTAATAATATCATTAATTTAACTCATAATGGTGATAAGAGAGGTCTAGGTTATACTGCAAGTAAAAAGGATGTAGGTGCAAAAGGAAACAGTAAGAGAAATAACTTTAGGAAGTATGTAAATTATCCTAATCATGTATTTTGTTGGTATTGTGGTAAAGAAGGCCATAAGGCTTATGATTGTAATGCAAAACACAACATGCACTTGAAGAACTATCATTCAGTTAAGCAGATTTGGATTCGCAAGGATTTATTGAAACAGGTTTCTAACACTAAGGGACCCAAATTTATTTGGGTACCTAAAGTTAAGGCTTAATCCTTGTATGCAGGCACGAGTGAGGGGGAACAATAAAGGGAGCAGTATATGGTACCTTGATAGTGGATGTTCCCACCATATGACAGGAGATAAGTCTCGATTTCTCTCACTCAACGCCTTTGAGGGTGGTAATGTGACTTTTGGCGATGACAAGAAAGGTGAGGTAATTGGCATTGGAAAGGTCGGTAAGTCACTTACACACTCTATTGAAAATGTTTTCTATGTAAAAGGTTTGCATCATAATCTTCTCAGTATTTCTCAACTTTGTGATAGAGGCAACAAGGTAGAATTTACTTCTGATTCTTGTGTTATTACCAAGAAGGATTCAGGTCAAGTAATTGTTCAAGGAAAAAGGTGTAATAATGTGTATAAAGTTGATTTGAGTAGTCTTCCTAAAAATAACTTGACATGCATGAGTGTGACAAATGATGACCCATCTCTTTGGCATGAAAGACTCGGTCATGTTACCTATGTATTACTCAACAAACTCCGATCCATGAAACTTGTTGAAGGGTTACCTGAGATAAAGTTTGTAAAAATTGGAGTTTGTGGAGCATGTGCAAGGGGTAAACATGTAAGATCCTCTTTTAAGCCAAAGAATATGGTAAGTACGTCACGCCCTCTTGAGCTTTTACATATGGATTTATGTGGTCCAATGACCATTAGAAGTAGAAATGGAAATAGATACGTATTGGTTATAGTTGATGATTTTTCAAGATTCACATGGACCATCTTCCTTACAACTAAGGATGAGACCTTTGATGAATTCTTGACTTATGCGAGAAAGGTTCAAAGGCAAACAAATCATCAATTATCATCAATACGATCCGATCATGGCACAGAATTTGATAACTCAAAGTTTATATCTTTTTGCAGGGAAAATGGTGTAGGACATGACTTTTCTGCTCCTCGAACTCCACAACAAAATGGAGTTGTGGAGAGGAAAAATAGAGTTTTGGAAGATATGGCCAAAACCATGCTATTGTCTAGTGGTCTTCCAAAGTCCTTTTGGGCTAAAGTAGTAGATACGGCTTGCTACATCATTAATCGTGCCTTGATTCGTCCTATACTCAAGAAAACTCCATATGAGCTCTTGAAAGGTAAGAAGCCGAGTATTGCACATCTGAGATCTTTTGGATGCAAGTGTTATGTTCACAACAATGGTAAGAATAATTTAGGAAAATTTGATGCTAGAAGTGATGTTGCTGTGTTTTTGGGTTATTCTTCACATAGTAAAGCTTACAGAGTATATAATAAACGTACTACGTGTGTTGAAGAAAGTATCCATGTAATCTTTCATGAAACTGACAATTTAAACCAAGTTGTGCAGGTTGAAGATGATAATTTTGAAATTGGATTGGTAAAATATTATTCAAGAGATGATGAAAGTGAATCTACTGGAGTAAACAGAGTCGCACCTCCTGATAATGATTATTCTAATAATCCTGAAGAAACAGTGTCTGAAAATGTTTCACAGCATAATGTGAACTTGGAACCTTTTAGTGAAACAGGTTCAGAAACTGTCAACGAGGATGATAATAATTTGGAATTATCAGGGGGAACAGGTAATGAAACAAGTTCACAAAAGCAATCTAGTTTGGAAGAGGGTGAGGAAATAGTTCTACAAACTGATTCCTCAACTCAACCCTTTGTACCTAAACCATGGAAACACCAAAGTTCACATCCTTTAGATTTNTCCAAGGATGTGGTATTTTAATT
Organism: Suaeda aralocaspica; assembly: GCA_016808085.1. Taxonomy (NCBI): domain Eukaryota; kingdom Viridiplantae; phylum Streptophyta; class Magnoliopsida; order Caryophyllales; family Amaranthaceae; genus Suaeda; species Suaeda aralocaspica. Next base: position 2,229,143 of record PYUH01000058.1, on the reverse strand, counting down.
TAGTAAAGGCATTTCCCAAAACCTTTTGATCCTACATTCCCCTCCTTGCTAAATTATTTATCACATTTTCTTTCTAAATTAATGGGTCATATTTTGCTACCTATCTTGGCCCAAACCACATTCTAGCCTAAAAAGCCACCCTAGAGCTGATTATTTTTTCACAGTTTGTCATTTGAAAAGTTCTTGATAGTCTTTTTATTTAAAAAAAAAAAAACCAAAAAACCAAAAAAAAAACCAAAAAAAAAAAAGAAAAAGAAATATCAATGTTGACATTGAAGTCCCAGATGCTGTTGACGGGTTGTTACTTTCACCTTTTCACAAATTGTTGTTAGTTGTTGTTATTCGCTCTCTCACTCCTAGAGGACAATGAAGAAATGAGGCACGATATATGGATTTGGTTTTGATGGAGTTGCCTTCATTAGGGACACCTATCGATCTCCCTACTTGTATCACTTTGCATATGTTTCATGTGTCGAAAGCTTCTTCTCATGACTTGCCTTACGGCATGTGGCTTACTCTCGTGTTCCGTAAGTGTGGTGTTGTTTTAGCTGGATTCTCTTCTACTAGTATTACGACTGCTTCTGAGATGCGTATTAGTAATCTTCACATGATGTTCTTAGCCATTGATAATGATAAATTGGTTCGACTTCAGGATGTTTGAAAGAAAGATTGTGAGCGTGAATATCCTGATGGCTCTCTGGGAGAGGTTGACTGTACTATGACGGGGCTACTTGGTTCGCTTGATCGGAGATTGGTTTCACTTCACAGGGTTACCACCGTTGGTAACTCGCTTTGGCGTACCATTCAAGCTGACAACAAGAGGCATCATCAAGAACTTGTTTCAAAATTTGATCAGCTCATCTCCCTCCTATCTCACACTCCCTCTTCACATTCACAAAATTAACCTTTATCTTAAGCCAACCTATTCCTCTTTGTTCTAAAAGCCTTTTGAACCTTATTGATCTTTTTACATCTTTTTGTTTATGCTTTTGCTAGGTTCTAATATTATTGATGTGGATTGTGAGTTGGACTTTAATGTAGCACCAGCATCCCTAGATAGCGGTTGAGCTACGAATACTAATATGACTTTTTGGACTACTACCTGTGAATTTGGCTAGTTATTATCTTTTAGTCTTACTTAACTCTATTCTTGTGTTTGATGATTTTTGATGATGTCAAAAGGGGGAAAAAGATATTGAAGTTGTCTCTTTTAATCTTTATTTTTCTCCTTGTTTTAGCTCTGTTTCTAACACTTCTCTGTTTCTTTTTGGTTATTTTGAGCTAATTGTTGTTTGTTCTTGAAATAGGATCAGAAACCGTTTCCTGAAATGTGTTATCACTCTGAGCTAATTGTTGTTTGTTCTTGAAATAGGATCAGAAACTGTTTCCTGAAATGTGTTATCACTCTCTCTGTTTTTTCAATATTTTTCAGGTTGCGTTTCTAAAGTTTGGAAACCTTGTGTTCAGTACTTGTAGTGTTTACATGTGGTTTATTTTGTTCCAACTGGATATATGGTTGTTTGTTTGTCATCATCAAAAAGGGGGAAATTGTTGACTCCCTAGTTTTGATGATAACAAACATTTTAATTATGTACTATATGCTATTAGCTTATTATTATTTTTGGTACATATATGCTTGGTTGTGTTTTACAAGTTGGTTGCAGGTTGCTAGAGTTATTGAGCTACCTAAGACAGCTGGAACATGATCAAGTTCATAATACAAGCAAGAAAATCTCAAGAGCTTCAGTTTATTTTATTTTCTAGATTTTCTTGTAAGTATGTCACAATTTCAAATTTGATTTTACGTGCTTAAGTCTCATAAAATTTCTCAAGGAAACATTTTCCTAAATTGTTTCATAAAAGATTTGATTTTAAACTTTTGGGAATGAATAATATAATATGGTATCTTTTTTATTTATGAAAAGATTTCTGATTATATTATTTATGGCAGTTTTCGAAAATGATTTTATTGTATAATCTTATGATCTTCAAATTAAGGAAAATTTATATTTTCTTAACTTTTAAAATGAGATTTGATTGACCAAATATTATCTTATGAGATTTTGATATTCTACTTGGAGAAGAAGGTTGTTCCCTTCTATATAAATAGAATAACTCTTTCTCATACGTAGAAAGAGAAAAGAGAGAAGAAAAAGAGTGTGTGCTTAAATTGAAAAAATCTTTTCTTGAGAAACAACTTTGGAAACAATTTTGGAAACAGTTTGAGACTCTAGTTCATATTCAAGTTTGCTTGTTGTGACTTACGTAGGATTGAGTTGTTATCTCTTTCACTCTTCTGAGTTTTTCTGAGATAATTCTTGTGTAATTTTTCTTACTGAGAGTTTGGTAAGATTGGGGTACGGGTGTACTCGGGTTTTAGCAACTGTTGGAGTAAACAGTTGGGGTTTGAATCTTGTTTTCTAGAGTTAGAGACAAGTGAGTGGCTTGTAATCTAGAGGTAGGTTATAAGTGCGATTAATAGTGAAGATTTAGGAAATCCTACGAGTGTAGGCGGGGAGTAGACCATAGTTGGGTCGAACCTCGTAAAAAATCCCTGTGTCTCCTTTATTTCTTGCACTTTATTTCCTTGCCTTACAAAACCGTTTCTTAACTTGTTTCGGGGGACTAATCAAGCAATATCAGTTGATTAGTTTCACGCAAATAATTTAAGGGTAATTGAACCAATCTTTAAAACGCTACAAGAAACTCAAAATTAGGTGGTTAAAGTTTTAAATTCCGCATATTGTTAAATCACTTAATTCACCCCCCCCCCTCTTAAGTATCTTAGGTGCATTTACATCCATTCAATTCAATTCAATTTATTTCAACTCTTTTTTTATTTTGCTAATTATTATTTTACTAATTAATTTGTTCCTAATATTATTTTGTTCATAATATTTTTTTCTTCATACTTCGTAATATATTTGTTCATAATATTATTATTACTCCGTATTATAATCATTATTTTACACTTGGATTTGTTTTGTTCATAATATTGTTAATGTGTATTAGTTACGCTAGTGTTATTTTGTACTTGACTTTATTTTGTTGATAATATTATTAGTGTGCTCATAATTATATTTTTAAAATATTAATCATATATATATAATAGTTTATACTTTTCACGAAAAAATATATTAAGAAAGTATCATTCAGCAAATGAAACAAAAATATAAGTGAAATATCATTTACAAAAATATTATTATACCACATAAGTGAATTATCGCATCATTCACAAAAATATGAAGATGTAATACGATTTTTATTTCATAAAATATAAACTACCAATAACGAAAATTATTTTTGTTTAATAATTATTAGTGGATTAATATCAAAATTCTTACTATGTCATTAGTTCATAGTTAAAAACCAGTAATAATCCATATATAGTTAAAAATCAATATCATAGTCAATCCATAAAAATTATAATAAAAAATCAATAATCATAATTGAAAAACAATAATTAAAAATCAATAATAAATAATCAATACTAATAAATAAATAAATACATAATTTAAAATCATTAATCTATAATAAAAAGTTTCAGTTCAGTTCAGCTCCAATTAGTTTAGTTCAGTTCAGCTCCAATCAGCTCAGTTAAGTTCAACTCAACTTAATTCAGTTTAGTTCACTGTTTTCAGCCAAGGTTACACAAAAACGAATACCGGTACGGGTACGGACACAAAACGGGTACGAGAAAACGCCTCTAAGGTTATACTATGTTCATTGAAAATACTGAGGATACGGGTACGTGAAAAAAAAACGAAAATATATAAATTTCTACATAATTTCAATAAAATATAGAAGTAAAGTTTAAATTTGGTGATGATAATATGATTATTAAACATAATAACTACTAAAATCCTAAAAGGCATAAACAATTAAAGCGGAAAAAATAACTCAAAACCTATGGGATACTCGAATGAGCCTAATTAGTTACGTCAATGTGGGTACGCGTGTCCAACATGTGTCGGTGTCGGACACGGAGTACGGCAGGTTGGAGGTGTGTACATGCAACCTAGTTTTGAGCTGAAGTAAACAGATCCTAAATTAAAAAATATATTCCACAAATTTCTAATGTCAATTTTTATATATTATTTAGATAACAAGTTATGAGAGGGAGGAGGGGAAGAGGAATACGAGGAGGGGATGGAAAAGAAAGGAACGAAGGAGTTGAATTCTAATTTAATAATTTCCCTCCAAATTTCTTCCACCTTGGAAGGGTCAAAGCTTTTAAAAGAGGAAAAATGAATTCCTCCCCCTCCACCCTTTTCCTTTCTCCATTCATTTAAGCAAACAAGGAAAGTTGTCCCATGTTTTTTTTTTCTTTCGTTACATTTCCTTGTACCCAAAGGGACTAAGGTCTCTCATCATGTTTTTACCCTCACAAAATGTATATTTTTGTGCGTTAAGTCAAAGGAAAACTTTAAACCTACGTCGTACGAATAATATTCTTTATTGCTAAGAAGCCAAAGCTTAGAAGTTACATGTGATATTTGGCATATTGGCGTATAAATGGGGTGACAAAGTGGCAAAAGATCTTATACTAGGATCATAGTCTTAATAGAATAAAGGAAGTCAAAGTCACTTAGTCACAAATCACATTATTCACATACATAATAATATACTCCGTAATATTTTTTGGTATTTAAATATATTACATACATATTGACAGCTCATATACTTGACCGGCGAAATTATGGGGTGTTTGGTTCAAAGTCTTCAACTCGTAGTCAACCATAGTGGCGTAGCCAAGAATTATGTAATGATGGGTCACTAATTTTTGAGTATCAAGTTATTTTCCGAAACTACATAATGTTTTGATATCGATGTATCATCCATCTTAACCATTCAAAAATAACTCACTATATTGATACTTCCAAATTATTCTATCAAGTAAAAGTTAGTAAGTTACTACTTTGTACAATATCAAATGAACTAATAATCTTTTCAAAATATAATACTCATAACAACTCAAAAAAAAAAAAAAAAGAGCTCAAAAATTGATAATAATGCTTAAAAAATCAGAAATCTATTGGTAATTCTTTTGTTGTGTTTTACGAGCATTTCCTTTACTTTTTTTCTTTCTTATTTTCTTAAGTTCTAAAGTTCAGGGCTATTATTCCATTGGATTCTCTTGTTCAACAATTTTTTTTTCCAGAAATCAAATTTCATCAAACAAACTCAATTAAATTTCAATTTAATAAATTCAACAATCCAACTCTAAATATCCAACATCTCAATTACTCTATAAATTATTACCAACAACTCAACTCATTCCCAAAGAAAACCCATAATTTAAAAGCAATTCAAATCAAAAAATTAACAACCTTAAACGGCGGCGGCAAATCGGCAATAGCAAAGTGGATGTGAAGGCACAAAGCTATGAAGATGAAGGAGTGGTGGCGATTCAATCACCAACTTTCCTAATTGTGTTTTGGTTTTTTTTTTTTTTTTAATAATTAAACTTTAGTGTTTTGGGGGTTTTGGTGGCCATGGTGGGTCACATGCACCACCATGACCATTAGTAGCTCCGCCACTGGTCAACCGCCGTTCTAAAAGATAATTCTGCACTACTCTGGTGCAATATTCATCTAATAGTCGCTCTCCATAATTAGCACAACGTTAGAATTACAGTTCACTCACAGTCCGACTAAACTTAGATTACTTGCCCAAAAACTAAAGTAGTATTTTTTAGAGAGATAAATAAGTTATTATTATTATTTTTTTGTGCACTAAAGAACCATGAAAGTGGGTTATTTATGAGATGAAGTTGAGAAAAGCATATACAACGATCAGTATTTTGGGAGATCATAGATATTGTGACCAATTAGGCGTTGATTCGTACACTAACAGGTATTAATATTGTAATTTATATAATATTTCTCATAACAATGAATGGTCAAACAGAGAATGAGAGGTATAGCTCAAATGGTTAAAGCTTTTCTCTCAGTTCCAGGTTATGTTGGGATTTAATCTCATTACCGCCTTTATGGCTTCCTAGCACCAAAAAAACAATGAATAGTCAAACATTAGATGAACTTTTTTATTTTATCAAGTTGCAACTCTCTTTCATTATAGGAAAAATTGACAAAAAATAAAAATCAACCTTTGACTCGTACACTTCTAACATATCAACCTTTTGATTAATCTACAGCTAGAGTNGCCATGGTGGGTCACATGCACCACCATGACCATTAGTAGCTCCGCCACTGGTCAACCGCCGTTCTAAAAGATAATTCTGCACTACTCTGGTGCAATATTCATCTAATAGTCGCTCTCCATAATTAGCACAACGTTAGAATTACAGTTCACTCACAGTCCGACTAAACTTAGATTACTTGCCCAAAAACTAAAGTAGTATTTTTTAGAGAGATAAATAAGTTATTATTATTATTTTTTTGTGCACTAAAGAACCATGAAAGTGGGTTATTTATGAGATGAAGTTGAGAAAAGCATATACAACGATCAGTATTTTGGGAGATCATAGATATTGTGACCAATTAGGCGTTGATTCGTACACTAACAGGTATTAATATTGTAATTTATATAATATTTCTCATAACAATGAATGGTCAAACAGAGAATGAGAGGTATAGCTCAAATGGTTAAAGCTTTTCTCTCAGTTCCAGGTTATGTTGGGATTTAATCTCATTACCGCCTTTATGGCTTCCTAGCACCAAAAAAACAATGAATAGTCAAACATTAGATGAACTTTTTTATTTTATCAAGTTGCAACTCTCTTTCATTATAGGAAAAATTGACAAAAAATAAAAATCAACCTTTGACTCGTACACTTCTAACATATCAACCTTTTGATTAATCTACAGCTAGAGTTGTCAAAAGGTCAATAGTATAGTTTTGGTTATATTCAAACTGTTCAGTTTGTTTTAGTTCAATTAATTTCAGTCAATTTTGCTTTCTTTTCAATTCAATTAATTTAGAAACCAGTACAATTCAGTTGATTTCACTTTGTACCAAATTAGTTTAATAGTAAAAACAATTCAATTCAGTTAAATTTTAATCGTATAACTTTATTTTAATTTAACTTTAAAAAGATTAAGGCCCTTTTCTTTTGGACTGAAATGGAGTTGAGCTGAAGTGCATTGAATTGAATTGAACTGAACTGAAAGGAGCTGAATTGAACTTAACTGCACTGAAATGAACTGAATTGAACTAAACTGAAGTGAGCTCAACTTAACTGAAGTGGACTGAAATGATGTAATAATTATAATGGAGATGGGCTGAACTGAACTGAAGTGGACTGAACTGAATTGAATTGAACTGAATAGAGCTGAACTGAATTAAATCAAGTCATTGGTTACCTAGTTTCAGTTAATTTTGACAGTGTTGATCCAAATTGATAGCTCTACCTACAACAAATTCACCTTTAATATGCATCTGCCCAGAACATATCTGGTGCCCTGCAACTTAATGTTTAAGTTAAAAGTGGTTTGGTTCCCTTCTAAATAAAATAATTTAAAATACTAAATGACCGTAAGCTTCTTAAACAAGAATTTTCTTTTATATCATACTAAATTTAAAATAATGGGGATTTGACAATTTTTTGTTTTTAAATCTTAAGTCTTAAAAATATGTAAATTTCACTTTTCTTAGGCCCTGTTCTCCTCATCTTATTTTTATTTATTTTCAACAAAAATAATTTCAGATCAGCAAAAATAAATTATGTTTAGCAAAAGTAAGTTCAATTCAGCAAAAATAAGTTCAGATCAACAAAAATAAGTTCTGATCAGCAAAATTAAGTTGAGGAGAATAGGGCCTTATACTACGTATTTAATTTCTATTAAAAATATTATATTTTATCTTTTGTTAAAATCATGGAGCTTGAAGCATTATGTAAAATGTGTGAGCTGTAAAACCCCTCAAAAACTAATTAAACTCATTTTCCGTTTTATGGAAAATTGTTTACCCAAGAAGTAATATAATATCTACCTCAATTCAATTTTACTACATTTTTGAAAGAAAAAGAAAAAGAAAGAAAAAAAAGCATGCCCATATCTCAATAAGCCAAATATTTATGGTGCATGAAATACATCATTTATTAAATTGAACCTATGTTGGATACATAATAATTAACTAAGGACTTCCCACAATTATATTTAACTTTTTTTTTTTTTTTTGTAAATTATCTTATAAAAAATACTCCATATAAATATGAAGTCAATTTTATTGATAATCTAAAGTAAAAAAGCACATCAATGAATGATATCAAATATTTAGCACTAAATTATTAGACGACTTTATACTAAATGTGATAAACTGAATAAAATAAATGAGTTATCTAACATTATAACCGTGTATAATTCTCAATATTTTCATAATGATCAAAAATACTTTAATGATTTCGTACAATTCATAGATATATATAAAGTAAAATAATTGGAGAGCATTGGGAGCAACACGTATGTAATATCTCGTATTTTTAGGCATTTTATAAATTTAACTAATAATTATTAAGTGCATTTTTAGTGTTTTTAAGAAGAATAAAGGTTTAACGAATTAATTGATTAATTAAAAAATTTAATAAATTAAGGAGTTCAAATAACTATTTAAAGGTTTTATAATTCTTATAAAGGATTTTATGACATTCTAATACTTGTTAAAGTGTTTTAAAAGTTTCCAAATCGGATTTTTAAGAGGTTTCATTAATTTTTTAAAAATAAAGGGCAAAAAGGTAATTTCCATCATTAAGGGTATTTTAGTAATTTCACCAAAACTGATTTTGGGCCTATAAATACCCCTTTAAATCAAAACTTTCCGAATTTATATTATATATTTGTGTTTTTAAGTTTTCAAAAAACAAAACCTATACCTTAAAACCTGACATCTCCCAACCGGCCCTCTCACTTCGCCGGACTATCTCGCTGGCCACCCTTCAAACCATCGGCGACCAGCCAGCCGACGGCTACCAGCCAGCAAAAGGCATAAGGTGAGGGAAAGACCAAAAACAATCAGCATGATTCTACTATTTTCCAAATCCTCTAGAACTCGACATATCTGCTGTTTTCACATAAGACCTTAACCATTCGTCTGTTTTCCCTCGGCAAAATTTTTCCAACCAGCAATATCTTGGTTCTGACCTTGCGATCACCTCCTCTATTATCCGTTAAGAATCCTCTAGAAGTACCATGTTTTTAGATATTTCTGGTCCTATGAAATAAAAGAATCTATTCCAACTAACAGCGTCAGCCATACTCAGCGCAGCGGCGTCGCATGTGATTGCATGGCTTAACCATACTCGCCTCACAGATATATATTTTGTTTTCCACCGATCTTAGACCCTCCATTGTCTTAGGCGTCTGAAGGACCACTATGTTAACCCCGATGCAACTCTCCCACACCACAAGTACGCCCTTCCGTCATTTCCTACAAGTCAGCTTGGTAGGATAATTATACTTAATCTTGTTGTAGGTTAGGAAAAAGTTAGTAAGATAACAGAAATAACCATTAACCCCACCCCCCCCCCCTCTGTTCGTGATTTTTGAAGGTTTAAAAAAAATCCCTTAAATTTTATTTCAATTCCTTCATAAAAATTATGCTTATGATTATGTTTTTATGCATGTTTTATAATTTAGATAACGTTTTACTTTTATAATTATATTTTATAAAGTTAAGCATGAATTATAAACTTAGGGTTTTATAATAAGTTCATGAGAATAATTAGGGTTTGTATTTTTATTGTTCATAATTCATATATTATGATCATATTTATTGTAATGATGATTCATGAATAGAGTTTAGAATAGTTTTGGAGGTTTTAAAGTGATTGTAAAATTTTTCTAAGTGTGAAAAATAATAGAAGTAATATTATGATCATGCTATAATTTATGTACAAGTGTTTTTAATGCATGAAATTATTATGTGATGATCTTAGAACATTAATATGGTGTTTCAAAGTTAAATTATGGAGTTTGAAGAGGTTTAAAGGAATTTTTTATAATATTCTTAAGCTGCCATTTTGAAAAATTATTAAAAAGAAAGGTTTTTTCAAAAGAAAATTAATGGTTAATGTACGCATGGTATTGTATAGAGATGATATAAGGGATGTTTTGGTTGATTTTTCAACCTTTAAAACTAGTTTAGAGTTGCTGTAAAATTTAGTCAAAGGAAGTTTTAATTAGTTTCGAATTACGTTTTGTAAGAAGCTTCGAGTTAGGCATTTTCTAGTAGTAGTGACAGGTTATCGCCGTTATATACGAGGCGTGTACGTACTAAAGATACTTCATGAGCTTAGGAATCATGCTAGTCGTATTTTACATGCATAAGTTTCATGTTAAAAACTTTATGAGGTTTCGAGAATTTATTGATTCAAGTTGACTCATGTTGACTTATATGATCATTGTTGATAATGCATGATGACATGTTAAGCTTATGATTTGACTACTATGATTTACATTTTGCTTTTATAGTCATTTTAATACACCAATGATGTTGGAATGTTAATTTATTTTGAAAGAAGTTGACCAGTAGTCAATATAGAAGAAGGAAGCAAAATTATGTTGCTTAATAACTTGAGCAAGAAGAAAATTGTTTAGTGAATGTTTATTTACATGTTTAATAGCAATGAGTTTAATGAGCAAATATTTAGTCACTCACAGTTAAAGTTTGGACAAGGAAGAATAAGTAAGTAAGAAAGTAAGAAGTACTAAAATGATCACTTATTAATCAAGATAAGTTAATACAGTGTTCGTGTTTGTTTATGTTGTGATTGTTATGTATGCTACAAGTGAGTCATGACAAGTATTGACTTGATAATCACGTAAAGTGGAAGAGGAATCGCACCAAAACTCTTAGAACGTATATACCTTGAGTTTGAACAATTGGGGGAGTTGTATGAATTGTAATCTATGACTTTTAATCGGAGTACAGGACATTGCACTCTTTATTCATTATTAATGCGTTGGAATTTCGTCACTTATTGTGACATAGGTGATACGTTCTTGGAGTTGTTCCCAAGTTGGTGCCCAAAGAGCGATCGTTATAGGAGGAAACCCGTTTGATGTGAAGTCCAACATTTATAGTTAATAAATGTTAAAATAAAGTGAGTCTATGTTATAGATATATGTTTATGGTAAAGGTAATACTATGTGTTTTATTATTTATGCTCTTGCTTAGGATTATCCATGATAGTGTGTTGCATAGTCTTTGGTATTTATGTACTTAGCTTTGCTGATTACGTGTTTTGTGTGCATGGCATTGTCTTTGACTTGGCCCTACGACGACCCTTTTCAATGGCGAGTAGAAGTCTAGAATAAAGAGAAAGCAACAGATACATATGGACGTAGTCAATCATGCTGGGATTGAATGCGGAGAACTCCATGTTGTCTTTCTTCTTTCTGTTGTTTTGGTTTTGTTTATTCTATTACAAATTGATGACTAATATTGTTTTTATTATGTTGTTGGAACTAAAGTTAGTTTTCAAGTTTACAAAATTTAATTGGTTTTGATGGGCTGTTATTTCGGTTTCAACTTGTTATACAATATTATAGATTTATTTTCTTTATATGGTTTTATGTTGACTTGAGATGTTTCAAAACTAGAAGTCTTCCGCTGTAGTAATTTGATAATAACCTTAGTTGTTATTACGATGGCGATAATGCTTTGGTTTTTTTCTTAATTTAGTACTTCCTATGTTCTTAAATGTTTGATACGTCTGGAATCTTAACACTATTCATAAGATGGGAGAATCTTTTATATTACTTTCAATATATAAAATACAATGTAGTCATATGAAGTCTTGTTTGGTCGTCTCAATAAGTACGTTGTCAATATCCAATTATTATAATTTTTACATATACACAACAAAAAATATTTAAAGTCAAATAAGTGCATCGTCATATGTGCAAGACAAAACGTATCAAACAGAATGGAACTGAAGTAGTAATTATTTAATAAATATTTTCTTAAATAGTTTGGAAATTCCAAGGTGTTACAACGTAGGATTTTATCTTTTCAATACCAATCATGTTTCATATAATTAATTTCTTTCTGATTTGATTTAAATAATTCTTAAGCCACATAATTAAACATATCGTATCAATCATATTAAATTTTTAAGTACATATTATAAGTATTAAAGATATTAAAGGGAAATATTATAAGTACATATATTAAATTTTTAATTACAAAAATATTAAAGATAAATATTATAAGTACAAAATATAATATTGTAATTTTTCCATTATGAAAATGGATAAAACTCTTTGATGTTGTAATTTTTAGATTTAGGGTATGTTTACTTCAGCTGAAAACAGCTGAACTGAACTGAAAGTTTTTATTATGGATTAATGATTTTGAACTATTGATTATTGATTATTGATTATTGATTATTGATTTTAACTATTGATTATTGATTTTTAACTATTTATTTTTAATTATGATTATTGATTTTTTTACTATGATTATAAGGGTTGACTATGACTATTAATTTTTAACTACGGATTATTAATGATTTTTATCTATGGAGTAATGACATAGTAATAATTTTGATATTAATCTACTAATAATTTTTAAACAAAAAAAAATTATTGGTAGTTTATATTTTATGAAATAAAAATCAGTAATACATCTTCATAATTTTTTTGAATGGTAATCTACTTATGTGGTATAATAATATTTTTGTAAACAACAACAACAATAATAATCATAATCATAACCATAATCTAATAAATCATAATAATAATAATGATAGTAATAATAATAATAATAATAATAATAATAATAATAATAATAATAATAATAATAATAATAATAATAATAATAATAATAATAATAATAATAATAAGAACAACAACAACAACAACAACAACAACAACAACAACAACAACAACAACAACAACAATAACAATAACAATATGAACAAATAATATTACGAATAAATATTAGGAATAAATAATTTAGCAAAAATAATAATTACCAAAATAAAAGAAGGGCTGAAGTAAACTGAACAGAACGAAGTCGAATTGAACTGAACTGATTTTAAGCTGAAGTAACAGACCCTTAATGTGACACGATACAAATTTGTTTGAAAATTAAGTATCATATACAAAGTGTTATTTTTATGAATTTAATTATAATATGACAACTTATTGTATTTACAAGTCATGATTTTGAACCATATCTCTTAATATTATTTGAGTAATGTTTGGTATGAGGAGACACGTAAAATTAGCTATGAAAAAAATAATTTTAAAATCTATATTTAATTAAAGGTGTTCAAATAATTAGATGAAAATCTATGTGTCAAATAAATGAGTATAATATAACTAAATAAATTTATTTCAATCATAGTATTTTCAAATTTTGAACAAAAAAATTATTTATTAGATAAGACAAGTCAATCTTTTAAAATAAAATATTGTATTAGCCCGTGCATCACACGGGTTTCAACAATAGTATATATCTAAAGTAGAATGATTGGAGAACATTAGAGTACTACGTAAGGATTTTATCCATTATAAACAAATCATGTTTTAGATAATTGATTTTTTTTATTTAATTAATTCTCATGCCTCATAAGTAAATCAAACAAATCATATTGAAAATAAAATAATCAAATAACACATAAACAAAGTTAATCAATGATAAGAAAGATAAATTGTTAAGAATAATTCTACCAAGTAAGATAAATTAATCAATAAAAAAATATTAAGAGATAAAAATAATTATGCAAATTAGATATTAGCAAGTATGTTGGCCCTGGCGTTGCTCAGAAAATACTTTAAAAAATAATTAGTTTGCTTATTAACTAATGAAAAATGAAATTCGATCAATAGAACATTATGTATGATACATGGGGATTGTTATTTGACGTCCACATTTACTAGGCAACATCCACAATTTATTTATGAACGGACAAAAATGCCCTTTTTTACTTTTCTCTCACTATACCACCACCTTACCACCCTCTAACCATACCACCACCGAACCACCCTCTAACGACATAGCAACCACCACCACCAATCCTTATTTGTTTGTTTTTTTTTTTAAATGGTGGAGCACCTAGTTGAACCGCCCAGCCAGTGGGACCAGTGGCTTGACTAGGCGCCAGCACCATGGTAACAGCGCCTAGACCAGCCGCCGGTGCCACAGGCTGGGTGGTTCGACTAGGCGCTCCACCGTTTTTTGTATAAAAAAACCAAAATTAAAAAAAAAATTACTAGCCACCTAGTCAACCACCGCACCTACCACCAGACGACTCCTCCGACTACCCACCATCAAAGACTCTTCCGACTACCACTACCCACTGCACGTCGCCCACCACATCATGTGAACAAAATTAAAAAAAAATGAAACAAGCGGGTGGCTTAGGCGCCGCCGCCAGCCACCAGCGCCTGGACCAGCGCCGGTGGCTGGGGGCGCCGCCTAAGCCACCCGCTTGTTTCATTTTTTATTTTATTTTTTTTGTAAAAAAATAATAAAAAAGTGGTAGTGGTGGGCTGAGTTGGATGATTGGTGGTGGCGACGTCACGACAGTGACGTCGTGCGATGGTGGGTGAGTTGAGTGAGGTGGTGGTGGTGGGTGAGTTGGAAGAGTTAATGGTTGTGAGGTGGTATGTGAGGTGATTGTGAGAGAGAAAAAAAAAGTAAAATTACAATGAAAATGGCAAAAAGGGAATAACAACGTAAATGTTGACGTCAACCTAGTAAAAGATGGACGTCAAATAGCAACTCAGATGACATATGGGGATACTTAATTAATACAAAAATAATAGTTAATTGAGTTGGTAAGATCAATTATTTAGTAAACAAAAGTCTTGGGTTCAAATCTTGTTGAAATCAATTTTGGGAATATAAAAGCATGACATAATGTTAAAGAATAATATAGGAGAGTGCCACGTGACATATCTATGTCATCAAGAACGCCTTTTAATATACTAGTTGTGACACCGTGCACAATGCGCACGACGCCCCAAAATATATATGTTTGTGATTATATTGTTTAGGCTTATACGATTCATAGTCAATGATTTTCGGTATAATTCGAGTGTAATGGATATATATATGATTTTGGTGATACACATGATTCTAATTTGGCCTTACGTTGATTGTATGATGTATACTAATTATTAGTTTGTTTAATAGTTATATATACTATTAAATTGTCAAATCTATCATGATTAAATTTTTTCAAAATAACATATAAAGTATGTCCAATATGTTTAATAGTATTTATTTTTTATATAACAATAAAATTTTATGATTGGTCAACTATTGCAATAAATAAGTAAATTATTGTGAGGGTTTTCTATATACTATGCATGCAAGTTTATCATCATTAAATCCTTTATTTTTATAAATAAATAGACAAAACTCATAGATTTGTTTAACAATGTCAACTATTTAAATATCAATAAAATTTTCTGGTTGTTCCAACTTGGGAATAAACAGGAATATTACTGTGAGGGTTTCTTGTAGTACACGTTCAACCATAAAACTATACACTTAGGTGAATAAAGTCAGTTTCTCTTTTTCTGATGTTGGCTGTTACTCTTCCTTCACTCTCATAAATGTCTTGGTTTCTGTTTTTCTTTCCTTTTCAATTTATCCTATCATTCAATTTCTTCACCAAATAAACTCTTTTAGACTTTTGGATCTTTGTAAAACCGTTGGTATTCCTTGAATGTTTCTCATCTCCATTGTTGGTAGTGAGTCTCGTGATTTGCATGGGCTGATTCGTTTGATCATTAATCTTCTATTACTCGTCTTGGTTTGAGGTTTGATTTGAATTTGCTTTTATCTTTCTCAAATTTATTCCATTTGTGTAGTTTCAAGATTTTAATTAGAGTTCGTAAAATTTGAAAGTGTATTTTGTTTAGGGTTTGCGATTTCTAGGTGCCGAAGAAAACAATAACAGGTGCTACACAAAAACTCCATTAATGTTCCATGATTCATTTGATATATTCCGTATGATTAAGATTGATTTAGGTTGATATATCTCTCTTTTTTTGCAAGGTTTACGAAGGCATTTGTATTGCTGCATGTCTGTTTTTTCTCCTCCCCTGTAAGGTTTTTTTCCATTTCATTGGTGTACTATTCAAGATCTACTTATTTTCAGATTATTAGTAATATCTATATACTATGATTCTAAAGTTTTCTGTGTGTTTGTTGTATTGTCTTTAATTGACCTATGTTTAGATTTTCAATCTTATTAATGTAACAATGGTTTGCTGATTTTTATTCCTTTATTTGGCATGTTATAGTTGTTAGTTTAATTGTAGGACAGAAAAATAGTGGGATTTTTGTATTTAATAGCAAATCAATAATTGTAACTGTAATTGGTTTTGAATTGTCTTACTGAAAAGAATAGTTGCCTTGATTTGCTGTTATTGATTTAGAGAGTATATTTTTGCTACTATGTTAATAACGTAGTCGGGGTTTACAAAGATATACCTAATAATATTTTCATAATAATAGTCCATTAAGATATGTATAATATTTTTGTAATAATATTTATATAATCTAGCATTATTGTTGATCATTATATTGTCTTTAGTTTAAAATGATTGTTTTAATTTCATTAGGCTATGTTAACCTTTATCAATTTGAAAGAGGTTCCTTGGGTCATTGTTGAAGAATTAATGTGTAAGTAAAAGGCATTCCATGCATATAATAACTAAAAGTAAGGAATGGAAGAATTGTGTTAATGATATGCGATCTTCTATATGCTTTTGATTGAGCCTAATATGGTATTAAGTACTCTTAAAATATTTTGAAGTTCATTTGTGTTTTGTGCATTAGAAGATAAAGCAATTGGTTGCATGGGAATCGTGCAATAGTATTTAACTCGATTTTAACAACTTTTTGTGCCAAAGAATAATGGTTAGCTTTCTTTGTAGGGTTATTAGGGTTGCTAGTACCAACATATGAGCAACCATTACTATTAGGTTCTATTTTGTTCAAATCATACTTCTAGATGACATTTAAAAAAGAACAAATTACCATAACCTAAGTGACTGTAATTATATTATAGTAAACCTCAAAAATTTTTGTGGTAAAGGAATAATAATGTAAATATTATCCTTTCCATCGAATGCAAATCTTCTCCCATTTAATTTAGATGAGTATGTCTGGAATAGCCTATCAGTAATTTTTCTTCGTGTAGAATTGCTTTCGATTGATAAATCCTCCGCAGTCATCTTAATTTGCAAAGACCAAGCAAGTCTATAGCATTTTGTAGCATATTAAACTTGATGATGAGATAGTAGAGTTCAAGTAGTATATTATAGCATATTGACAAAAGGCCCCGTCTAAAGATTCAACTGAAATTTTCAAATGGCTCACGAGCATAGATATGCGATGACCACTGCTTCCAAATCCTGGGCTGCACATTTGTGGAAGAGAGAAAATAATGGGAATTTTATCTCTGTGGAAAAAACATTAAAGGTTTCCATGAATATATTTCAGGCTTTTAATGTATTCTTTTCCTATACCAGAGATCCATTATTTCTTCTCTATGTGTTGTGTGCAGAACGATGACCAATGCTCCCATAATCTGGTTTTCATATAAGTCAAAGGAGGAGAATAATGGTAACCCTAGGTTTGTGAAAAAAATACGTTGAAGGCTTTTATTAACGTATGTTAACCCTTTAATGTATTTTTTTCCTTATACTTGTCGATCACTATTTTCTCTTTTTGTGTTATATGGAAAACAAAATTTGAGAGCATTGTTCGTCGTATACCTGTGCTCATGAATTGTCTGAAAGTTTTGGTTGAATCTTTAAACGGTACCTTTTATTAATATGCTGTAATATGCTGCTTGTGTTTTGCTATCTCATCAAAAAGATTGATATGCTATGAAATATTGTAGCCATGCTTGGTCGTTGCAAGTATTGATAACTGCTGAGGTTTTATTAATCGAAAGCAAAGCTACACGTAGAAAAATTGGTAGTATGCTATTATTGACATGTTTATCTAAATTAAATATGAGGAGATTTGCATTCGATAGAAAGGACAATATTGATATCGTGGTTCTTTGTCATAAGGATTTTTTGAATTTGAGGTAATGTATAGAGTGTGTTTGAGTGAGGTAATTTTTTATTTAGTTAGAATTGCATTTGTTCTTATTCAATGGATTGATGTGGTTTCTTTCTTTTTGGAGTAGGAGGATGGGATCTACTTCTCGCGAGCATGAAATTACTATTAAAGGTAGTTCTCAATTTATGTTATTATTAGAGGGGCAATGGAAAGACTATGTGGTATTATTTCTGTTTATAGTATTTCCAATCTTTTATGTTGTAGTATGTACTTAGAGTTGCCTCGTTGGTCTGGGCATAATTGTTTTTGCGTGTATTAAACTATCTGCAGAAATTACCTAGAAAATTTGTTGCATGTTTTGGGAGTGAGCTGGCTGGTCACTGCAAGCTTGTTAGTCCAAGTAAATGTACTTGGTTTGTGAAGATAACCATGGAGAATGGGGACGCTATGTTATGTGATGGTTGGGAAAAATTTGTTTCTGATTTTAACATAGGTGAAGGGTATAGCGTATTTTTTTATTATTTAGCGTATTCGGTATTTGATGTCCTCATCTTTGATGAGTCAGGTTGTGAATGCCCTCACTCATATTTTGTGCGTGATTGTTCTTCTAATGATGTCACTGCCTCTTCTGAAAAAGGCAGCAATTCTGCAAGCAATGACTGTATTATCATAGGTGTTATTGATTGTGAGACTTATGCTGATTTGAATGTTTTGGAGTTGAAAGAAAGATTGCGGAGTGCAAGATTACACATACGAGGACACAAGCATGATCTGATAGCACGCCTAACAAGATACATGAGAGGGAAGGTCCTTGAAGAAGCCAAAGTGCAACCTATTGGTCGCCCAAAGAAAAAATAAATATGTTAGGATAATTAATGTATGGTTATAAGATATTTGTCCCTCTTTTTTTTATTGCTAAATATGTATGCTTTTTATGACTATTATATGGTATTATGCTTATGAAGAGATGATTTATTTTGAAATGGTATAATTGTAATACATTAATACTTGTACCTAATTTGTTTGGTCGTAGTATGTTTTGGATTTTTTTTTTATTTATTTTCTTATAATAATAACTTATTTGTTTTTAGTAGATATATATATGGCATGTGATTGTATTTCTATTAAGTATTTGTAGGCCATGAATTTGTGTTTATGTGTGTAGGTGCTAAATGTAGCAGGTTGTGTATTGTATACATATATATAGCGTTTTATATTACTCTAAATGGATGTTAAGTATTGTTGGCTAGATATATATCTTTGTATTGTATTGTATAGTGGTTCAAGACAATCTATCTTTCTTTTCGTGGTCGGATATTAATATTTGTAATGCAAAGGCAATGTATTTGTATAGAATACTGTTGAATATTATTGGGCAGTAGCTTGAACACACTAAATCTACTGTCTCTGTGTTCATCGTTTGTAGTTGAAAACAAAATACGGCTACATATTATTACATGAACAATGAAAGCGTATATAGTTCTATTATTATTAATATGCTAGAAATAAGTTCTACATGTTTAGTATGAGCATAGAAGTTACTAAAATTCAACTGCACGGGCAGACCAAAACAATGCATGGCTTTTGCTAAGAGCTAGAGTTGGACCAATAATAATATCTGCCCATTTCATCTGTAAGTCTTCAATTAGGGTAGCTATTGCCTCAGCATCATCCTGTAGAGTTTTACATGATTATTTGTCAGGGTTATCGAGGAATAGAGTTAATATGTATNGAATAGAGTTAAAATGTATGCTTAGAATAACTGATGTTGCACCCTTTACCTTTTGCTCCCAGAGTACATCAGAAGGCACACCAATGAGCTTTTCAATCTCAGCATTGAAAAAAGTCACCTCAATCTCCCCTGTTTCATCTGATATTGTACTTTTCAACGTGGCTCTACAATAGAATAATGCTCTTGTTATATAATCCATGTAGTAGATTCTAAACTGTAAACTAAGCATGACGTATCAATGGCTTAGTAATATTACAGCTGGACATGTCAATCTCAGTTTTTTACCTAGGCACACATTTTGTTTCTGCAGGTGCACAAGACTTGCAGGTGAATAGCGACTCTAATGTTTGTGGTGGCGCAATTGCTCACTTGCCACATTTATCACACCCCAAATATAGATGGAGCTGATCAGCTGTGACATTTGGAAGATGTGCATGTAAGATAAATTGCTCTTCTTGCCAAGTATTGTGGGCCTGCAATGGCAAAAACATATTATACCATATTCAATGGTGATGGTTTGTAATGATTAGCGACTGGTGATCATTTAGATTGTACATAGTTTCATACCTTTCGTTGTTAAAGTTTTGATGCTGTTATCTGCATTGGCCTTGCATCAGCAGCCAACAATAACACAAGCTTTGATTGATGATCAACTAATTTTCCGTTGTTTGCAGTAGCCATGTTACGAAATGGAAAGGGCATAAACTAACACTGTGACACTAATATAACCGATGCTTACATTGGCTGCATATAGGAGGATCTTTTTTTATTGCTCACCAAGATCGTAATGCATCTGCTTTGGGTCCTTTAGGATTTGAAATAACTGAGGTTGACATCGATGAACATAAAGTAAAACCTGGCTTAAAAAGAAACACAAACGGCTATGTAAATATTATAAATTATGTAACGACCATTAATCATCTAGAATACATTTAAATAAGCTAATAATTTTTTTTTGTTATAACCTCTATAGCCTTGGATCCTCAAAGCTGTAAGACCAATCACAGTAAATGAGTTGGCCCATTCCTGAGTTAGGTGGGCATATGGTTGTGCAATTTCATTCCAGAGAGAAACTACAATAGGCTTGTCATGACTGGTGCAAAGCATAATGAAGTTTAGCTGATGAATACACTATCAATCAATTAATGGGCTATATAATAACAGTAAACCTAGCTTATGATACCTATGGTCAATTGTGCGGAATTCAAAGACTTGATTTTCTCCACCTTGAGCCCTAGGTATTGATCTCGGTCCACTTGCATATAGCAAAACACCAAGGATGTCTGCAAATTATTTTGATATTTAGTCGTAGCTGGTATAGATTAAGTATGACATGTATAGAACGGAAATGTAAGAGATGTTCATGGTTTTATTACCATAAAGTGTGTCATCATTGATGTTCCGTGGTATTGCAGATATGTTGCAATATTGTGGCCCGAGCACAGCTGGATCATCTGGAACCGGATCAATGGTAGCTCGTCCATTAATAATGAGAGCATGTTCTTGAGGTCGTGTAGTATGCTGGGCGGGTATTTGTGTAACAGTTGCATTAGAAATCTCATACTCTCCATTTCGCTGCAAAGCCTCATCAAATGCTTCAATGTCATTATTGAACAATGTAGCCTTCATTCTGAATCCCTAATAAGAGCAAGCATATCATCTCGTTAGCTTGTAGGTTAACATTTTCATAGATGTCAAAGGGAAACATAATTTGTAATTTATGATACCTCTGCATCCTCAAGTAAGAGCCTTTGATATCTTGACTTGTTCTCTGGTTTTTGAGGTGATCCTTTGTGAATCACTTTCACTTTGATGGTGTAGTTTTTGTTTTTGCTTGTTAATTCTCTAAGGGGCTTATACTCAGGTTTCATATTTCTTCTGCAAAATAAAGGTTATAAACTCACTATAGTAATAACTATGATGTCTTCTATTATATTATATATGCAACCCTTAATCAATATAGGTTTATAATCTGTATTGTTAAAAGGAATTTGAAAATGGTAATTCTGTAATAATGATTTGAATTGTGAATTACATACTTTTATATTTCTATTTGGTGGCATGAATAATGAATTAGATGCTTTTATATGACCATTTGAAATAGGACTTTTGTATCAGATCACCTTTTACGTGTAGTATTTAGAAGCCTGTGTGTTAACTTGGTTGTTATTATAAACAGTTACTGCATTTTGCCTGTCATGCTATCCATTATACATAATTTTTTCTGTGATTAACAACCACTACATAGGATTTAGTCTGTGAATATATGTTCATACCTTCTTATACTATGTGTGCATAAAAATACATAGCATATCTGACATTCAATTCTAGAATTAATGACAGCGATAATCTAGCATTCTCAAAGAGTATTATGATACATATTATAGTTTGACTCTGAATTTCTGTAGCGAAGAGTATGTGTCATGCATACAAATTGTTATCTGATTAAGAACATGTAAACCTAAAACTTAGAACAACAATTAATATGAAAAGGCTGTTATTTGCTGCTTCTTAGAATGATGTATGTCTCTAATTCATCTACTGTTATTATAAGCCATCATTGGGTGCAGTGAATTGGTATAGCAGTGGTAGAATAAGATCAAAGAGAAAAAGGCATGATTTATAGACTGTAATAGAAGTTGCTCTACTGAAGTAGTATAGTTAAACATACCATAATAATGCAATGGATACAATGAAGCTCATACCTTCTGTTGAAAGCAGAGGCAACAGTGTTATCCAGCAAACCAAAGCAAGAAGACCTTCTGAATAAAACAGAACCAGAAATGTTAGTAGAAAGCTTAAATTTGATAGAGAAAAGCATTTGCTGAATTTTGGTGCTATGATTAAAACATTACTAGAGATAAGGTTATTGAAGCCACAAAATAGTCAAAAATGTTTAGGAAAAGTATGAGAAGTAGCCCATACCTTATTGTTTGGTGGAAGAAAAGGGTTTCAACTGTTCATGCACTGCTGTTCATTAAACAGTTCTGTAGATGTAGTAGGTGTGCAATTCCAAGTTTTATTAATTTAAAATAAAAGTGCATTGCATATCTTAGAAAATCCAGAAAATCATGGTATTTGTTGGACTCTAAAAGCAAATTATGTATGCTAAAAATATGGCATTGTTGAAATGTAACTACTATAGCTAGTTCTGCTTCAAATATAACAGAAAGACTAAAATATTAGCTAATGTGGCTATTTCTGTACATACACAATTAGGAGCTGCAATTGAGTGGAATGCAATACAAACTTGACATATATTATCTGCTTTTGTTACATATGCTACATTAAAAAGAAAAATCCTAATCGTACATCATGCTAATTTTTTAGTATATAAATTTATGGTAGTGTTCAAGGAGATACAATAATATCTATTAACTTTTCAGATTATGTATAGCCTTGAACAAAAGATGCTTGGTATATCATAGCTTCAAAACTTAATGGTATTCTTACGCAAAATGTTGAATATATATGATGCTGGCTAAGCTGTTTTTCATGTGCTCCATTTAATGTTTATAGAATGCTGTAGACAATGTAAATTCTGAATCAGTGAGGTAAACTCCAATATGTAGAATGGATGGCATATAAAAAACAATGTGACCATTATGCCTATGTAGAATGTATGATTCCAGCTCTCTTGAGTATTTCAAATGACACCACATTCCGAACTAAATGTGTAACCTGATTTTGCTCGGTGTCGAACGCGTATACACTAACTTTGGAGGCTGTTCGAGCTCTGGATAATGCCACATACAGCTGGCCATGAGAAAAGCAAGGACTTCTCAAATATACACCTACTTCCTGCAGAGTCTGTCCCCGAGACTTATTTATAGTCATAGCAAAACTCAGTTTAATTGGGAATTGCTTTCTTTGAAATTGGAATGGGAAATCAGATGACACAGCTGGCTGAAGACTAATCCGAGGCAACAAAACTTCATGACCTTTCATATATCCGGTAGCAATTTCACAAAGTATAAGTTTAGGCATGAATCTTCTACAAATGAGTCGTGTTCCATTGCACAATCCATTGCTTGGATCTAAATTCCGTAGAACCATAACAGGACAACCTTCTTTCAACACNTAACCTTATTTCAACACTAATTCATGAGGGCTCATGCCTCCAAAACATAATGTATGCAAAAAATCTGTGGGGTAAATGTGACAATTATCATCGATTAAAGTATCAAAACTTTTATATGTTACAATATCACCTTGAAACTCTTCAATAAATGATGAATTAATTGCATCAACATCATCATTTTTTGGTGTTAAAATAGCCTGCTGAAGGAAAGCAGCTTCATCGTTGTTAACTCCCCTTTTTGGAAGCAACGTATGCATTAGTTCATTAGGCTGCTGAGTACCCTCAGCTGCAATACAATGTATGTTTTGTGGCAGCTGTAGCATTTCTTGTTCAGCATGTTGAAGTTTACCATCACCCAAAGCAAGTAAAAAATCTGCAAAAGCTGCATCTTGTCTTGCACGCATATTCTCTTGCAAATGAAATCGAGTAAAATAAGGCCATAGATGAGAAGAAACTAAACTTGCTTCAACAGCTTCTTTTTGTGTCTTATGGGGAAGCACTGGCAATACTTGCCTAAAATCTCCACCAAACACCACTATTTTGCCTCCAAATATCAATTCTGGATCACATAAATCTCGCAACAGCAAATCTAAAGCATGTATACTTGCTTTATTTGACATTGGAGCTTCATCCCATATGATGACAGTTGTTTCTTTCAATAAGGCAGCAACAGAACCTTGTTTTGGGACGTTGCATGCAAGAGAAACATTATGATCAATTGGTAATTTGAATCTCGAGTGTGCTGTTCTGCCATGTGGTAAACCAGCAGCAGCTATTCCAGACGAAGCAGTTGGCAACACTATTTTGTCCATCTGTCTGATCTTTGCATATAAAGCACAGTATAGGAATTTTTTCCCCGTTCCGCCTGGACCATCAATAAAAAAGGCACCAGACTGATTTCTCTTCACTGTTTTCATTATAGCTTTGTATGCTGTCTTTTGTTCATTGTTCAACTTTTTCCGAGCATGTATATATTCCTCCGGTATTGGAGCATGTACAACATCTCGAATATCTCTTGTGGCTCGTAATTTTGGATCTTGTACATTTTTTAAATGCTCAAGTCCAAATTCAGCAAGAGTTTTTCCCATATGTTCTAACAGCTGTTCAATTTTCTCTGCTGTCATAGCTAAAATTACATTTTCAGGTAATTCACCATTTCTCCGAAAGTCTTCTGAGAGGTGCTTATAATATTTTTCCCATGTTTCAGCTGGGCTGGCAGGCGTGCAAAATATTAATAATGTGACAAATAAATTCCTCAATGAATTAGGCATATGAGCTTCGATTGCTTCATCTAAGCACTGATCTGCCAGGTCAGTTTCCTCAACTAAGCCTCATTTTTTGCATGCTTCTTGGTAAGTACTACAAACATATCCATTCACAGTTTTTAGATCATCATACGACGTAGGAGCACGAACATTTGCTAATAATATCCTTAGAAAATATCTATCTGGATCCGATGGATTAACAAACGTTAGTCGACCAACCATGAAAGCTTTCTTTCTATCTTTCCAAATCCTAGCCCTATCATCCCAAACAAAGTATTCTGGGAATTCAGAATACAAATACTTTGGACCATTAGGTCGTGATTTGTTCATCTCGAAAAATTGAGTTAAAGGAGTTTGGGCACGTCTTAAATCATACACAACATACTCAAGGTTCTCATTTTCACCAAAATTTATGCTTTGTGAGTTCTCACAATGAACTGCTAGGGGCATTACTGATGGTGGCATTTCATGTAAATCAAATCCAAATATGCGCCACGCTGCCTGAGGCGGAGAAACTCATCTGCCTGATTGGAAGTTATCAATCTCATTAATAGGCTCACTACTTTCATTACTTCCAACGAGAAAAGAGATGCGATCTTGACCTTTGTAAACATACTTATAAAGGTACTTGACTGCTTGGATAGTAGAACATATTTCAATATTGAAATGACAATCAAAAAGAGCCAATAAATAAGGTTTATAAGGAATTACCCATTTGTTATCCATTTCATGGCCACGTATAACAATTTTTTCACCAATATATCGCCGCCTATATAGGATAGCCATCATCATTAGTTGTTGTGAAATCTGCAAAATCTTTAGGATATCTTGCTTTGCAACATGGTTTGCCTTTTTGCTCCTTCATACACGGACTTCTCGGATTTGCCAAACCACAGAGGCCATGCATCATATGATTAAGCACAGCAGTACGAAGATGTGGAGTAGTTACATCTGGTATTTCTGCATAAATAAACTTGTCAAACTGTTCTGGGAATTTAATCTTATAACCATCCTTTAAAATGATGAGAAAAAATGTGCATGTGGAAGCCCCCGTTTCTGAAATTCAACCACATAGATGAAAGCTGCCACCTCACTAAACAAACGTTTATCGATCATTTCCTTTTTTGCAGCGAGTAACTTAGCTATGAAAATCCTAGCTATTAAATCTGGCCTGTTTTGTGCCAACTCACCAACAACTAGTTCTTCTTTGATTTCTGCCCAATTAGAATTACATGTCATTATAGCAAATATGTCAGGTTTTCCAAAACGCTGCACAAGTGTCATTGCATTTAAATAACGGCGACGCATATCGCGTGGTCCACCAATAAATGAAGGAGGCAATACAATTCTATGTCCAGCATCTGCCCCTTTCACTTCTCCCATAACAATCGCATCAATCAACCCTTTGTATAAATTTGCACGAATTTTAGGCTGGTTATATCTAAAAAAATCTAGCCGTGTATTTTCTAGCTTAACATACATATCCACTATAAACTGTAACAATAGCCTTCCTGTAGCCAACACACGATTTCCAATTCGAATCTGCAACATATATGCATAATATTCACGACAAGATATATCTTTGTGTGGTTTTTTCTTTGGAAGAACAGAACCTACAGCAGCGTGAATACATTAGCAATAATAATAAGGTAAATGTGACAGGCAAAACATAAGAGAGAATGTAGTTCAGAAATCTACGTTTTGTTTCTTGGTTGACGAGATCAGCAGCATCTGTTGAATGTTGAACAGGCCCCATATCAATCATTGGTATAGATATGCTCTTCTTACGAAATCTTGGAATTCCAGGATGCCACCCACTTTCCCCAAAGGGGAAGTTAAGAGGGTATTGTAAAGGATCATAGCAACCGTAGGAATGCTGTATTCTATATGTTGAATCTGATCTCCCTGACAGAGTAATGTAGGGACCATTGCAATCATCTCCTACAGACTGATCAACCCATATTGCAGCGACTTCGTCAGATCTGGGTGCATTATACACTCGCACATCATTTACAGCATTCGTATTAATCCGAATATGTGTATCTTGAGTGATGGGTAATTCTCTCAAACTTTTAAAAAACTGAGCGTAAGGATTCTCATACATCACCTTCATTAAGATTATAACATCAGGCCGCAAATTATCAAAACAGCTTGATCTTAATGAATGCTCAGCATGAGAATCATAAAAGTAAAGCTGTAGAAATTTAGGACATTCATTTGTAGGGAGTAAATCAGGCAAGAAATGATAGATTTGCCCATGTAAGCAGAACACATAGATTCCTTTGTGTGTTTTACAATCAATCCTTCCACCTAACGAACTAAATGCAAAGAGGTTATTATAAATCCTAGAATGTTTTTGGAAATGTTGTCCAAGTTCGCATGTAGAAGCATATAAATAAACCAATTCATCAGGGAATTCATTTGAAGCAACCTTAACTTCTCCAGTTACACAACAAAAACCAGGGGATTCATATTGAAATTTCTTGGCTCCACAATATTGACAATATGTTGGTGGCGATAACATATGGGGAACAGTTGGTAAGAGATTCCAATACACCGCTTCAGAAGCTGCAAGCATTTTAAAATTTAATGACAAACGCATGCACCGAATCAATACCATTTGAGGACATTGAAGTCTTTTTCTCTGCATTTCATAGATCACTTTTTAAATTTCATAAAAACTAACCTAGTTCTCGAGTACGGACACGTTTAGACTTTTGTATAGAAGCTTTTGGGGTGAATTCATTTGCCATATCAGTAGACAATAAATCACCACTAAATCCATCTAACAGTGAACTAAATCCCCTCTTATGTTCTGCCTGTTCCATTTCATCTGACCCAATAGTTGTTGGAATAAACCTCCGCATTCGATGAGTGACCACATCAGATGTGTATTCCATGGCGCACTTCATTACCATGATAAGAATACAAATGAAACAGTCTAGAATCAGGTTTTCAGCACCAAATCTAAAACAGCAATGTATTCACAGATTCTTTGCCTTGTATTTTATAAGGTTGTATTGTCAAACTTTCCAAATAAAGATATGCAATAAAACTCTATTCTTATAAAAATCAGTAAAACAAATAAAATGAATAATAATAGGCCTTTCCATTCATTTTCCAAAACATTTCTACAAAAGACGCAAGTATAACCCTAATTGCGTACCCATACAATATCAGATTTACAATACATTTGACACTGCATATACTAACACATAACAATCGCAATATATCTAATCATAAGGATTCTAAAGTAATAGAGACAACTACTCTTACATACCAAACCTTATACTACAACACCACCAAACTATATGCCTACTCCATTACATTACTGCCATCACATGCCTACATTATATATAAAAGGATTGATCATAGAACACCAACTTATCCAACTATGCGACCTAATGAGAAAGCTTTCTATGTTAAAAAAATGCTTCCAAATCATCTTCCACCATCTCATCCTTCACAATAGCAGGGAGTGAACGACTATGTTCACCAACCCATGGCTTCTTTGGAGCTGGTGGAGGACATGCTGATTGCTGAATTTTAGATTTCAGGGACTTAGGAGTGGTTGCATCTTGCTCAACTACAGAAATAGAAGCATCTAGGCTCTCAGCAAGCCCAAGAACACGCTCTTTTATATTAACATATCTCACACGTGCATAATCGGTTGCTTCAGCATTTTTAGACAGCAAATGATAATATATGTCTTCAATCTCAAACATATACTTAGTCATTAGAAAATCAATCACCCTCTTAGCACATGATTGCTTGGCCGTCTCAACATCAAACGACTTATAACCAGTAACATATCAAGAAGAAACATTTCTATTAGGCACACATCCACCAGCCCAAGAAATGAAAATCCCTTCAGATATCTTAGAAGTATCTATTGGAATCAGCGGAATCTGCAATGCATTAATCACCTTCCTCAACAACTGCAAGAAATCAATCTGAATTGACTTACAACTCCAATCTATTCCTTCAACTTGATGGAAATCAAAAGATGTAACAGCAGGAACATTTTTCTCAATTCTTTGTAACGTACTTTCTTTAAACTGATAAAGCTGCTCACACTGCTCATTCTGAACACCCGCTTCCAAGTTCATATCCATAACTCTCATTTTATGTATATCAACAAGGAAGACACTCATCTGCCGTGCTGCAGACTGACATGATTCCTCAAATGTGTCCTTGTCATCCCCAATAAGAGAACATCCAAATTCACAGAGGGGAAGTGACACAGTAACCTGCGCTACTTCTCTAACCATATCGTAACAACTATACACAGGCTCTGCATAACCCAAAGCATGACAAATACGCTCTAACACAGGACGATAGTCAATTGAAACGATAATTGATTGTGCCATTACCTTTACAAAAAAACAGTTGCTAATTAATTTTAAAGAGTATCCATATGGTGCAAAATATATGCAGTAGTTAACAATCAAATTCTGAACCTAATATAGAAGTCCCCAACAAAGAGTAAATGCAATTTAATCAATATCATTCAGTTTCCTAACAACCATTATATAAATATTGAACCATTATATTATGAACTTAGGTAAGGCTTGTCTTTCACATGCAATATAATGTACAACACAACAAATAAACAAATTAAAAGATCATATGATTTATTACATAGTTTACACCACAAAATTAGCAAGAAACTAACATACATCAGAACATATATTCTAATGCAAAAACCATAACATACAATAAAAGCTGAAATAAGCTTATGAACACACCATAATATACAACAAAAAAGTTAAAAACAGAACCATAACTTACCAAACTGTGAAACTCCTTGCTACAAACTGTGAGACTATTCTGAATCAAACAACAATAATTGAGAATTTAATCAATATCATTCAGTTTCCTAACAACCATTATATAAATATTGAACCATTATATTATGAACTTAGGTAAGGCTTGTCTTTCACATGCAATATAATGTACAACACAACAAATAAACAAATTAAAAGATCATATGATCTATTACATAGTTTACAACACAAAATTAGCAAGAAACTAACATACATCAGAACATATATTCTAATGCAAAAACCATAACATACAATAAAAGCTTTATCATAAACAAACCATAACATACAATAAAAGCTGAAATAAGCTTATGAACACACCATAATATACAACAAAAAAGTTAAAAACAGAACCATAACTTACCAAACTGTGAAACTCCTTGCTACAAACTGTGAGACTATTCTGAATCAAACAACAATAATTGAGAATTTAATCAATATCATTCAGTTTCCTAACAACCATTATATAAATATTGAACCATTACATTATGAACTTAGGTAAGGCTTGTATTTCACTTGCAATATAATGTACAACACAACAAATAAACAAATTAAAAGATCATATGATCTACTACATAGTTTACAACACAAAATTAGCAAGAAACTAACATACATCAGAACATATATTCTAATGCAAAAACCATAACATACAATTAAAGCTGAAATAAGCTTATGAACACACCATAATATACAACAAAAAAGTTAAAAGCAGAACAAGAACTTACCAAACTGTGAAACTCCTTGCTGCAAACTGTGAGACTATTATGAATCAAACAACAATAATTGAGAATTGAATGGCAATCCAAGGCACATATATTGATATATATAACCAAAGACACAAATAAGAAGAACCAAGACCCATGTTCCATGGAAAAAGAAAACAATAGATCACACTTACCATTCCCAAAGTAAGCAGCAGTATCACAACAGTAACAAAATCTGTACTGCATATTATTTTTTAATTAAAAGGCATGAGGAAGCCTAAATTTCAGTATCAACATCTAATAAGAAAGGACCTTTGGCGCTCTTTTTTTGGCACCAAACACCCCTAATTTATGGGACACCATGTACATAATGAAGTGGCAGTTAGTTTGAATAAGAGTGGGTCCACAGCAAGTAACACTTCTTCCCTTAAAACCATATGGGCATACATCCTAAATACCTTATCCTAACCCCCACAATACCTCACTATAATAACCCAAATTCCAAAGGGCCAAAATCCAACACATAAAACAGTATAGCACAAACAAACTGTCAAGGCCCACAAATATATGAAACCCAAACAACATAACCCACAAACTAAGAAAGCCTTGCAACACTAACCTAATCTGACATTGCTGATAAAGACAATAAGCTTAACCCACCTAACTAATCTAGAAAATTAACTCATTCAGCTTAACCAAATTAGCCAAGCAACATACTCAATCAATTCCATCAACTAACTCCTAACCCCAATCTGATTTAATCGATTTCACTTCAATGTATTCAATTCAATTCAATCCAATTGAATAATAAACTAAATTACTGCAATATGACTGAAAATCAANATGAAAATCAAAATAAAACATAACACAATTAAGTAGTCAATTTCAAAGCATTCAATCATATATTCAATCCAATTGAATAATAGACTAAAGAACTACAATTGGACCCAAAATAAAACATAACACAATTAAGCAGTGAAATAACCACCAAGAACGAAACAAATGAAAAAACAATCTAAACTCAAATACCAATCCTGACATTGACAAAATAGCCACCAAACGACGAAACACCAATTTCTAATAGGCAAGGATATTTATGAAATTAGAGTTCAATCGAATCGATTCATCATTAGAACCCAATTGAACCAATTCGTAAAAAACAAACACTAACCCCATAAATACCCCTAACAAATAGAAATATGAACTCAACATGCAAGAGTCGCAGATTTCAAGTGATACGAAATTAGAGTTCAATCGAATCAATTCATCAAATTAGAACCCAATTGAACCAATTCGTAAAAACAAACCCTAACCCCATATATACCCCTAACAAATAGAAATATGAACTCCAACATGAAAGAGTCACAGATTTCAAAGTGAGAAGTAGCAGAAAATGCAGTTACAGAGAAGAAGGAAGAAAGGGAAGAGATCTTAGGGCCATGCAAGGGTCGCAAATTCCAAAGTAAGAATTAGAAGATGATTCAGTTAGAGAGAAGAAGAAGGAAAAGAAAAATCCCAGCAAAGGAAAACCAAACCACGAAATAACCCCACAAATACCCCTAACAAATAGAAATATGAACTCCAACATGCAAGAAGAACAGGATTCAAAGTGAGAAGTAGCAGAAAATACAGTTATAGAGAAGAAGGAAGAAAGGGAAGAGATCTGAGGGCCATGCAAGGGTTGCAAATTCCAAGGTAAGAAGTAGAAGATGATTGAGTTAGAGAGAAGATGAAAGAAAGGAAAAATCCCAGCAAAGGAAAACCAACCGACGAAAAAAAGAAAAAAAAGCAAGGGAAAAAAAAAAGCCCAAATAAAGCATGTGCCTGTCATGTGACCACAATAGTGAAAACACTATGCAGGCTGACATGGCAGCTGAAGTGGACCAATAGGGGTGCAGCACTGTTCTTTCAATAGTGGTTGGCTATCACCACATTTTAAAATGTAAGGATTATATAGATATAGCTAATAAAAAAATGATGTACAATTATCTATCAAAAAATTCGATGGAATAAAAAAAAGATATTTTCTATATTTTCTATTAAATAATACTTCTACTTATTGCATGGATTTCCACACTAGTAACATTCTAGTTTTTTGAACTAAACAAGCTCTGAAAGCCGCTCAGCTACTCCTCGATTGTTTAACTTACAACATTGTTGAATTTGAAATCAAGCATTGACTTTATCATATATTTGAAAAAGATAGACAAATGGTATATTGTTTGTTTGTCTTGTCGTGTAGTGTATACTTCGATTTCTAATTAAAAAAAATGCATATTAAGTATATGAATTTCCTAATAATGAGGAATATATTAAAAGTTGAGAAAATTATATGACTCCTTAATTATTTAAAGTGAAATATTACAATTAAAACAGATGAATTATACTCACTTTGTTCCCTTTTGTTTAATACGTTTTAACTTGTATATATGCCAATGCATTTGTTTGACCTTAAATATCTTTTGTTATGTATATGTAAATTATAAAATTGGATGTAAATAACGTACTCATTGAGACGAAAACAAGATCCCATATAAAGTTTGGGGGTAAAGGGAAGTTTGGAAGGCAAGAGATAATTGGCCATGAGTTTGGGAGGCAAGGGAAATGGTGATATCAACTACATACATATGGAGATAACACTTGCATATTGATGATACCCCCATTCCCCTTGCCTCCCAAACTTATGGCCAATTATCTTTTGCCTCCCAAACATCCCTTTACTCCCAAACTTTTGCACCTGCGAATTTATGCAGGTGGTATCATCAATATGCAAGTGTTATCTCCATATGCATGTAGTTGATATCACCATTCCCCTTGCCTCCCAAAGGCCAATTATCTCTTGCCCTCCAAACTTCCCTTTACTCCCAAACTTTCTTATTTTATATATTAATAGCACAATTTAGAAGATTCTCTCATTTTATGAATAGTGTCAAGATTCCAAACGTATCAAACATTTAGGATCGGAGAGAGTATTGTTTTTCATTTTTCCTATGAGCAATGTGTAGCACAACCTACTAATATGGTGCATTTTGATTCGTCGATTAAAACCTAATCAATATTTTTTTTTAATTTTCTTATTTTAATTTAAATCAATTTATTTTTCCCCGTAAAGTTTGTTTATCATTTTGTGAAATAAAGTTGAAATTTGATTACAATTATTTTTTTAGTAATAATTTAAGAAATTTAATTTGAATTTTTCAATCAAACTTTAAAAAATAATTTTTTTAATTTTCCATAGTAAATTTTTGTATGAAAAACAAAATAATTATAAAAAATATATAATATTACTACTCCCTCTGTTCCACTAAATTCCTACCACTTCTACTTTTCATGTTTGCCAATACACAATTTGTATGCTAAATATCTTTAGTTTTACATTAGTAAAAATCATAACAATTGGATTTTAATAATCTACTCAATAAGACGATTCAAACTAGATCCCACTTGACTATATTCACTTTTATATATTGACGAGAAAGTAGAAGATTCTCACAATTTATGAATAGTAACAGTTTTTCTTATGGTAGGAATTTAGTGGAACGGAGGGAGTAGTTTAACTTAAAGTTTTGATACATAAACTTCAAATAATTCTGAAAATAAATTTGAATTTTTGAAAATATTTATCGTCTAAAATTGAAAATCTAAAACACAATTTATAAATATTGATTATACTATCATAAAATAGCTTAAAAATATATTTTTTTTTGTTAATATTATGTTTTTCAAAAAACTAAATCGAAAGTTAACGTGGATGTTATCAACCAATTAAAACCTCCCTAATAAAAAGTTGTGGTAGACAATTTCATTTTTATTATTTTTTAAATTATGTAGTATAAAAGTTGATGTGAAATAGAGACATTAATTTTAATCACTTTCTTTAGTTATTTTTGTGCCGCCTTTTATCAAGAGATTGAGTTGCGTCAATTTAAAAGACCTGAGTGATTAAGAGGATTAATGTTATTTTCAAGCATATGTCGTTTAAAAGGCATGCGAATTACGTTCTTGAAGATTTCTTGACTAAAAAATTCAATCTTAGTCGTTTTCTTGAAAATTTCAGTTTTCAGATTTTGTGGACCATCTAACTTGTGTGATTTTCATGGACAACTCACTTTGAGCTAGGAGACATGTGAATACTTATTTGAAAAATTATTGAATCTGCTTTCAAGGAAAATTATTTTAAAAAACTAAAAAAATCCAGAAGATATTCTTGTTCGCTTGTGAAATTAGAAATCAGTTTTTAGTTAGATTTGTTTTACTTAGAGTCTAAGTATATAAGGATTTTGTAAGGACATGTTTTAGTGTTTATTTTATGATTTTTTTTTCTTTTGTAGACTATGTAAGGATTTTGTAAGGACATGTTTTAGTGTTTATTTTATGATTTTTTTTTTCTTTTGTAGACTGGGCCTAAAGGCAAGGGATGTTTGCTTATAAATATTCCTTGGTTTTCATTAATAATATTCATATTTGTTTTGATTGAAAATTTGTGCGTGTGCATGAACCCTACTTTTGGACGAGTGTGAGTTCAAGATTATTCTTGTGAGTTGAGACTGAATCAATTCATAAAACCCTTAATTTTAGGTGAGTGAAATCTAAATTTAAGTGAGATTAATTCTAATTGTGAGTGAAGCAATTTGAGTTCTTATCAATCGTGATTTTGGTGAGTGAAGCCATAGTTAAGGTCCTTAGAGAATTATAAGTGAGTGAATCCTATTTAACTAATCTAAGTTAAACTGATCTATTGCACTAAAAGGTAGAACCATATACACATCAAAAGTTGACATCTAAACATTACACTCTAAACGAATCTAATATGATCTTATATAAATATATTTTCTTATATATCAAAGTTTCTCTCACCTTGTATTTTAGATGCTAAACACACCCATCTTAATGAAGTTTATCATTTCAAAACCTTACTTTGTTAAAAAAAATTAAACTATATTAAGTTCTTAAAGATTTATTCATTAAAAATTACCTATCGAATTACAGTAAAAATCAATAAAAATTTAACGGTATTGTCAAACGAGTCAATTATCGTTAAAATTAAAGTCATCAAAAAATCAGCTAAAATTATCAAAATTATCATATAGTTAATCATTATTCAATAACATTAATGAAAGTTCAACATACACAATTGTTTTTACTTTCAAAATATTATGCACGACTTTAATTAGTGTTATTGAAAAATGGTTAGCTTTGTGCCTTTGTGTAGCATTGTCAATTTGAGTCAAAATTGTCAAATTTGGCTGAAAATGAATTATTGTTGATTTGATAAATTGATTCGGATATAATTCGATAACTAAATAAGTAATTTGTATAGCATCAAATAACTAAATCAGATTGAATTGAAATGGAATAAATTGAAATCAAATTAAAATTAATTAAATATATGATGAAAAAAAGGAAGAACAAGAAAAACAAACCCTAAACAAAAAACTAAACAGGTTGAACAAATTGAAAAAAGAAAAAAAGTAATAATAAGTTGTTGAATTGTTTCTATTATTTAATTGATTGGGTATAACCAATAAATTCAAAAACTAAAATTGAATTAGCATGAAATGTACGTGCGTTAAGCAATATCAATTGAAATTAATTGAACAAAGATGAGTTAAGGTGCTTGAATAAACCAAAAATAAAATGTTAACCTGAATTGAGAATAATAGCTAAATGAATTACGAGTAGAAATCTGTTGTGTCATAAAATATGTACCAATTATTTGTAATTTAATCTCATTGGCTGATATAGAAATCACTCCGTTCCTACCTATTGGTGATACATTCAGAATCTTGACACTATTATAAAATGAGCGAATCTTATAAATTACTTTGAACATATATAACATACTCTACTCATATGGGGTCTTGTTTAATTGGTCTCAATGAGTATGTTGTTAATATCCAATTATTATAATTTTTTACTTTTTAAATACATACAACAAAAAATATTTAATATTAAACAAATGCATAAACATACGTGCAAGTCAAAACGAATTAAACAAAAGCAAACAAAAAAAGTTTTTTTTTTTTTTAATTTAAAATAATATTGATTCTAACAAGTTGCACACCAATATTACATTTTTTTTTGGGATGCTACACAAGCACAGCATACAAAATTAATTTATTTTCCCCTTTGACCCCGCTCATTTTTCTTATATAAATCCATTATTAACGTATACAAATTTCCTCACATTCTACATTCATACTTCTTCTCGGGTCTCCCACTCTCCCACATCACCCCACACACAAAATGACTTCCCTTCGACCAACACTAGTCGTGCTCATGGCCATGTTAACAACCAAAATTGTAGTGGCCCAAAACTGTGGTTGTGCCTCAGGGCTATGCTGCAGTAAATGGGGCTATTGTGGCACCACTTCTGCATACTGCGGCGACGGGTGCCAACAAGGCCCTTGTAGCTCCTCTCCAAGTAGTGGTAAAGCTGCTGGTGTTTCGGTCAAAAAACTAGTGACAAATGGGTTCTTTAATAGGATCAAAAACCAAGCTAGTTCTAGTTGTGCTGGTAAAAGGTTTTACACTAGATCTGCGTTCTTGAGCGCTGTTAAAAGCTATCCTAAGTTTGGCAATAGGGGTTCATCTACTATTGCTAAGCGTGAAATAGCTGCTTTCTTTGCTCATGTTACTCACGAAACTGGACGTAAGTGTGATATCACTTAATTTTACTAAATATTAGTAGCTTTGATCCTATTCAATTTTACTTTGATATTTTAATTCTTAATTACTACTGGTCTACGTATAGTCCACATGCTTACATAGATCACTTTATAGGTCTGATTCAAATAGTCCAACAAATTTTAATGCCGGCCAAACGCATTAAAATAATATATAGACATGGCCTTGGCAACAATCTTAGAGGCTCAGTTTTAAACAAAACTAAATTAGACCCTTAATAATATTTCAATATTATTATATATTTTAGGCAATAGTATATAAAAAATCTAAATTTTGGAGATTTTATGTATGTTGGGGCCTTGTGCGCTCTTTAAAACGGCTTTGTGTATAAGAATGACATATGGTAGCACAACTTAATTAAGCCAATTACACTAACAAGCTAGTTGATCAATTAAATTATATTGGTTATGACACATATTTATTTGTTTTGTTGTAGATTTTTGCTACAAAGAGGAGATTGCAAAAAGAACTTATTGTCAAGCAAGCAAAAAATGGCCATGTAAGCGAAACAAACGATACTTTGGAAGAGGACCTCTTCAAATCACATGGAATTTCAACTATGGGCCAGCAGGTAAAAGTATTGGATTCGATGGTTTGAACAAACCCGAAACAGTTGCCAAGGATCCAGTCATTGCCTTCAAGTCGGCCTTGTGGTTTTGGATGAACAATGTACACTCGCGTATTACCTCAGGCAAAGGGTTTGTATCCTCCATTCGCGCTATAAATGGAGGCGAATGTGGTGGTGGCAATAGAGCAGCTGTGAATGCTCGTGTTATGTACTATAAAAAGTATTGTCGTCAGCTTGGTGTTTCACCTGGACTTAACCTTTCTTGCTAAACACAAATGCACAATTTTAATTACATTAAATTGTTACTTACTTACCACCATATTGATAAGGATTGTAGCATACAATATTATATGTTACATGTGTGATTGTGTGGTATGTATTAGTTAATTAAAATAAAGAGAAGGTGAAGACTAATGGTTTATACTTTAATAATTGGTGATAACCTTATCACAAATCTAAATATGAAATGTACGATTTGTGATTAATTGTGTTTATTGTTAAAATGTTTTCATCTTTACTTAGATGAAAAGATACTACAATGCATGTGTTACTCTATAATTTATTGGGTTAGAATTTCAATTTTGCATTGAATAAATCTTAATTATTCTGCTAGATTACCTTAGAATGGTTGCGGAGACGGCCAGACGGGTATGGATATGTTTGTGGGTGCAAAATACGGCAAAATTCTTTGTTAGGATATGGGTAATGAATGGTATACATTAAAAATGTATTTATTTTTGTAAAAATTAAATAGAATTTTTTGTAAGGTGAAAAATGGAATAAAATTTAATTTAGTATAATGTAATCAATACTTAGTTACAATTCAAACTAGTAGATTACTTCAAAACGACTGTACGATGTAC
The DNA here is from genome assembly GCA_016808085.1 of Suaeda aralocaspica. NCBI lineage: Eukaryota > Viridiplantae > Streptophyta > Magnoliopsida > Caryophyllales > Amaranthaceae > Suaeda > Suaeda aralocaspica. Next base: position 2,190,423 of record PYUH01000058.1, on the reverse strand, counting down.
TACTAACTTTAGAATTGAATAGGTCACATGATACACTACTGGATTTAAGAGTTATTCAATGCATTAAAGAAGGAGTTTTTTATTTTTATTTTATTTTTATTTTTTTTAAGGAAAATATTCATAGTAATTTAATAAGTAGTGAGGCATCAAAAGAGTGAATTAAACAACTAAAGCATTAGATAGTATAGACTAGTACACAACTAAAAAGCCCAAAAAAATAGGATAATTGTTATCCATCTATATATTCTTATTCAATAATAGGGGATATATATATATAAGTAATAAGGGTTTCTTGTAAACTAACCTAAGCTACTTTCCGGAATATTTTAAATTATACAGAAGGGGTATAATGGGCATCCACAATATAACAATATTTTATAATACCCCCCTTGGATGTCCATTATAAAACAAAAATACACCATTTTATAATGCACATGTGCAATGCTGCCTCATTAAAAACCTTATCAGGAAAACCCAGTAGGAAAAACCATGGTTAAGGAAAAAAAGAGTACAATGCATATTAACTCCCCCTCATGATGCCATCCGTTGAGATCCTTGAGACAACGCAACCCGATTTGATGAACTAATTTCTGGAATGTAGCAGTTGAAAGTGCTGTGGTAAATAAATCTGCCAAGTTTTCGCTTGAACGAATTCGTTAGACACTAATCTCACTATTCTTCTTTCATGAGTGAAGAAAAACTTTGGTGAAATATACGTGGTCCCATCACCTTTAATGTACCCTTCCTTGAGTTGTGCAATACAGACTGCATTGTCTTCATATAATATAGTTGGATCTTGTTTTCCACATAATAGACCAGAATCTTCTTGTATGTGCTGAATTAGAGACCTTAGCCATACACATTCTCGACTAGCCTCATGAATTGCTAAAATTTCTGCATGGTTAGAAGAAGTAGCAGCAATGGTTTGTTTCATGGAACGCCAAGAGATTACGGTACCACCATATGTAAATACATCAGTTTGTGATCGATCAACACGAGGATCTGATAAATACCCTGCATCTACAAAACCAACTAATTCTTCTTTGGAGGTGTTTGAAAGAACAAAACTTTATCTTTCGTACCTTGTAGATAACGAAATATATGCTTAACCCCATTCCAATCCCTTCGGGTAGGACATGAGCTAAACCTTGTTAATAGATTAATAGGGAATGATATTTCGGGTCTTGTGTGACTAGCAAGATACATCAATGCTCCTATTGCACTTAGATATGGTACTCCAGGACCAAAAATCTCTTCATCATTTTCCCGAGGACGAAATGGATCTTTATCAACATCTAGTGATCTTACAACCGTAGAGCTAGTTAACGGATGTGCTTTATCCATGTAGAATCTTCTAAGCACCTCCTTTTTGCATGTAGTTTGATATACAAGGATTCCTTCTTTAAGGTGCTCAATTTGTAGCCCTAAACAAAATCTTGTCTTACCAAGATCTTTCATTTTAAACTCCTTTTTCAAGTATTCAGCTGTTATTGAAATCTCTTCAAAAGTTCCAATGATATTCAAATCATCAACGTAGACAATAATAATCACAAAACCTGACCAAAATTTCTTTATGAAAATTCAAGGGCTGATAGGGTCATTTTTATAATTTTCTTTCAACAAATATTCACTAAGGCAATTGTACCATATACGCCCTGCTTGTTTCAATCCATAAAAGGGATTTATTTAACTTAATACAATGTTGTTGTCGAGAACATGAACCAGTTGTTTCAAGCAACTTGAAACCTTCTGGTAGTTTCATGTATATATCACTATCCAGTGGGCCGTATAAGTAAGCTGTTACAACATCCATTAGTCGTAAATCAAGTCCATGTCATATTGCTAGACTAATTAAGAATCTGAAAGTAGTTGCATCTAGGGGTGTGCATAATCCGGTTCGGATCGGAATTTGGACCAGTCCGGTCCTCGATCCACTATAATGTGTGATTCCAGGTTTCCGGTCCGGTCCAAAACTGGAAAATTCAAGTCCGGACCGGTTGGACCAGATTCCTTGAAAAAGTTAGTATTTTTAGTTGATAATTGTAAAAGTTTAATATATGTAAAGGTTTTTCTTAGATAAAATATTAAATTTATTTGTGCTTTATATAACATTAAATTTTAATTATTTTTCTAAATAAAAAATTGACAAAACTACAAATTCAGGTCCAACCGGTCCAAAAACAGGTCCGGTCCGGTCCAGGCCGGAATTTTTCTGGTCCGGTCTCTGGTCCAAGAAACCCGGAGATTCCGATCTTTCGGTCCAACCGGTCCTAGTTCGTTCCGGTCCGGTCTTGGACCGGTGCACACCCCTAGTTGCATCCACCACTGGGTCTTTGTGAGAATCCTTGTACAACTAAATGTGCTTTGTGTCTCACAATTTCACCCTTTTCATTTCTTTTCCGTACAAAGACCCATTTATATCCTACTGGTTTTACACCTTCAGGTATACGAACTACTAGCCCAAATATTTCTCTCTTTGCAAGCGATTTCAATTCTACATCAATTGCTTCTTTCCATTTTGACCAATCATCTCTTTTCCTACATTCTTCGATGGAATTAGGCTCATGATCCTCTTTTTCATTCATAAAATCAAGTGCTACATTATATGCAAATGCATCATCGACGTCGATTTCATTTCGGTTCCAAGTTATTCCAGACATGACATAATGTATTGAGATCCCTTCATTTTCAAATACTTGAGGTTCTTCTAGAACACTATCATTTGTCATGTTTATGGTCTCTTCTGGAGATACTTCATTAATTGATTCCTCAATCTAGAAATTAATTATCATCGCTCCTTTTCTTTTCTGAGGATTTTTATTTTTAGAACCTACTGGTCTACCACGCTTTAGGCGTGCCTTAGATTCACGAGATTGTCCTTCAGGGACATCAATCTTGATAGAAGCATTCATAACTGGCATATGTGACTTAGTCACTCTATTAGGTTAGTAAATGCGTCTGGCAATTGATTTGCTAAGCCTAGTAAATTAATTATCTTTTGAACTTCCAATTCACATTGTTTAGTACGAGGATCAAGATGATTTAATGATGATTCATTCCAACTAATTTCTTTTTCCAGCTGCCTATTCTCTCCCCCTAATGCTGGGAAAACTAACTCATTAAAGTGACAATCTGCAAAACAAGCAGTAAATAAATCCCCTGCTAATGGCTCTAGGTATCTAATTATTGATGGAGATTATAACCCGACATATATGCCCAGCCTCCTTTGAGGACCCATCTTAGAGCGTTGTGGTAGAGTGATTGGAACATATACAACACATCCAAAGATTCTTAGATGGGAAATATCTGGTTCCCGAGCACAAACCAATTGTGATGGAGAGAACTTATGTTTACTGGTTGGCCTGATGCGAATTAGTGTTGTAGCATGTAAAATAGAATGTTCCCAAGTAGAAATCGGGAGATCTGACTTCATAAGTAAGGGTCTAGCAATCAATTGAAGACGTTTAATTAGTGTTTCTGAAAGACCATTTTGTGTATGAACATGTGCTATAGGATGTTCAACATTACTTCCAATAGCCTTACAATAATCATTAAAAGCCTGTGAAGTAAATTCACCAGCATTATCCAGGCGTATATTCTTAATAGGAAAATCTGGAAATTGTTTTCGTAATCTTATCAATTGAGCAAGTAACCTCGCAAACGCCATGTTGCGGGTTGATAGTAAGGACACATGTGACCATCTAGTCGATGCATCGATTAAAACCATAATATATCTAAATGGTCCACATAATGGATGTATTGGTCCACATATGTCTCCTTGTATATGTTCAAGGAAAAAAATAGATTCATAATTTATTTTCGCTGGTGATGCCGAATTATCAACTTACCTTGGGAGCAAGCAGCACAAGAATAATCATTTTGAAGAATCTGCTGGCTCTTCAAAGAATGTCCATGTGAATTTTCAATTATCTTTTGCATCATTGATGAATCGGGATGGCCTAACCGGTCATGCCAAATTGTGAAGATATCTGTAAACTTCTGGTTTACAATAGCATAACTCTCAATAACATTAATCTTTGTGTAGTACAGATCAGTGGAGAGTGCAGATAATCTCTCCAAAACATGCTTAGTGCCTTGGTTTATACTCGTAATTTGAAGGAATTCATTATTTCCGTCACTTATTGTCTCAATATGGTATCCGTTTTGACGTATATCTTTAAAACTCAATAAATTTCTTTGAGACTTAGGAGAGTATAGAGCATCAATAATTTCGAATTTTGTTCCCATAGACATCAATATAGTTTCTCTTCCGGAGCCTTCAATAATGTTTGTACTACTGGATATAGTATTCACACTTATATTATTCATCATCAGTTGAGAAAAATATCTCTTATTTTTAAGTATCATATGAGTAGTTGTGCTATCTGCTAAACATATTTCTTCACTATTTATTGTTAATTGAGTTTGGAGAGCATTCATATTCTTCAAATAAAATAATAGAAAGTAAATAACATATCCTAAAATATCCGAACATTCAAATAACTAAAATAAAACTAAAGTAACAAAGTCTTAAAACACAAAACAAACCACTAGCATCAAGTTCATGCATAAAATAATGAAACCAAAGTAAATAACATAAATTATTGTAGCTAAATTATGAATTTAACCTACTAAATCTTTATTTGCTAATAGTCATAATTGTCTTTCACTTAATTATTCCCTTCAGGGGTGGTGAAGAAATCTGCAACCACCAGGTGGATTGTATCACCATTATCAAAATCACCTTCACCATCTTCATACACCAAGTAGTCTCCACTTTATTTCCTTTCTTTTTTTAAAGACTGCTGATCTGATAAAGGTCAACAAGATGCTTTGGTGTACACTATATACGAGACCAGTGGCCCTTTACTCCACACGGTAACACATATTTTCATTTTAGCCTTCTCATGTTTCTTACCACCATCCTCATTGTCCCACTTTCGGTGAGAATATGAGTTTTTGAAATGACCACCTCTACCTCTATAATAGCCACGACCTCTTCCGCGGCCACGAATTCCACCACGACCACGACCACTACTGCCGGCAGGGTCTCTATTGTTAATTCGTATCCTATTGTGCGATGCAACATTCACTTCACGGAATGGAGTAGAGCCAGTTGACCGTTATTCATAAATTTTCAATAAATGCTCATCATTTTGTTCAGCTACTAGAAGACAAGATATCAATTCAGAATATTTTTTAAAGCCCTTTTCACGATATTGTTTACTTAATAAGAGATTATCCTTGTGAAAAGTGGTATATGTCTTTTCTAACATATCCTCATCATTTATTTTTTCTCCACATAATTTCAGCTTAAAAGTGATTTTGAACATGACTAAGTTATATTGACTTACTGATTTAAAATCTTGTAATCTTAAATTTAGCCATTCATAAGACCTTGAGGGAGGATAACCTTTTTTCTGGTGGTTGTACCTTTCCTTTAAATTATTCCAAAGCACCACTGGGTCTTTCTCAGTTAAATATTCAGTCTTAAGGGCCTCATGAAGGTGATGGTGAAGAAGTATCATAGCTTTAGCTTTGTCTTGACTGTTTTCTTGATTTCTTACTTTGATAGTTTTTCCAAGACCTCTTACATCTAGATGAATTTCAGCATCTAATATCCAAGAAAAATAATTCTTTCCAGTAATATCAAGAGCGGAAAATTCAAGCTTCACTAAGTTCGAGATGATACACTATACAAAATTATATTAGATATTAGGTACCTGAAAATTATTACTTTGTCTAATCGTATTGTCATTATAATAATTATTTTGTTATTAGAAAGCCCTAATGCTATGACACATTCTTGGTGTAACTGTATAACCTTGTTGTTTTGATAATGCAGAATCTTTTTATTTGCAAAGTAATAGTCTTTTCCTTTGTAGAGTTCGTGCTGATAACGTGTTATAGATCTATATATTCTTATTCAATAATAGGGGATATATATATATATGCACACACAAACAATAAGGGTTTCTTGTAAACTAACCCTACTTTCCGGAATATTCTAGATTATACATAAGGGTATATAACAGTATTTTATAACAAATAACAATTTTTAAACTATTTATAGGCCTAAAAATATAGGACACGATCCGCTTAATACAATTCATGTCGTAACCAACCATACACATTTTATTTTTCTAAAAACTTCCGAACACGTTTTTTTATCTTTTTGTTTTTTTTTTTTTTTTTGCATGCCGACACATAAATACTAAATACCCGTATCACATCCATACCTGAAAATGTGACACGATACTTTTTTGCATTGTCCGTGCTTCACAGGACTCTATTTCTTTAGGAAAAATTCATGTAAATAATTCAAACTTTGGACTAGTAAAAAAACCCAACTTTTAATTTTCCATTTTTAGACCCAACTTTACACATAATTTTCCATTTTTAGACCCTAATAGATTTTATGTGAGATAGCTCCTTTTTAAAAAATTGTTGTAAATTAGCACCTTAAACTTTTTTTTTTTGTGTGCGAAATGGCACCTTAAGCCTAATTTTCGACATCAAGTACCGGATTTAGCGTTGACCAAGGTTAGTTGAGTTTCCTTAGTTGTTTTTTTTTTAATTTTTTTTATTTGCACCCTTCCTTTTGCTTTCCCAAACCTCTCTTCTTCCATCTTCATCTTATTCCTTTCCTTCTCTCAACCTTTACCCTCATCATCTGTCTCTTTCTCTCCTCCTCTCATCACATAAAATTAAACACCATAAACAATCTAAATTACACACAAATCAAATCCTTAAAGCAACAAACATATATACTCATATATCTCTCACAATTCAATCTTTCTTTTTTGGGCGATGGTAAAATTATGCCGAAGATTGAAGGATTTCAATTTATGACTCAATGTTGAAAGCATTTAAATCATTAAGATTAAGTGGAGTATTGGATGATTAATTGGAATTGATTTTTTTTTTTAGTGATTTAGGGGCTTTAGGGGGAGAAGAGGAGGTAAGGTGGGGAGAAGGAGGTGGTGGAAGGAAAGATAATGATGAATTGATGGGGGAAAACTAGAAAAGGGAGGAAAAAAGGGGAAAAAAGAATTGTGGGTGTAAGGACCTGTTTACATCAGTTTAAAATCAATTCAATTCAGTTCAATTCAGTTTTTATTTTATTTTGCTAATTATTATATTTGCTAGTTAATTTGTTCCTAATGTTATTTATTCGTTTTGTCCATATTATTGTTGTTGTTGTTTTGTACTTATATTCAATTTGCTCATAATATTATTAATGTGTATTAGCTATGTTAGTGTTAATTTGTACTTGACTTTATTTTGTTCATAATGTTATTATTGTATTCATAATATATTTATGATACCTTAATCATCATTTTTTTTTTGTTTCATATATATATATACACATTTATTAGTTTACAATTTTCAAGAAAAAAATATTATGAAACTACCATTCAGCAAATGAAACAAAAATATAAGTGAAATATTATTTACAAAAATATTATTATACCACACTAGTGGATTACTATTCACAAAAAAAAAATGAAGATGTATTACTGATTTTTATTTCATAAAATATAAACTACCAATAATTTTTTTTTGTTCAAAAATTATTAGTAGATTAACCAAAATTATTACTATGTCATTACTCCATAGTTAAAAATCATTAATAATCCGTAATTAAAAATTAATAGGCATAGTCAATCCATAAAAATCATAGTAAAAAATCAATAATCATAATTAAAAATCAATAGTTAAATTTCAATAATCAATAGTTAAAAACCAATAATCAATAATCAATATTTAAAAATCAATAACCCATTAATCCATAATAAAAAGCCAAAATTTATGGGAAAAATCCCAACTTTCACCCATCTGCTCAAAATAATCCCAACTCAAGTAAATCCCATTATAATCCAATGTTGCACAAAACCATTGAAATTCATCCATATGGATTTGTGCGGGCCCATGAAAGTCCAATGTAGGAGTGGTAAGCTATATGTCTTGGTTATTGTTGATGATTACTCTACATATACATGGACTATGTTCCGTCATAGCAAAGATGAAACATTTGATGAATTTAATTGCTTTGCTAAGTAGGTTCAAAAATCTGGTGGTTATCAACTTACACATTTCAGATCTGACCATGGAAAGGAATTCAAAAATCACAAGTTTGATGAGTTTTCCAGGGAACATGGTTTGGATCACAACTTTTCAGCTCCAAGAACACTACAGAAAAATGGTGTTATGGAGAGGAAAAACAGAACCTTAGAAGACATGGGAAGAACGATGCTCATAGCAAACGGACTCCCAAGGAGCTTCTGGGCAGAAGCAGTGAATACAACTTGTTACATTATAAATGGAGTCATGATTAGACCCATCACTAACAAAACTCCTTATGAATTGTTTAGAGGTCGAAAACCTAATGTGTTTCACCTTAGAACATTTGGTTGTAAATGTTTTGTCCATAATAATGGTAAAAGGAACTTAGGGAAATTTTATGAAAGGAGTGATGAAGCTGTGTTCCTAGGATATGCATCTCATAGTAAGGCTTATAGGGTTTACAACAAGAGAATATTAACTGTCGAAGAAAGTGTACATATTATTTTTGATGAAACTGACTATAGTGTAAATAGTATAGATACGAACGTTTTGCAGGAACATGAGGATTCCAAAATAGGGCTGGTTAGAAGAGATCTAGAAGAGAAAGATTTAGCATCCAACAAGGAACAGGCAAGAGTTCCCAAAGATCAGTTCCCAGTTGAAAGGCAGAATGAGGCAGTTCCTGAAGGAACAGTGAACGAAGTTCCAAATGATGACAAACATGATGAAAACACCACTGAACCAGAAAGAGTTCCTGGACAAACTGGAGAGACAACAGTTTCTATTAGAGACTTCTAACCTAAACCTTAGAAAAATTAGAAGTCTCATCCAATTGATCTGACATTTCGAAAGGAACTCAGGCCAGATCTCAGATAAGGAAATTTTGTGCCTTTAATGCATTCTTATCCATCATGGAGCCTCGAAATCATGTAGAATTACTAAAGGATTTAGATTTGATCCAAGCAATGCAAGATGAGCCGAATGAATTTGAAAGGAACAAGGTTATCACCTTGAGCCTCAACCGGAACACCATAAAGTAATAGGACTGAAATGGGTATTCAGTATGATACTGGATCTGAAGATGAGCACTACTTTTGGGATGGACGTGCTATGTTGATGAAACGAGGTTCATACATGGTGAAGAGGTTGCCTACTACGCTTAGAAGAGTATGGAAGGCTCTAGAACCTCATCGGAGAGACTAGAGTAATTTAGCATATTCCGGAAGGGGCCGGAACATTGGAGGGTATTCTGGGGAATTCTCACTTGTCCTAAATACACTAGGAATATTGGATATCCTAAAGTCACTAGGAATGTAGGATGTTCTATGTACAGTAGGGAAGTAAGTAATCCTAGATGTAGTAGGAAAGGCTAGAATATCCTAACTATAGTAGGGGAGGAAGATGTATATAAATACCTGAGTTATTCACTTGTAAATCAACCAACCCACAGAGACTGAGAGAGATAGAAAGAGTAATATAAGTATTTTATTCAGTTTTCTCTCAAAGAAATAAAACTCATACTCATATACTTGTGTTTTTCTTATTCTTTTATTCAAGCTTTCGTTGCATTACTTAGCTATATACTAAGGAAGGGTTAGCCTTGACTAGCATCCAAGGGTGGAAGTTAGTAGGCAGTGTGGCAAAAGACTAAGGGGAATTAGTCAGCACGTGTCAAGTGGGCTGGATGAGTACGGCACAATCATTAGGAACAAGGCCAGGTTAGTAGTTAAAGGTTATAATCAACAAGAAGGAATTGATTTTGAAGAAACTTTTGCTCCTGTTGCAAGGTTAGAAGCTATTAGAATTTTAATGGTCGTTGCTTCTTTTATGGGTTTTAAATTGTATCAAATGGATGTTAAATGTGCTTTATTAAATGGTTTTCTTAATGAAGATTTTTATGTGGAACAACCTCCTAGTTTTGAAAATGCTAAATTTCTAAACCATGTCTATAAGCTTGACAAAGCTCTTTATGGGTTGAAGCAAGCTCCTAGAGCAAGGTATGAGAGGTTGTCAGTGTTTCTTTTGGAAAATGGTCTTAAAAGAGGAAAAGTAGATAAAACTTTGTTTATAAAATCCAAGGAACTGACTTTCTCACTGTTCAAGTTTATGTTGATGATATACTATTTGGTGCTACTAATGAATCCTTGTGTCAAGAATTTGTTAATATTATGAGCAGGGAATTTGAAATGAAAGCTTAATGGGTGAGTTCAATTTCTTTCTTGGCTTGCAAATCAAGCAAACTGAGAGAGGAACTTGCATTCACCAACAAAAGTACATTAAGGAACTCCTCAAGAAATATGGGATGGAAACATAAAAAATGAACCATACTCCTATGGGAACTAACTCCAAATTGGATGAAGATCCCAGTAAAACAACTGTGGATCAAAAGCAATACAGAGGCATGATAGGTTCCCTATTGTATTTAACAGGTAGATCAGATATTGCTTACGGTGTTGGTGTTTGTGCTAGGTTCCAAGCAAATCCAAAGGAGTCAAACTTTTTCAAGAGGATATTGAGATATTTGAAAGGAATTGATGATTTATCCTTATTCTATCCTCATTGTGACACATTTGAGTTAACCGGATTTGTAGATGCGGACTATGCAGGTGACTTGGTAAATTGAAAAAACACTTCAGGTATGGTTCAGTTCCTTGGAACATGTTTAGTTTTCTTGGAGTTCCAAGAAGCAAAACACTGTTGCTGTATCCACTACTGAAGCAGAGTATGTAGCTGCTGCTGCATGTTGTTCCCAAGTGCTTTGGATAAAACAACAGCTAAGGGACTTTGGTATTATCTATGATTGCATTCCTATTTTTTGTGATAATTATACTAGTGCTTTATGTATTTTTAAGATCCAGTTCACCACTCACGTGTCAAACACATTCGTGTTCGTCATCATTTTCTATAGGAAAATGTAGAAAAAGGTTTGATAAAGCTTGAGTTTTGTCAAACTGAAAGTCAAATTGCTGACATCTTAACAAAGCCATTGAATAGATAAAGATATGAGAAGATGAGAATGGAACTCGGATTGATAAAATTGCATTAAAAGCCATGAAATTCCTCCAGGTATGTCATTATTTGTAACGAATTTCCTATCTGAATTTTTCATCACAAATCTTGTGTGAAAGCATGCTCCTGTAGGAACTTTGATAATACTCACAAATATCTATCAATAATATCCTTAGTGTCACGATTGCTTGTCTAAGATGATTTAATTAGATGATGTGAGATATGTTCCTTTTCACGTAAAGAAATATATATTTTTCAATTTTATTTATCTTCCATAAATTAGTTTTAATATCCAGAAATTAATTTTTATTTATATTGTTTTATATTCCTACCCTATAGGATGTATATATTTAATTTTCAATTTTAAATTCCGTGAACCAATTTTGCAACCAATTTAATGTAAATAGGGGGAATGCATTTAGAAGGAATTCATAAAAAGATACCAAATTAATTATCCTATGTACATGCATTACTTTCCCTTAAATACACATCAAATCAACCAACTATTCACTCAAAACCTTTCACTCTCACCCATAAAACTCTCTCTCTCTCTCTCTCTCTCTCTCTTTCAATCACTTTTACTTTCTCATTCTTCGAAAACCTCAAATCTCAAAACTTAACTGTTAATCATCAATGGATACTCAACACTCATCCTCTCTTGAAAACGAAATCCAAACCCCCAAAACAAAATCAACACAAAGACCGGCCAAAAAACTCGCCGAAAAATCTGAAACGAAACCAGGTTCCTCCATGGCTGACAAGAAAAGAAAAAGGGAGGAAGACGAACCAACGGAAGAGGATGAAGACGTTGATGTTGGGGAAGACTCAATGAAAACGTTGGAAGCGGAAGCAAGTAAATATGTTCCGGTTTGTTTTTAGATTTAGACTGGTGTAGCTCAGTTGGCTATGTTGAGTTATTGGATGTAGTTGATAATCAAGGGTGGATAAAATTTTTGAGCGAACACGGAATTGATGATACGTATCCTAAAGCAATCCACGAATTTTGTGAAAACCATGGATTTGCTAAAGGAACTATCACTAGTTCCGTGAATGATGTTTAAATTTCTTTTGATGCTGATTATTTGGCTAAGTTATTTGAGGTTCCGACTGAAGGTTATGACAATTATTTCAAGGGGAGATATAATTTGTAGATAGGAAAGGTTGGAAAGGATGAAATTTTAATGGAATTAGGAGGGAAGAAGGGGGTGAATATAATTGATCATAATTCGCTCTCACCATTAGAAAAATTAATGTTTAATGTTGTGAGAAGAATTGTGTTCCCACGAACACAGAAGAGAGGTGAAGCTAATTTGCTGGATTGTGCAGTTATTCATTGTCTTTTGTTAATGTTCAAATTAATTTTCCAAGCATAATGATTTCACACTTGGATCACACTGTTCCAAGTGGTTTGAAAGTTGGATATGGAACTCTGTTAACCAAAATCTTCAAAAGTTTCAATGTTCCATTAGAGGGGTATGGGAAAGTAGGGATGAAGAAGGAGCAGTACATTCAACTTTCCACCTTAAATGGATTGAACTTGGGTGTTTTGCGTGGGCGTACTCAGTGGTATACTGAGATCCTGAGGTTAGAGGAGAAAAATAAGAGGGAGGAAGAAGAAAAATCGAAAGTGAGGAAGAGTAGGAGACTTCTTAACAAGTCTAATAGGGAGCCTCCTACTATTGATTTTGAGGCCGAGGGCATAAAAACTTACGAAATTGGGGTTTTGGTTCATGGAAGGACAAAGCAGTTGGAACAGTACCTCAAGGAACTTCTGGAGAAACATCAGGATGTTGAAGGTCAAGTCTTCATGATGAGACATGCCTTGAGTTCCTTTATGTTATCCTATGACAAGAAGCATGAAGAAGTAATGGCATGTCTTGTTGAGCTTAAAAATGCGAAAGGAACTCCATCAGAGGCTGCTGGAACTGTTCCATGTGAAGTTGATGGAGGAACTCATGTTGAAGAAGCAGAACAAGAAGAGGAGGTTCCCATCGCTTCAGTTCCTGCAGAAATAGCCACTACCTCTGTTCCTCCAGAAACCTCAGCTGATCTTGGTCCTACAGAAACTACACCTTCCTCTTGAACCTTTTATGTCCCACTCCTTCTTAATTGCACTACCCTTTTTTAAACATATTCGATATGGTTATAATATTTGGATTTGATTTCTATTTGCTTTAATTTTTATTTTGTTGTTTCCTTTTCTTTCTTATACAATTGCTCTTTAATTAGTATGGGTAGCGAATCTTTTTTCTTGCTTTCTTTCATTTTTGGGAACATATCTGTCATACTTCTATTTCTGATTCTTTAGATGCATCTTGATGGCTAATATTGCTAGATCGCTACTTGAGATACATATTAAATTTCCAAAAGCGGGGTCATTATGGTGCTGTGATGAGAAGTTCCAATAGGAACGTAGTTATGAGTTTTGATGATGCCAAAAGGGGGAAGAGAAAGGCAAAACAATTACATAATACAATCAAATCCTGAATCTTGAACTCTCTCTCACTCTATTAAAATCCTACAAATTCTAAGTATATAATCTTAGTTTTAGCTTAGTATTAGTCTTAATCTTAGTTTAGTGTACAGTAGTTTACAATTTCAAATTTCACAAAAATCAAAAATAAAAAAAAAATGTTCTTTATGTTTTTTATTATTTTTATAAGTTTGTTTGCCTGGGTTTGTCATCATCAAAAATGGGGAAATTTTTGACCCATGAATTGAAAGCTTTGATGATAACCACCACAAACAAACTTAACTAATAAACAATTTGAGTTCCTATGAGTTTCAACAGGTTCACAAAGTAAAATTCTTAAATAAGGTGAAGATTCAATAAAGATTCCGGAGTAGGATCATACTGGATTTGTAACCAAGGTTTACGAGAAGAGAAACATGAAATTCCTGAGGAACGTATTCTGAAGGAACACAAAACATGAAGTTCATGAGGAACGTATTCTGAAGGAACACAAAACATGAAGTTCCTGAGGAACGTATTCTGAAGGAACATAGAAGCACATCGAGGAATTCTAACGAAGTCACTTGATGAAGAGATGAGAACATTCCAAGAGGATTATGAGGGTAATTTTCTAGGATGTTTGCAAGTATGTTGGAATCTCAAGTCTAGCTAGAACATGAGCCTAGTTCTTATAGGAACTCGAGTCGGTATTAAGTGGAACTTTAAGTCTACGAATCAAAGTCAATTTATCCTACTTTTAGGTCTAGGTTAATTTCAGTAAAAAGCTTATTAGAATCAGTATTTGAATAAGTCATGATTTTAGGAATAAAATAACAAACTTTCTAATTGTATGTGAAAAGAATAAAACGGCATCTTTGAATAAGTCTTTTAGGATTTTATTTGTGCTGAAATGTTAGTTAGTCGTGGCTATAATATAGGAGTCAACATAGTAGGTTAGTGGGGTAAGTTATGGGCTTTAAGTTAGTGGTTAGTGGACGGTTTTACATGTTCTTTGTGTCTAAAATCCCTATAAATACTTAATCACATCATAATTCAAAATTGAACACACTTGCACAACACTTAAGCATTTTAGAGAGAAAAATCATAGAGAAGTCGCTAAGTGTTATGTCTAGTTTTAGTGTGAGTTCCTGTCCAGTTTTTGTGTTCTTCCAACATACTAGAGTCATGTTTTGAGTTGTAATACATGAGAAAGGGAGAAGTGTGAGAACAAGAGAAGAGTGGAGAGAAAGAGAGAAAGAAAGAACGAGAGTGAGAATTGAGAAGTAAGTTCCTAAAGGAACCTACGAGGCCCGGTAGAGAATTTAGGTTCTAAAGAGTTTTACAAGCCTATTATAAACGTGGAGTTTTTCTTCCTCTGGGCCTAGACAGTTTTTCTCATTGAAATATCTCTCTTACTCTTTGTTTCGTTCAAAATAGTTTAAATTCCGCAAACAAGTTCCACAAAGCAATTCACCCCCCCCCCCTCTTACAGTGTTCCAGCAGAAACAACAATTTGCATTAATCAAAATTAATAGGTTATAATGTCAAGCCATCAAAAAACTATCATAAGATATTTGAAGCAATTTTACAAAAGATATGATCCTTAGGAGCATTTGGTAAACATTCTCCATCTGATTTATTATCTTAAATATCACTAGGTTAGTACCCGTGCAATGCATGGTTATTTTGTGTTAAAAGTTATTTGTAGTTAAATTACTCATATTCCTAAACTTCTTTATTTTGGTTTATATATAAAACAATATACAAATTAAATATTGAAATTTATGCACAAGTCCAATATTACATAATAATGATGTTAACTTTAAAAAGAAATACAATACCTAACATCCAAGTTGATTTTCTAGCCTTGTTTTATTTTATTTTTTTTTTTTGGGGGGGGTGAGGGGGGATAAAACCAACTATAATTAAAGTATCATCATGCATAAGAGGATATTACAAACTACAATAATAAAATCTTTCATTGAATAAAAAATTCTTTTTGAAAATGAAAAATTAGCTGAAAAAGGTTAAAAGGAAAAAAAACGAGGTAAAAATAATCATTATCGTAGAATAAACCATTAGTATTTTACAATAGAGAAAGTCAGCAATTAATAAATTCAATGTTCAATTATATTACACTATATACATCTTTTTTTTTTAAATGGAAGAAAAAATTCATTAGTTGAAAACCATATGACATATACAATCAGCATTACAGAAAATAAAAATAAAATCTTAACAAATCAAGTAAAATTTTCCTTTAGAGTAACCATGATGATGAAGAACCAAAACTGAAATTGAAGCGTAATCCCTAATCGTCGCTAAAACAGCAAGCCTTCTATGAAGAAGTAAATTTTGCAGACATAGTTTGGAAATGAAGTTTCTTCACTTGACCATATAGGTCGCTTCCTCAATTCTAACATCAATATCCTATGTAGCATTCAATTTTGAGTTTTTAAAGAAAAAAAAATGGCATGTCAGTATTTTTGAGGCCATGATGACATCAGCGATGACCAACTTTAGTATATAGTTATAGTTTCGTCTAATCAACTACTATATATTAAACCGCAAGGCGAAGCTTGGTTATTCGCAACGTGTCGCCTGGTTAAATGCGAACAATGACCTAGCACCCATGTGGCACCTTTCCAAGTTCCAACATGTTTTCAGCTTGCTGCAATGGCATGACTTGCTTGCCAACGAGGCACTCTCATTAAAAATTAAATAGTGAGTAGAGAGATTCAAACTCGAAACCTCTATGTCATAAAGCTTAAACTTAACCACTGATCTATATACTTGAGTATGAACAAAGAATGGTAATTAAAATAGATAAAGTGTTAGACCAATTCGTGAGTGTAATTAAAATAGATAAAGATTTAGACCAAGTCGAAGCTTTCAATGCTAGCCTTCATTGGTGTTTTTTTCTTTCAAACTTCACTCTTAAATTTTAATTGTAACTTATATTCCTCCTTAATTCAATATATCTCTCTAACTCTACCCAACACACTTGTAACTTATGCTTTTACTATATTTTTTCATTACCCCCTATTGTATTCTAATAAATGATTTTCAGCATGACTCTCCCAAGCATGAGCGACGAGAATTGCTTGATGGTGCTAGTGTGCTATACGGATATAGATTCCTTAAACTTGATAGTTGAAAAAACATATCTTATGGGCAATCTTTAAATTTGAGAAACCCCTTTGATTTTTCTTAATTAGCTCTATTCAATCTTAGTATTACACATACGCATGTGTGTAATTGTGTATATTATTAGTATTCTTGACTTGTGATGTATTTGTATATTATTATCATTATCATCGGAGATCCAAAAATTCAAACTATATGTAGGATTTGTTGGAGAGTTAACATTTGATTATTGCCTTACTCATCTGCATGTTTGGTGAGAGCTACAAATTATTACATGTATTTTTTTTGGGCCTACGCTTCATGAACGCTTTAACACTAATAACATCGATTTAATTATTCATGAAATTGACCCTCCTTCCGATAAATTACTCCTGAACGTGCTGTTAATTATAGAATGTCAAACATCTCCTTGTACGAGGCTCATATATTTTTGTTAATGTTTTGTTATTTATAAGTTAGCCAAACTTAAAATTTGACTAAGCTCAAATAAAATATTATAAACAATATTAGCACTCCATCTATGAGAGCACATTTTTTACTACTCGCTTTCTCATGAATCCACTACAAAGATATGTGTAATATGGTAAAGTCATAATTTTTCAATAATCACAAATTCCAGTAATCTTTTTATTTTTTCCGATAAAAAATATGGCAAATCAAATTATTATGGAAAAAATAACTACTCCTTTAAGTCCTAACCAAAACAGTAAAATCATTCGGCACATCGCTCGGGCTGCGCACTAGTTTACTTTATAAGCAACATGATAATTTTTCACCCCATCTAAATTCTTTAGCAATTATAAGGAGCATTAGTTCCATGTAGGGTTCCTTGGGAAGGTTTTTCCTACCCTCCCTTGCTAGGATTTAATTTTTCTTAGTTTTTAAGGTTTTCCTTCTCTTATCTATCTCTTTTCCATTCACCTCTTTTCTTTTTGTCTTTGTATGTGAATCTTTGTAGGGGCTTCCGCTGGTGTTCATACTAATGGTAAGCCCCAAAACCTCCTTTATTTGCTTTTAAAAAATAAAACTTATCCTTACGATGATGAAGATGATTAATCTAGTGCGTTCAATTTTTATGTTTGTGTCTATTGAAAAAAGAAGGTTTAGGGTTTCACAATCTTTGTAAGAATTTGGAGGATCACAAAAATATTTTCACCAAATCAACTATGTATTGGCAGAGATCATGCCGAATTAGAGCGAACTCACATATTGTATTGCTTTAGATAAATTTTTTTTACTAAGGCTATTTTAAATTGAATCTACAATATAATTGGTTCTAAGGTGTTGTGTACTTGTGTTACAATTTTAGATTTTTCGAACATTGTTTGTAAGTTCCGCTTGGCTAATACTTATTGAAATCCTTTTCTTTTTTTTCGGTACAAAAAAACCTTGATAATTATTTAAATTAAATATATACTCCCTCTGTTTTTTTAGGTTGCAACTTTTGAGTATTTTTGTGAGAGATAAAATATTCAGGAGTTGCAACTTGTAGACACTTAATTTAGTCCCCTGTCCCGTGGTAAGACTCCATGATGAATAATAAAACCCACTTCTCTAGATTATTGGACAATTGATGTTATTGGACTTAATTTTACTATTTTTTTAAATTACAAAATATTTTTTCTTTTAAAAAAAAGCCCATTTAAATTGCTGGATTTTTATATAAGCCCAATATTTGATTTGGAAAAAAAAAAGGGGGGTTTAGCGTACGTAGCGCGACTCGGCAAGTCGCGCTGACGCAGCAGCGTGACAAGCAAGCCAGCTTTCACGGACCGACTATTTGTCCCACCCATAGTCTATGCATAAGGACCCCCGGGGGGAGCTTCTCGTGGGTTTCCAAACAGCACCCTCCCCCTATAGTAGGCAGTTTTATGGAAAAATTAGTGCTGCAGGGTAATACTTGATGTG
Source organism: Suaeda aralocaspica (assembly GCA_016808085.1). Classification (NCBI taxonomy): domain Eukaryota; kingdom Viridiplantae; phylum Streptophyta; class Magnoliopsida; order Caryophyllales; family Amaranthaceae; genus Suaeda; species Suaeda aralocaspica. The sequence goes on along the minus strand of PYUH01000058.1, from coordinate 2,171,840 downwards.
CAGATAAACAGTACTTTTTGGGCGGCAGTGCTATACTTCTCCAACGAGGTTCAAACTTGACATGGAGGTTGTATACTACATTATAAGAGTGTGTAAGGCTCTAGAACCTCGTTGGAAGGTCTAGAGTTATCTGGGGCGTTCTGGAAGGTTCCAAAACATTATGGAGCAAGTTGCTAGGATATTCAAGAGTGGGTGGCTCTAGAGTGTTCAAGTATGGTCTAGTGTTGTCACGGGGTTTCTAGAGGGATGTCTCCAGAGTTCTCTAGGGTGTGTGGAGTGTTGTAGGAAGGATTTTCCTAGATGATGTGATTGATGATAGAAAATCGCCAACCACACAAGGATAAAAAAAACTAGTTCAGTTTTCTCTAAAGCAAAGCACCAAGAAAAACAATCTAGGTCGAATAATTTTGTGAATTGATTAAAGCTACGCACCCACAATTCTTATAATTATCCTCACAAGAGTATAAAGCCTAAGAACCAACTCTAAATATGCTCGAATTTTCCTCTCACTCGAAAATTCTCACACCTTCGGTTTTGTGTTTGTTTTGTAGGAAACAAATAAAACTTAAACAATAATGTTTATTGAATTCTCTAATCTGAATTTTACAAACTAATGTTGAGATTATTTATAGGCATAATCATCAACAAAATCCTAACATAATTAAGATAAAATTCACGCACAAACAAAGGGAAAAACTGTCCCACACACACACACACACATGACTCACAAGATAAGATTGCCACATCAGCATTGCGTGTCATTCTTATCTTGCTAACAAACTCTAACAAACTATATTTAAACAAAAAAATATCCTAACAAAATTTCTAAGACCTTGCTAAACAATATTATCTAGCAAAATCCACCCAAGATTCTCAGAAAATCACGTTGCCCAACAACCATGAAGTTTGACGCAAAAACACGCCACACTAGCTCGCTCGTTTTTGCGCATTTTCAAGAAAATGTGTAAATCTTCAAGAAAATTTTCAAGATTCGATCTTTTAAACAAGAAACCTTCAAAAAAGTATTATCCTCAATCGTTAGATAGAATATAATGCATAATACTCCAATAGACTCAAAATAATAAAAGCCTGAAATGAGAAAACCCAATCAACTGAAGTGGGAGAAAACTCATAGGCAAAAACCATCTTAGTCCCCTAATTCCGCCATTCTTTTCTTTGCTTCAAATGATTAAGTAAATTCATGTGTCACCATACACACCCATGATGATGTCTTTGAAGATCCAAAAAGCCTTGAATGTCCATAAGCCATTATTTCCCCCACACTTGCATCATTTTTAGAAGTCATTATCAAGACTTCGAAGTTATCACTTTGTTTCGTATCATCCTCCTCTTCTTCAAAAGATTTTATCCTCAAACCTCGAATTTGATCATCAGGAACATAAGGAGACAAATCACCAATGTTGAATGTAGCATAAACACCATATTCTCCTGGCAATTCGAGTTTATATGCATTGTCCCCTATCTTGCTCACGATTTTGAATGGTCTATCACACCTAGGCATTAGCTTGTTTTTCCTTTGATTAGGAAATCTTTCCTTCCTTAGATGTAACCATACTAAATCACCTTCCTTTTATGTGTGTTGGCTCTTGTCTTGTAGATATCATTCACATGCTCAATTCTTGCTCTGACCTGTGCATGTAACTTCTGCATGTATTCAATTTTAGCTAAAGCATCTTTATGAACGAGCTCACCTTTGGGAATAGCCACGAAATCAATGGGTAGCTTGGGATTGACTCCATAAACAAATTCAAAAGGTGAATGCATAGTTGCATATGTAGGTGAACGATTATAAGCAAACTCTGCATAAGCTAACTTCAAGTCCCAATCCTTTTGTGTCTTGCTTACCAATCCACGAAGTAGGACGCCTAGTGTTCAGTTTGTGACCTCAGTTTGACAATCTGTTTGTGGATGATAAGAAGTACTAAAGAGTAGTTTCGTTCCTATCAAACGCCACAATGACTTCCAGAAATAACTCATGAATTTCGTGTCCCTGTCACTCACAATTGTTTTTGGCACCCCATGTAGACTAACAATGTCTCGAAAATACAACTCTGCAACATTCACAGCATCATCAGTCTTGTGACAAGGTATGAAATGAGTCATGTTTGAAAACCTGTCAACCACAACCATTATAGCATCCTTTTGCCTTGCAGTTCTAGGCAAACCAACTATAAAATCCATAGCAAAATCATCCCAAAGGGCTTCTGGCACTGGCAATAGTGTGTAGAATCCCTGATGGAAGGATGCCTTTGCTTTCTGACAAACAGCACACTGCAAGATAACTGCTTCAACAAATTCATTGAACTAGGGCTCCCTAATTTTCTCGAACTTAGACTCCCTCAAAACTCTTTTACCGGCTCACGCTCGCATAAATTTGTTTTTGCCTACTACTCAGTGGTCTAATTGTGGTAATCTTACCTCTCGGCCTCAATTTCAATAATAACTTACCTTACAACTAAATCTGACCACAATTTAATTGCAATCACTAGAAATCAATAATAGGAGTTCAATGAAAAGCCAAGAACTAATTAGAAAACATAAATTAAATTCAAACCATGATGATAGATCCCCTAACCCTAGAGAAAACGACTACTCACTCATAATTAAGGGAACAAAAACAAAATTGAAATCAAACAACATGATCATGAACAATAACCTAATTAAAACTAGAATTAAAACTAAAATAACTGCTGACAAAACTAAATTAAGAATCAAAAGATAGCAAATTAATTAATCTAAACTAAGAACTAATAAAATAAGGAGGATCATGAATTTAAAGTAATTGAAAAGCATAAGGAAAGAAAGTACCAAATTAATGATTAAATTGCATTAGTCGAAAGCATAATAAAATATAGTTTCACGACTCTTAATGATTTGTTTTTGCTTAAAATTCAATAAACAATAAACATAATCATCACACATACATAATTAGGCCATGAAAAAAATATGATTTTTTAATTAACTACAATAGCCTAGACATTGGTATGCAGAGTCTTGTATGTGAAACTTTATAATTTAACTTTCATCAATAACATTTCCACTATTTCACCATCAATCTATAACACCCTTCAAACGTCTATTTTAATAACATCACAACTACTTCAACTCCCCCAAACCAAGTTTGGGCATATAATGCATTATGTAGCAAGGCTAATAGGCTTGTAATGTGGCTTAAAAAATACAATTGAAAGGGATAAAAGCTCAAAACGTGGGATCAAGGGAAAATTTAAATGTGGGAAATGAAATTATGAAGCTCAAGAGAAGAAATGAAGGCCTTTTATCATGCGCTACATACATAATATCCACAATTAAAGTTACTAGAATCCAAAGTCAAACCCAAAATATGAATGAATTTATATTCAAAAATGGCTCAAATCCTCCTGTTAACACAGTTCAAGTCCAAGACCCAAGCAAGGTTGAGAAGAGTTGACCAATAAAAGGAAATCAAGCAATTAAATTCAAGTCATAGCCAACAAATCACACATGTGGATCCATCCGCAGTCAAGAGTCAAAAAGTTTTCAAAATAAGCACAGGGGTCCAGAAGTGGTCAATACCAACAATAAAAATCAACCGGGACACGAATAATCTCCATTAAGCAAATTCTCTCTAAAATTAAACCTAAGAAAACAGTACAATCCTTTTGGTCACATGTAAACTCCCATCCCTAACGAATGGTACAAACCATGCAATAGTCCTAAGAAAGCAATAAAACTAAGCTAAGAAAGCAATAAAACTAACTAATAAAATAGGAAAGCAATAAAATACTTACCTCCCCCAAGCCAAACTTAGCAATGTCCTCATTGCTAGAGGGAGAAAGAAACTACTAACCTACGGGTTGCTTCCCGCAGAGCGCTTGTTTAAGGTCATTAGCTTGACCGTAATTACCTTAGAACTCAAGGTGGATCAAAGAGTGAACGTGAGCCCCATGTAATTAAACACCCAAAGCAATTTGGTGTTATTGTCTGTTCAATTACCCCTTGTTCTTTGCTGGGAACCTTATTATTTGTTTTCTTCACTTTACAAACATGTGAGGGGGACTTTCAAGGCTTTCGACGCTTCTTAGGGCACGATTAATTTTTCTTTGGATCCTGATACGTCTCAATATTATCACTATCTCCATCACCTGCAATAGAATCCAAATACAGAGAGGCCTCCAGAACATCCTTATCAGGGGATCGGGGCAAGTCATTATGAACAATCTCATTAAAAGTATCGATCTTGTAACATGACTGCTCTATCATGGGATTTTTCATTGCATTATTAAGATTAAATGTCACTTTATCATCCCCTACAGAAAGGGTTAAACTTCCATTTTTAACATCAATGACGGCACCTGCAGTATGTAAGAAAGGTCTACCTAGAATGATAGGGATATGAGCATCCTCATCAATATCAAGGACAACAAAATCAACATGAATGAAAAATTTTCCTACTCTAACAGGCACATCTTCTAAAACACCCTTAGGGTATTTTACAGTTCTATCCGCCATCTGCAAAGTAACATTAGTAAATTTAAGCTCTCCCACGTCAAGCTTCCCGCAAATTGATAAGGGCATCACACTTACACTAGCTCCTAAATCACATAGAGCCTTATCAATAAACAAAGGACTTATATTACATGGAATTGAAAAACTGCCTGGATCCTTCAACTTAGGAGGAGATTTGTTTTGAAGGATCGCACTGCATTCCTCGATGAGTGCAACTGTCTCTGTGACATTCAACTCACGTTTCCTGCTCAAAATATCTTTCAAAAATTTAGTATAAGTAGGCACTTGAGTAATTAAATCAGTGAAAGGCACATTGACTTGCAAATTTTTAATTATTTCAAGGAATTTACGAAAGTGATTATCATTCTTACTCCTGGTTACCCTGTTTGGAAAGGGTAGCGGCACCTTTGAGGGAGGAATCGTATCAATAACTGAATCTGCTGCTGGAGCTTGCTTCTTTGATGCTTCTTTCTCCTTTGAGACTTCATTCTCCTTTTCTGCAGCTACTTCCTCAAGGTCTTCAGTAAAAACCGAACTAGTCCTCTTCGTTCCATCTGCAGCCTTGGTAGTATCATCATCAGGCATCCTAGGACCTTCATAGTAAGTACCGCTCCTTGTTGCAATGGAATTGCAATGATCACGAGGTGGGTTGCTTGATGAAGCATTTGATGGAGCATGTTGAGGAGGAAGTTGGCCTTGTTGCCTTTGAGTTGATGATTGATCAATTTGAGCTACTTGAGTCTCCAATTGTCGATTGTGGGCCTGCATAGCTTCCATGGCTTTCTGCATCTGCATCATCATATTCTTCAGTTCTAAAATCTCATTGCTAGATGGCTGTGGAGGTGCTGGGAGTGGTGCTGGAGGTGGTGGTCTACTGAAACCTGGTGGTTGAGGTGGAGCAAACTGTTGAACCTGTTGTTGTTGTTGTGGTACAAAATGTGGCTGCTGCTGCAGATTTTGAACATTGCTAGCATTCTTGTAGGAGAAGTATGGATGATCTTTCCAACCAGGATTGTAGGTGTTGGAAAATGGGTTATTCTTGTAAGCTTGAAATGCACATACTTGCTCCATGGAACTATGACATGCTTGCATACTATGCCCAAAAGAACCACATAAATCACAAAAGACATTTGTACCTCCCGAAAGTGCAACCATTGCAGCTGCCGTCATTGGAGTAGAGAATGGTGTGTTGATTTTGTCTAGATTCTCATGAATTGCATTGATTTGTGAAGCCAAACTCTCATATTTGTCATCTATCACATGTTTTCCTCCTCTCTTAGCATGTCCTCTAGGATTACCAAATTGAGAATTATGGATGGCAATCTCCTCAATTAAATCATAAGCAGCATTGACTTCTTGGTTCATAAATCAACCACTAGCAGCAGAATCAAGCAAAGTTCTACTCTCATTACGCAAGCCATTATAGAATGATTGCACTAAAAACCACTTCTCAAGTCCATGATGAGGGCACATTCTCAATAAATCCTTAAATCTCTCCCATGCATCATAAAGAGTTTCATCTGTTTCTTGGTTAAAATTCGTNAAAGAGTTTCATTTGTTTCTTGGTTAAAATTCGTAATTTGACTCTTAAGTTTTTCAGTTCTCTCCGGAGGATAGTACTTCCTTTGAAAAGCAAGAGCCAAGTCATCCCAACTATTAATAGTATCCATGTTTAGACCATTCAACCAAGATCGAGCTTTCTCCTTTAATGAAAATGGAAACATCGTACGTCGTATGTAATCTTGAGATACACCAGCTTGCTTGATTGTATTGCA